>JARHVA010004013.1:462500-1062500 GCA_037957365.1 Torreya grandis | reverse complement strand
TAAAGTAGTATCTATTTAAATATATAATGTGTGATATATATGATTGAGGAAGCTATTTTCATCCTTTTAATTTAGCATGCTTTTTATCCCTTCATAAATGCCAATTGTAAAGTACCACCCTTAACGTTGTTACAAATATTCTCTATCTTATTGTTCTCAAAATCTTAATGAATCTTATTAAATTAATTATAGAAAAAGATCCATGTTGTGGTTTGAGCACCTACCCATAGTAATTATATGGTAGCTATATAACATAAAATGATAGAGGATAATTAAGTATGGCTAAACTTTAACTTGGAACATATGTTTTTATGCTCTATGACCAACCCTATTTAGGACATGATTCTCATGAAACATTTGAATTAGTTAGTACCTTGAGATTGATTAGCCTAATTCAATAGTCTTCTGCAACAATGTCAATTACCCAATTATCATGGTAATAGAGAACTTGTTTGCAAGTTTTCAAGTATTACATATACTGCTGAGCAGAACATGGTTGCGCCCTCATATATAAGTATTTATATGGATGATAAGAGCACCATTGTTTAGAGTTACAAGATAAAAGGCTCTACCCACCGATATATTTTTAAAATAAGGTGTCAAGGCACTACACATCTATGATATATTCTCCATATAATCCAAATTATATTATCCAAGTGCATACTTACCAAAGGTCATCAAAGGCTAACATTCACTAGTTTCAAGCAACTAAAAGATTATAATAGTAAAAGGGATCTATAAATTTATAGGAATTCCTATAAATTTAACAATATACAAACTTAAGGGAAAACTAATGGCCTAAATATTGCAAATTGTAGCACAAAAAAATACACAAGCTTTCCTATGCATTACATTGCATACGTTATGCTCTGCACAATTCACATTTGAGATAATTTTATTCCTTTTGTAGGATTAAAAAATATGATCTCTATGTTAATATGGTAAGTTAAGATGAGGATCTGTGTGTGCCAATTTATTCCTAGGAAATGAATGGATGTTGTTCCCAAATGGCATGAAAGTATTCGATTTTGGAGCCATCTACGATACAAATCAAATAACCCTGCCTTCATGCACAGAATTAGTTGCCACATGCTTGGCATATATTTCCATGATCTCTGTGTGTAATACTTGTGTTCATGCATAGAATCAGTTTCCACATGATTGGCATATACTACCATGATTTCTATGTGTAATCCACCTTTGATGTGTTAAATATTGATATTTAACAAAGTTAAAGAGAAAAAAATAATGCAAAGATACAACCAATGCTTCACCTTTGTTCTGAAAGTAACCACCATAGATTTGTGTATCTCATTGTGTAATGAATTAGATCAATTTTATGAGGATTATATATCTTGGGATTTTTATTGGTAAGTTCATTTTTATTGTAATAGGCGATTCTTCCCTGATTAGCTACTCCATACCTTGGTGAGCCCTCTGTAGTGTAAACAATTAGGTGAAGATCAAAATTATTTAATGTAAATTACCAATATGCTTCTAATGCTCTTTATTTTTAGAGCTTCACTCAATCATTATTTATAGTTGGAAGAAGAAGAATATGCATTTTTTTCCTGAACTCAAAGAAAACATTTGTGTGCTATTGGTTTCAATGTGGATTACTTATTAAATTCTGTAAAGTCCCCTGCACCGGAAAGGGAATACAGATGAAACAAAAAAAAATAGAGATTCATAAAATAAATTAATGTGGAAGATTCTATCAAAGACTTACATATCAGGTCAAAAAATCTAATAAAAAAACATTGGTAGTCCTTGTCAAAACCTAGAAAATAAAACAAGATGGTCTTTGTTACTCTATTACAATCATAACTACAAAATGGCAAAAGAAGAATAAGCTATAAAGAATGGAAAAAAGGAGATTAAACCAGACACTACTTGTTGCTCTAGTCTTGCAATGTCAGAAAAGGGCATTTTTAAAGATAGCGAAAGCAAATACTTTGATTAAAGATTTATTCTAAAATACTTTAAATTTAGAGGAGGTTGACAAATACCTGCTTCCGATTACCTGCTTTTCCAAAAAGTCTTAAAGCTCAATTTTAGGGTGTATGGAATCCCTCTCGGACCTATCTTTACATAGATTTGTATGACTTAAAGAGTGTGTTTGATATTGGTAATAAAGCTTTGATATTTCGGACAAGATTTACTCTTATTGGAAAATTCCACTATAGAAAAAAAATGGCAATTAATATGCCCCATTCATAATAGAATTACCTTCAAATTTGAAATAGATTCCGTATAAGCTTCAGTTGGTTAATGTTTGGCAATGAGATTCTTTTCAAAAAAAAAACTTTAAATGATTCACCAATACTTTCCCTTAGAAAATTTGGTAAATTTCAATATAAAAGGTAAGCTAAATTTAACAAAAATTAGATATTTTTACTACTCTTTAAGCCAAAATGTTCTGTGGGACCTATCAAAGTGCAAGTGTAAGGAATATTTAGGATGTGAACATGTAATCAAAACTTTTGAGATGAACCTACTAAACATTAAACCAGACCCAATTTATAGTTCCCCTTTTATCCACAACATTTGGAATTTCAATGGAAAATACAAATTGCCTGTAATTCATATTTCAATACATAAAAGGATCCTACCTTGCAGGAGTGACCTTGACACTGGTTTTCATGTTAGGTTGAGAACAATTGTAAGCAAAGGAACCAGCCAACCCGTTTAGCCAGAGAGTTCCTGCAAACCTCAAAATGATACATTCATAAATCAATAAGTTACCACTTACAAATAATTTAAAAAAAAAAAAAAGAAAATAAAAAAAGGGACAAAATAATCAAACAAACCCAATAAATTAGACATAAAAAACAATATCCTTGTAAAACGAAGTGAGGTCCAATTACCAACTGTTCTTAGCTTGTGGTTTGAGATCCATGTCTTTACAGAATCGATGTTGCTCACATTTTGCTCTACCATTCTGTTTTGTACTTATGATTATTATTCTTTCCTTCCAAGATGAGGCAATCTGGCAATCTGGGGGAACCCGTGTGATTGCCTCGATCTTTGATTATGCCAATATGGCTACAAGGCAACTACAAAAGTGATAGATCACCCAGGTTCAAATCCGCCTCACCCGAACAAGGGAGAATACCTCTCAGAGAAATTCCTCGCCTAAGATTCATCTTATGACTTATTAAATTGCCCAAGGTTTTTTATTAAAAGAAACAACAAAAATCAATTAGCTAAATCGAACATCATGAATACCATACATTACCATATTATTATGTATCGTGAATGGATTTACACCATTCCATACATTCACCAAACAATCGCAACTAATTTGAATCCCTACCTTTGCCTATTTCAATCCCAAAATGGCAGAGCAAGAACACGGTGGAGATTTGGCGAGTTGCAGGGTTTGTAGAGGAGCATGGTGGCCATGACGCACCACCTAAACTGACTACCAAAAATTCTACAACAACAGGTTTTATATTTCTTGATCACGGACTAAGCAAAAGGCATTGTGTCAATTTCCCCTGCAACCACATGCATTCTGTTTACCCATTCGGAATGATTATACCTAGGTTGGGCGATATTTTTTCGGCTCTTTAAGTGATCTTTATTATTACCAATGGCCTTTCTTGTTTTACCAGATGGGGAAGTGACAAAGTTATACTTGGGTACTGATATGGAGCCTAGGGGTGAGACAGGGCCAGGAGTATAACAGACTAAAACGAGATTCTCCCCCTGTTATGAGCAGAAATAATTTGTATTGCTTGTAAACAATAATGGTAGTGTCATGATAAAAAGAACTAACAAACAGGCTTAGGAAAACAAAAAAATAGGGTATGAGAAGTGTAACATTAGATTAAACGTTTGTTTTGTTCATTAATCTGCTCCAAATTTTGTATAAATCTGAGAGGTTAAATGAATCACTTTGAAATTAAAGGCCTATCCTCTTTAAACAGATATATTTAAGCTATTGCAGACCTATATTTATAAGAAAGTTGTTTCAGAGGGTAAACAAATGCACTCCCGCCTCGCCAAAATTTGGGTACCATTTATTGTTTGCACTCTCTCCCTTGATACACGTCTGCTATTCGGTAGGGGTAAACAAAAATCACATCTACGTTGTTATAGAAGGAGATGCAAGGAAAATGAAGAAAATGATACCCAGCACCGCATACAATAGAAAATTCCCCTAAGCCAAAAACCTTCGTATTGATTTGCCACGGCGCTGTCTATAAAATGTACGCCACAGCTGGCCTTTGCACAGAGTCCTTAGCATGCACTAAACAACCACAATATGACTTAGGCGAGGATTTGGCTTCTGATAAATAATTTCTTTCTATTGGATGCCGCACTGCAAAAATTAATCCCCACTTAGTGTTAACAAGAGAAATCCATAAAAAAACTGCATGGCATCCGTAAAACATTGGGAAATAATAAACATACAATTAACATAACATTCTCATTAGCTGCTAGGGAAGAGTTGATCAGAGTAAACGGAG
This sequence comes from Torreya grandis, assembly GCA_037957365.1. Taxonomy (NCBI): domain Eukaryota; kingdom Viridiplantae; phylum Streptophyta; class Pinopsida; order Cupressales; family Taxaceae; genus Torreya; species Torreya grandis. The sequence goes on along the minus strand of JARHVA010004013.1, from coordinate 1,058,025 downwards.
GAAGCAAAACATATAGTACTGGGCAGGTACTAATAAATAAGATATGACACTGGGAATCTTATATGGAAATAAAATTTGCAAACATTTAAGCTAATTTCACCAAACAATTAGAAATGTGAATCAATGAAATAGATAATAGAGATTTTTTTTGAAATAAAGTCATTGCGTATTATTTTATTATTTGAAATTATTGAATATTTGAATTTTATTAAAAGGATAATTTCAATATAAATATATGTTATTATATACATAAATAAATGGTAAAGTATTTTTTTTGGAGGTAAAAAGTTACTGAGTATTATTTGATTAAATTCCATTAAAAAGGGAATTTCAATATGAATATATGTTATTAGAAAAATGAAATAGATCATTTTTTTTTTAATAAAAGGGAATTTCACTAAAAAGAGAGGATTCAATTGGAGGTTTCTCATTAGTGATCAGATCAAGTATATTATATAGTAGAAACTATCAAAGGAATTTATGTTTATTTTTTGAACAAGATAGATGCACACAAGGTAATGTAACAATTCCACAGGGGTTAGGCGGTGTAAAGTTCTCACAGGATACCATTGACCTCAAAACTATTAGGGTAGATATCATTGGTCTACTAATTTCAAGCATATATACCATATGTGAACGTGTTATTAATGATATATGCACATTAGAATAAAAACAATGCAACTATTTCACTTCAATTGGATGTGGAAAAATAAATTTTCTCATCATAAAGATGATACATTTTTCATTGGTTAAGTGGAATTCATGTTTGGAGCTTAAATTTGTATTATGATCATCGATTATTTCATAAAATGGGTTGAATTTATAGACACTAAAAATAATATTTTTGTTGAAATAATCAAATTCTTATAATAAAACATTCTCACTATATTTTAGATTCAATACTCATCAATATATTATCAAAAATCATATATATATATATATATATATAATTCATAAATGAATGGTGTGGTTAATTCCACAAACAATAATTTATTGAGCATCATCAATAAAAATATAAACAAGAATCCCAAAGTATGGTATGTATTGTATAAATATGTATTATGTGTTGACATAACTAGTTTAAGGATACTCAAAAACATCCCCGTCTGCTCATTTACGGGAATGAACACATTTTTCTGTTAGGTTTTACCATGACTAATTATTTATTTGTATAATAGCATGTATGGGAAATTGATTACTTAAAGAAATTATTGTTAGATGTTTTGAAAGATAAATAAATTCACGAGAAACCTTTAAAACAATTCAGTAAGTTTCGAGAAGTAGTAAAAAGTTGCTTTTTAATAAGACCCACGAATAAATCCTTCTTAATTTCTAATTTGGAGCTTATTTGGGATAAGGTAAAAAGGAAAAACTGGGGATAAGGTTAATAAGAAAAATTGGTCACTTATTAAATTAGAATCCTTTGGATAGGATTATAATATTCAGGACTCGGTTCTTGGCCTTTGATCCACAACTCATTTCACTTTTTTTAATACAAGAGAAATGTAGTTTTTAAGTCAAATTTTAGATATGTATAAAATAAAAATAGTAAATCATTTGGATGAATTATAAAAACCATCATGTTCATGTCGAATCCTTCTAATTTTATTATGAAGCATGTTTATGGAATCTTAGAGATGAATTTATGGCATAAGTTGCAGTAAGGGGTCCTAAAATCCAATATTTTTATAGTGAAGAGACAAGATCTTGAGTTCCAACCAACATTTATGCCTTCAAAACCTCCAAGTGAAAATCCATTGCTTCGAGCATGTCTAGATAGGAAAATGGCATGTGTTTCTATGACTTCAACATCCAAATCTACCCAAAATCATGTTTTCACTACTATTTAAGAGCACAGAAACACTGACAACAAAAGTTGTCAAAGTTGACACTATAGTTGGAAAACACTACCTTTAGCACTTTGCGGCTCAAAACTAGCATTGCCAACATATACGAGTGGAGGACAATGTCTAGAATCGGGGTCTTAGCCTCTGACCATGCCCGATTGAGAGACCCACCACCCATTTTTATCTTTAGAATGTCCTTCCCAATACAAGAAAAATGTATTTTTTTAGCCTAATCTCAAGCATGTGTAAAATAAAAATCATAAGTCATTAGCACAAATTAGAATAACCATCACTTGTGTTTCAAATCCTTATAATTTCATGTCAAATATCATCGATGAATCATTGGAGATGAATACATGGCAAGTTATAGAAATGGGTCATAAAATTATTTTTTGCATTGAATAGATAAGTTCTTGAGCTCCAACTGGGAATTCTTTATGTGGGACCTAAATGTGAAAATACATCACTTCAATCACATCTAGATAGTCAAATGGCATGTGTTTCCACAACCTCGACATCCAAATCCACCTAGAAACATATATTCACTATTGTTTAGGAGCATGCAAACATTAACAACAAATGTTGTGAAAGTTGAAGCTACAATTGGATAACTATGACTCTGGAGTTTCATGGCTCTAAATTGTCATTTTCAACATGCTCATGGTAGTGCATAATGTCTATGATCAAATTCTTGGCCTCCCATCATGCATGGTTGAGAGACCCACCACACATTCCAGCTTCAAGAACATCCTCACAATACAAGAAAAATGCATTTTTTTTAGCTTAACTTCAAGTGTACATAAAATAAAAGCCATAAATTGTTTGTAATAACCTTCACATGCATGTTGAATCTCTATAATTTCACCTCTGAGCATGTTTATCGAACTTTGAAGATGAATTTATGGCACAAGTTACAGTAACAGGTCTAGAAATTTATTTTTTAATACTAAAGAGATAAGTCCAAGACCTCAAGTTGTAAATCTATCACTTTGAGCACATTTAGATATCCAAATTACATGTGCTTCCATGACCTTGACATCTAGATCCACCCAAAACCATGTTTTAACTATTGTTCAAGGGGATAGAAATATTGACAATAAATGTTGTTAAAGTTAAAGCTACGATTAGATACTTCCACCTCTAGTGCTTCATAGTTTAAAACTAGCATTTCCAACCCATATACGGTGGTGTATAATGTTTAGGACCGGGTTCTTAGCATTCAATCATGCCCTTCACAATAGAGTAATTTTTTTTTTTTTTTAAACCAAATTTCAAGTATGCATAAAATAGAAACTATAGATCGTTTAAATAAATCATAAGAACCGTCATGTACATTTCAAATCCCTCTAATTCTAAGAAGTGATGAAAAATTATATTTTTAATAATATATAATAATAAATATTTTTAAACTTATAATTTGGTGCTTATTTGAGATAAGGTTAATAAGAAAAATTGGTCACTTAGTAAATCGGAACCTCTTTAAATACGAGCATACCGTTGAGTATAGTAATTCTAAGTACAAACTCTATATGTTTAAAATTTAACTCTTCCAACTAATGGTTGGTACATAAAATATTACTTTCAAGCCACTCTTCACAAAACCTTTGACTAAATATGAGTATGGTAGGTTAGAATTTCTTTCCTATGTTCTCAAATTTGTTATACTAGCTGGCGTTCCTATTCTTATTTATTGTATTTTATTATTATTTATATATTTTATTTTATTTTATTTATTATTATTATTATTATTTATTTATTTTGACTATTTAAGTTGTGTTACTGTTTTCTTTGAAAATTTAATCCTAAAAGTTAACTACTTAAGTATAGGTAAAATAGTGAAATTAAGTATTTCTTTTGAAAGAATTGAATGAGCAAGGTTTAATATTTAGTATTTATTATTTATTAATTTATTTTATTTTATTTTCATTTATTTATTTGAAATATTGATTCAAGTAATATTGTAATCAAACATGCAAGTTCTTAAACGTTAAGCCCTCCTTAATATGTATAATTTTTTTCTTTATAACTCCTATTAGATAGGGGTGACACCATAATTTATTGTACCATACCATTTTACATTTTGAGATAACACAAAAAAAAAAAAAGAGATCTAAATAGAAAAAAAATTAAGAAAATAAAATTTGAATTTATTTATTCAAAAATAAATAAAAAGTGTATATTTTAATTTAGATATATAAAATTATAATATATTCACATTTTTCTAAAAAATAATTGTAAGTATTTTTGAAGATTTAAATTTTAATTACTTTTGAAAATGGTTTTGAATGGGACTGCATATCAGGGTTTGACTCAAAGGTCCTACCTCTGTAGGATGTATCCTTCACAAAATAATAAAAGTAAAAGTATCATCAAAGGAATAATAATTGATAAAAGGGATAGCTAAAAAGGCACATCGTAAATTTATTGATCCCCCTTTCAGCTTAATGTACCTCTAAATCCATATTTTATTTTCATTGATGAAAATTTACATATTTACATTCACCTAATTTAGTTGTGGGGTGGTTTTTAATTGTAAAATTTAATTATTATAAGGTACTTGTATGTTTTTTAATTTTCAGCTTATATTAAAATTTTATTTAAATATTTTTATCAATTAAGTGGCCATTTCCTGCCCTATTTCCTATATTTTTTTAATTTATCATCTTTTTCCTTTTGACATTTCTTATTCCTAGATCCGTGTAGTGTACCTTTTTTTGGTTGCAATGACCATACAATGTACAGTTTTATAGTGAGCTCTTGTTACACTTTTTTGAGGTCTCATGTACATTTTGTTATTTTTTAAAATATTTTCTAGCTAATGTTTTCAATTTTCAAACTATTTTTTTTCATAATTTAAATTTAAAAAATTTATAAGTGCACAAGTGCATTCTTATATATGGGATAAAATAATAAGGATATATTGAAAGAAACAAGATTATATTTTCTATGTATCTATTTTGAAAGTATGATAATGAAATTTTAGTGTTTATTTAAAATTTGAAATTTTTATTTCTTTTAAGGGTATGTGCATAATGTTGGGAGATAATTCTATAGACATTTCTCCCAACACTTATGCATTATATCAATTTAGGCTATAAGTTTTAGAAAGTCACTAGCAAGTGGTTTGGTAGTATGATTGGCAAGATTTCAAGCGAGTCATTTTTCTTCAAAAGGCTTCTTTGCACTTGTGGAGAGGGATGCTTGATGGGATCAAGACAGATTGAAGGAATCTTTGGTGGATTCTCGATGGAATACTTCTTCAGATTGCTCCATGGAATTCTTATGGAATTCATCTCCAAAATGATCTATAGAATTCCAATAAAATACATCTATTATCTACTTCATGGATCCCCCAAAGATTCTTTCTTCAGAAGGATTTACTAATTTATTTAGTTGTAAGATTCATTGTTAAAGTTTGGTGGTTTCTTTTACATTTTTTGGAATCAAGAGGGCATGTTGATTGTCCCTGACTTTCTCTTCCTCAAGCTTTGCCAAATGGTGGTATATTCCCTCTAAAATTGAAGACAGCACCTTCGACTATGGTTCTTTAGCTTGAAGAGCTGGGCTCCCTCTTGTTTTAGTTTTTACTCGGGCAGAGGAATAGTTCTTCAGTTGGCTTCATGGATTCCCTATGGAATTATTCTCAAGTGCTTTCTTCAAAATCCCCTTGAATTTCCTAAGGGAGACCTGGGCCTCCCATTGTACTCAAGATTACTAGTTCTTGGTTGTTATGGACTCCCCTAGAGAGACCAGGCTACATCTTAGGATGGAAGTTATTGTTTTCATTCGTAGATGTAAATGGGGATCTCTATAACCCGTAACTCTTTAATATTTTTTTATTTTAGTTATAGTCAAAATTAGTTTGCCTAAACCTATTAGGGATCCCTTTGGTTTTATTAGTATCTTTGGTTCTTTTTCTACATTGTTAGTTTTGAGTCCTCTAAGGACCTTGATGGTGCTCTTTCTCTTGTGTGGATGATAGTTTTGTTGTTTTTTTGGTTGGTACTTCTTGGGTGTTAGTTCACTTTTATTCTCTAGTTTGTTATTCATTTGTTGGTTCCTAGTGCCTACCAGTAAGGAGACCCAACCCTTCATTTTTGCTAGGCTTGGATTCAACACTTGTTAAAGGTGGGTATATTTTAATCTTAACATCTAATTATCCATAATTAAATTTTACCAATTATATTTAAAAGGGCATAAATTAATCCACAAGGCCCCAAAACTACAAAATAGATATTACTTTTCCTAAAATAGACACCGAGTGTAAAATTTATACCCTCAAAACCTTATGTTCAATACTGAAATCATGAAAATAAACAAATACTAACTAAATTAGATTTTGATAAAATATCTCCTAAATCATAACTCCTAGAGTTTTGAGACTAAACTTAAAAAATATAAAGTAATCCTAATTTTTAATATTTACTCAAATAAATATAAAGTATAAGAATTAAATATAACTCAACATTTATTTTACTAAATCTTTTGATTGGAAGCTTCATACATATGGAAATTACCTAAAATATCCACAACATGTACATACTTAGGCTTAGTAACTACCAAGCTAAAGCCCATTTCTGAAAAACATCCACAACATGCACATGGGGTTTTTAAATCCCATTTTTACAACATGTCGTAAGCTTGAGATAAGCTAAGCATCATTTCTAGTTCTGCTCCCATGCTTAGAATTTTTGATAATGAATTCATACCCTCTTTCTGTTATTCATGACTAAGATTTTTATATAGAAAATGTCTCTCTTGGGTGAATTTGCCCTTCTCCCTGTAAGATACAATAGATTTTGGTATATTTTTTGTGCTACTATTCTTTTTCAAATCTAAAAAGTTAGAAATTATATTTTTTTAATTAGGAAGAAATGGAATGTATTTTTTCTATTACTAACAATGTTACTATCATTTCTAATGTTACACTCTAGATTCTAAGTTAGACTAATAAAGTTCACCTACAACTTAACCACCTACAGTGTTTGCTTGATCACTGGGGAATGCCACCTATATGATCAGTTTTGATACTCTAGAACTTTCACATCTGTAGTTAGCTCTTCATGAGCGATGATGTGGTATGCACAAACAACGTAATAGGAACCAACATTGGATCCTCTCTCCTCATCAGTCACCCCCTTGCTGGTCCTCTTTGTGGTGTGATTGGCCTCGTAGCTCTACCATAAGTAGAGGTGATTGAAGGGACTAGGGCCATACCCCATAGGACAAATATCTGTGGTGGGATTTTGCTATTTCATTGGATAGACACAATGAAGAAAACAATAATATTCGACATAATGATGGTTGGGATCCCTTAGTTATGGATGAAGACCCCCTACTCAAAGGCGATGGGGTAATAAGCTGGATGATCCACCTCTTATGCCGCCTCCTTCAACCCCATTGTTTGTTGCTCAAAGATAATTGTTCTCCTTATTTACTTGTGTATTTATGTGCATGATTTTTATTGTTACGCATTCATGACAGTTTGATGCAATGTTTTTTTTGTGTGTTCATTGTTGACCCTTTGTTAGTTTTGATCCCTTTTTAGGCTTTCTTACCTTAGTTTGACTATACTTTTGAGGTGTGACTTTTTTCACTCATTTTTTGTATGACTAGCATTGAACCATTACTAGTTTATATCAATATAAGTATGTTCTTTAATTTATTTATTTGTAAATTCTTTTTGTTTGAAGATGTCGATTGAAAAATTGAAATATATTTGTCATACATCTATCTGAAACATGTGAGACATATCAATCTTAATGTTTTTATCTATATTTCTCACATACCACATTGAAAATTTCTTTTCGAAAAAATTTAAAAAATAAGTATTCCAAATACCAGCCTATGGGTAAGATATTACAATTTTTCTATTAAATTCTCTATTCAAAAATAAAAACATAACAAAAAAAACGTTTAAGTGATATTCAAATAGACGTCAAATTTAGATTTGAAATTCCCCTGTAAAATCAGATGGATATTAAATTTAAACTTGAACATAAAAATGAACAACTCCCTCCATTACACTATAGGCCACCACTATTATTATAAAACACATAAAATCAATAATAATTAAAAACTAATCACTCCCCTCCTTTATTTCATTTACTAAATATAAACATCACCTCAAAACAAAATAATAATTATAATAATATCAAAATAATTTAAATATAATAAACAATTTAACCGATTAAATATGCAAACAGTTTAACGTTATACTATCTTATCATATACGATAAAACTACATTGTATCAATGACACCTCATCCTTAAAATTGATATCCATTAAAATTCCATGGGAAAAATATCCACCGGTTTTTGGAAAAACTACACGTGGGAAGCATTTCATCAAAAAATTTAAACCTGTACCCATCAATATAAAAAGGCAACAAATCATTGCAATGACCAAATCAAAGCATACGATTTTTAATATTAAATTAAAAAATATGTGTATTTTAAACGAGGTTGTCTTCTGATGCAGAATGTGGAACCAGGGGGTCTTAAACTTGAAGGAAGCCTTATTTAATCTGCATTAAGGTTGGAAGAAACGAAGAGAGCTGCCTGGCGCATTAGCTTGGTGTTGTTGGAATTGAGATCGTCGGCGCCTTCTTCCTTGACAGAATGATGGAATCCGTGTTCCTCTCCATCCAATAACATCAAATCAATCTGCTTACATTTTCCGGACTTTTGGATGGCTTCATAGTACTCTACACCTCTATCGCTCAAGCAATCTTTACCTCCCAACACAATCAAAATTGGAGGCATCTCTGTTACCTCCAGGTACTTCATGGGGTTGCTCAATGGGTGATCTCTGTTTCCTCCATCTGGTAAAGCCAACCTCCAAAACGTATCGCAAGCCTTCACATTCACCTGAGCGTCAGCCGGACAAGCAATCTCCGACGGTGTGCGTTCTTCCCCTCCAAAGAAAGGCTGGAGCAAGATTGCTCCCCTGATACCGAATTTCTCATCATCATCCCCAGAGGTGTTCATTAGAAGATGATGCACAATATTGCCTCCAGAACTCTCCCCAACCAGAAAAACTTTACTAAAATCGGCATAAGCGTTTAACCAATGGTCAGAATGAGAGCGAGATGATCCCAGCCATTGAACCACTTTGATGGAGTCATTGTAGGCAGCAGGAAGACGATGCCCCGGAGCCAATCTGTAGTTCACAGAAATCACAATGGCTCCTACGGACTCAGCCCATTTTTGGCAAAAGCGATGGGAAGCAATAAATGCCGATGAAAGGAAACAAAACCCCCCGCCGTGGAAATACAGCAAAACTGGTAATTTGGAGAAGCGGGTGGATGTGTTAACAAGTGAAAGGTAAATTCGCACCCAGATGCCAAGTTCCTTGTCAATGACTACATCTCTGCTCGCAACCCCATCATCCTCTTCCGACGGAGGAACATTGATTATGAGATGGTGATTTGTGCGGACTATGGATCCATCTCCATACACTTTAAGCGCCCCTGCAAAGTCTTCCACCACCTCATTTTCATCATGTTCTCTTTCTGCTATTGCAAATACGCCCATCTTTAGAGATGATTTTGTTTTTCCAATTACTCCCTTTTAACACCTCTATTTATATCTGAAAGTAGACACCCAGCACTTTCGTGTTGAATATGAAGATTATAATCGTATTTGCGTGGTACGCATATCTCAAACTTCTGTTTACATTTCACTGTAAAATAGTATCTTCTTTTACTGACACAACTTTTTTTTGGTCGACTATCCAACTTGATTGGCTAAGTTCAATGCTATCGAACTGGATCTTCTACGAATAATCCTCGAACCTGATCTGGTCCAGTAGGACAAATATATATTATTGGCTTAGATAAATTTGAAAGAATATATTTGTAGATCCCCGAGACGCTCTCAAAAAGTCATACATTTTAGTGTAGATTACTCCATGGTGTTTTATATTTTTGCAGATTAAAACAAAAGAGCATCCATAGTTTGTATAATTGCTGTCTTTGTCAAGTAATTAGTTGGCATTGAGAGTATATTGCCGTGCAGGAATTAAATTCGGTATCACTCAAATATATCACTAGCAGTTGTCCCCCATGGTGCAAAAAAAAGTTGGAGGTTAAATAAAGTTATTTTATATTTAGTTTGTAGTTATTTTTGTTTCATTTTTTTTAAGTTTGAGGTAGCCCAATGTAATTATCATTTCCTTTAGTTGCATATGTTGGAATGTTATTGTATATAATTTTGTTAGTTTATATAGTATATAATTTATATTAGTATTAGATATATATATATTTAGTATTATGTCTTTTTAATTAATTTATTTTGGAAACTAATAATTAATTTATTTCGAAAACTAATATATTTATAATTAATAATATTATTTTTATGTTATATAAATATTATTATACTATTATATATAATTATCATTTTTTATTGTATATTTTTATACTTATTTATTATATAGAATAAAAATATTATAATATCTAAAATTCATACCTATCATATATATTATAATACTATTTTTTATAATTACCATTTATAAATATAAATTTATATTTATCTAATTATCATTTTTTATTATATATTTTTATATTTATCTATTATGTAGAATAAATATATTATAATATCTAAAATTCATACGTATCATGTATATTATAATATTATTTTTATAATAATCATTTATAAATATAAATTTATATTTATCTAATTATCATTTTTTATTATATATTTTTATATTTACCTATATAATAGAATAAATATATTATAATATCTAAAATTAATATGTATCATGTATATTATAATACTGTTTTTTATAATTATCATTTATAAATATAAATTTATATTTATCTAATAATATAAAATATAAATATAAATTTATTATAAATATTGCATATTTGAAATAATTTAGTAATATTAAAAATGTAAAATAATATGCATCACTTTTATCTACTGTGTATAGTAATATTCCTATATATCATGTAATCAATATAATAATAAATTTTTCAGTAATATATAATAATATTTTTTATAATAATATGATATTTTATTAATAATACTAAATATATAATAATAATACATTTATGAACAAACATTTATATATTATATAATTTAAATATTATTTTTATTACAATATTATTACATTTATATTTAATAATATTATTTTTATATATCATATAAATAATATATAATAATAAATATTACTATTATATATAATTATCAATCATCATTAAATATTTATATTTATTTATTATATAAAATAAATAATAATAATAATAATAATAATAATAATAATAATAATAATAATAATAATAATAAATAATTTAGTTTAGAAACATTATACACGTAAATATTAAGTAATAATAAATAAATAAACACAAATATATATTAAAGTACTCTACTGAACACGTCAACTTGCAGTTGGCAATTTAAAATTAGAAAGCCTAAATCGGAAGCTTCCAAGGGATCTACAATACCATCGCATATTCCTGGTTTTGCATGGTGATGGTTTTGCTTCTGCTGCTGCCCAAGTCCTCTCTGCGGCTGTCTCCTCTGTGCCGCGCCGTTAATCTTCGCCATGAGGAGGGGCAGGGTTCGAACCTCCCGATCCAACCTTTTCTTCCAACAGCAATAACATTGTTGCCACATCAAGTTCTGTTATTTTATTTTCTTTAACTCAGCCCAAGAGCAACATCGCCACCAATAGTTTTATCTCACCTGTATCTCCATATCTGGAAATGTTTTTAGCCGTCCTCCACCAATAGTATAATTGAACGAAAGTCAGTCATTAAAAATTAAAAATTAAATGGATGTGCGTGATATGTTGATTTTATTTTGTTTTTAAACTTTTTAATAATTCCGTAAAATGGCGTATACCTTTTAACACGTCGTGGGTATATGAGGTGAGTGTATCTTGTAGGCACAACTCTTGTGTGTGCATAAAAGTTTGGCAAAGAAGGTTTGAACATGTGGGGGATGATAGGTTTTCAATTAGCATTTAGTTAGTTTATACGGAAATAGTTCATCCTATTAATGTTTTATTTAATGTTATTTTCATATTTATAATAGTGTTAATGTTTTATTTAATATTATTTTTTATATACAAATTTAAATAGAGAAAATGTATTTAGAAGTGGAACATTATTAGATTTTATTGGATTATTAAGGGGCGCTCTTTCTATCATCAATCAGGTTCATTTTAATTCTTTTTGTTGTTGGTTGTTTTTATAGAATTTTTGTTTTAAATAGTGCTTGTTAATATTTTCCTGAAGCAAACACTAGAATTGCTCTCCCTTACGGAATTTTCTAACACCATTAATGAGGGAGTGCCTTAACTAGCAGGAGCATTTGTATGTTTCATTGACGTGTTTGTGATGACCACCAAATTGGTCAAAGTTTAACACTCATGATTGGGCTAACATCCGTTAACAACATGTTACAACAAATAACAATGGTTAAGACAAATGATAGCATTAAAGGCAAACTCTAGGGATTTATCCAAATGCTAGTTGAAAAATAAAATGTTAATAATATACGTTGAATGTTGACTTGTTACTTACACACCTACCCATATTCAAAGAGTATATTGATTCTTTTTTTCCATTACCTTTTCTACTTGAGCAGGAGCTCATTCACCATTACTCAATTTAAGAAGCATGGAACATAGGAGCATTCTTGGGGAAGCATTTTACTATACAGATTGGTTAGCTACACTAAATTACATTGTATGCATTGTTGAATCCCCAACTCTTGAGCATGATATCAGTTCAGCATCTCAAAAGGGCATATCTGTTTACATTGCATAATACATTTGTGTTTGTTTTATGTTAATTGTACTTTTGATTGCTTGAAAGAACTAATAATTAGTTAAGACATAATCATTCATGAAACACCTAGTTTATTGAATAGTTTGTGTAATTAGGATATGATACATATAATTCAATGAATGCATATGAATTCAACGTATAATCATTGTTGATGACTTAATTTTTAAGGATTTATGGAGTTTAAGTCCTAGCTTGTTAAAAGATGTGAGTATAGTAAATCAAGGTATAAAATATGTAATAAATACAACCACTAATTTGTGAAAGACTTGATCTAATCTAATATTTTTAATAATAACAATAAATGATATAAATAAATACTTAGCTAGAAACTACCCAAGACAAAGGATTTAGAAGCTAAAAACTTGTAGAAAAGCTTATTTGAGTATCGCAAAGAAGATCCAAGTGTTAGTAACCTTCTTGAATAATAATGTTGTACCTTGGACAGTAGCATTGCAGTGGTAGTGTTCACTTTTAGTACTAGTGTCCTCTATGCAAGGACTAATTTATACTTCTTAGAGTGCATGTGTCTGAGTCTTCCAAGCCTATTCTTGTGTAGACAAACCCTACTTTATTATTTTTGGCCTATTTTAACTAATTTTGTATGCAAACCCTAGACCTCCATGTGATTAAAGTATTTGATTGGTACAAGTAGCAAAAGTGTGATGTTAGCTAGGTAGGTTGGACATCCTCAACACCCTGCTATCATGAGAGTTATCTACATACCAATACTCTGAGGAGGGATCAATCCCAATGTAGTTCTCCCCACCTAAGTGCTGGTACAAACATAAGTGAAGCTAGTATGAATGTTGGTTTGATCGCTTTGAGTGAGGCTTGAGACTAGAAATATGTGTATTCTAAGATTAGGAGGGTTATAGATGACTATATGCAGAAGTAGGATAGAATAAGGATTAATAACCTTGATTATACACAACTTGATATGAGCTTGTTTATGTATATTTACATCTAATGTCCATCTAATGACTAAACAACTAAAATTCATGTATATATACTAAGATGGTGCTTGTGTGAAGTTTGAAATAGGTCTAAGTTGACCCTAGCTATCTTTTAAATTGAAAAGATATATTTTGGGACTAAAATGAGGGAAAATAATAATAGTGCTCAACTGGGACACTTGCAATGTGGTGTTAGTGTCCAAGTATGGCGCTAATGTCTAGGAGGTATAATGTGAGGCACTAGGGGACTAAATGCCTAAGACAATGTTTGAGATTGATTTTAAGATGTCTAAAGATGCATAAAGCCCACACAAAATTTGGATAAGTTTTTTAATAGGCCTTAAGATAGGTCTAGAATTAAGCTTGGGATGGGTGGTCTCAAGAAACACTCTTAGAACTCACATGACATTTTAGATGACTACATTTAGTTCCCCCCTTATTCTAGAAATGAAACAAAATTGAAATGACTTGGATAAAGAAAAAGAAACATATATAGACATACATAAGAGGCAAAACCCATGAATCTAGATCTAAGTATGTGAATCATTCTCCATTTCATGTCTTAAGAGGTGAAGTTCGTCAATCTAGATATGAGTACGTGAATCATGTTCCATTTCATGTCCTACTAGGTAAACCTTGTGAATCTAGATCTGAGTATGTCACCTCCATAATAAGTGAGAATTTGGGGTTAGATAGTACAACCTTCTCGTTGCGTCTATTTTTCATACCTATGGCAATAGTCTAGCCATTGTTTCATTATTAGAATTTTTTACCTTCTCAAACACATGCTTAGTTGAGAGTTTCTGGTTCATAGCAAGTACAAGACACTTTTGATCATTTTCTTAATTGAATATATATATATATATATATATATATATATATATATATATGAGAATTGTGTTTCAAACCTAAATATCAATGTACTCTTTAAATTACTTAAAGATACCATTATATATACTCTTTAAGGTCCTTAAACATATTGATTTTTTAAGGAGATCCATTTTTTGTGGAAGAAAGTAAGTAAATGTCATGACATGACCTAATCGCCTTCTATAGATGTTCTTATACCCTATTTAGCAAGTCTTACTAGTACTTAAATAGCAATTATTGGTGCTAATCCTATTTTAGTTGGTTACATTGTGAGATATCTCAAGTAACTATTTTGATTAAGGGATATTATAGTTGATGCTACATTGGATTATTTTATCTTGATATACATATATTGCTTATGTTTGGATTTTATTTTATCATGATACATGTATGTCTATTTGGCCATTATTATTGTCACATGCTTAGTAGAATTTTGCATTACCTTTATCTAGTTGGACAATATTAATGGATTTTGATATGTTGACATGTTGACTATAGGCTCACAACATGTTATGTTTAATTTACTATACTGATGATATATGGACTAGTTGATGTAATTTATGTTTTTATTAAAGTTTTGTATCATAATATTTATTATCTTTTAGGTATTGTTGATGTATAATCGGTGGTTGTAAGTACTCAATGTGAGCTAGGTTGGATAATGGCATTAGTACCTAGGATGATGAAGTGGTTCTTGAGTAGTTGGATGGGTTCTGATACATATATGTATTTCTAGTTTGGTCTCATGCCATTGGATAAGTATGTCATCTTCATTATGTAGTTACTTTATTATTTTCATGTTGTCATCATGTTACTATTTAGTTATCATGTATCGATGTGTTTTTGGTTAGTTTTGTTTTACTTTCTTGAACTCCCCATTTTTGATCTCTCTCTCTCCCTTATTTATGAACTTTTCACCACCTTGGCATTATTGAACTAACTATTTTGAATTGTGACTTGGACATCCTAGGTGGACTCACCTAACCCCCCCATGACCCCACTTGGACTATAGAGTTGACCACTTGGTGTCATTTGGTTGGTTCAAACCATGTGCTAAATAAATCTTATATTTTATTATCATATGGGATTTTGTTGACTAGTCTTTCATGACTGTTGCATTGATTATGGCTAGCACGTTGGGTGCCTGGAAACATATGGTTGATGATGTGGGGAAGGGATTTTATCTCTTTGGAATTGAATGTCAGATTTGAATGGGTTATGGGCTGGGACAAAAAAAGGAAGGATACACATGGTTGGGTAGGTGGATGGGTAAGGGGAGAAGAGATGGGGAGGAAAGAGAATGGCATGGGGGATAGAGTGTTGGGAATGGGTGAGAAGCAAAAAGAAACAAAGGGAGGAGGATGACGTGTGGTGGAAAAAAATAAGGGAAAATGAAAAGAAAATGGTAGTGAGGAGATAGCATATGGGTGATGGTAGATGGTGAAGGGAAATATAAGCAAGAGGATGAACTAGTTAGAGAGGAGAAAGTAGAATGGTTGGTATAGGGAAGAACCAGAGAGAGAAGGTGAGATGCCAAAAGAGGATGAGAAGATTTTAAAGAGAGGATTAAAACCCTGAAGCTTGATCATAATTTTCCTTTGAATTGGCTATTATTTTGCCTATAAATTTCCAATTTAGTAATTATTATTGTTTTTATCCAGGCTGGGATATAGTTTTGTGGAATAAATCAATTTGGGGGTTGTTCTTCCCTCTTCTTTTACATAAATTTGTAGCTAAATAACCTTCTATATATTTATTTGACTTCAATAACATAGTCCATGTGTTTAAACTAAGTCGCCATACCTTGATTGTTTTGTTGTATGTGACAGTGGTGGTTGAGGGTTCTTTTGACATGATTCGGGAATATTTTATCTCTTATTTTTGGTGTAAATATAGTGTGCCCCTTCTTTATACCTTTTATTTTTTATGTGATTTGGTTAAATGGATTTAACTTGGGAAATGGGGGTTTACTTGAATCGATTATGCAATAATTTTTCTTTATTCCTTGCATTAAATATTATTTACTCTATTGCATTTTTATTTTTGGTATGGATAAATTCAACCATGTTACAAACATGGTTGCCTTACTATATTTTTTTCCTTTATGAGATGTTTCTTTGGGTATTATTGGATGAGTGAGGGTTTTTTTGAATTGGGGTTTTAAAAAGTATAATCAGGGTCATTTTTTTAATTAAAAAAAAGTTTATTTTGATTTTAAATTGGATTTAGAAATCAAATTAAGTTTGTTTATTGTTCTTGAGAAAGGGGTTCTCTATTTCATTTAAGGATTCATTTGAATCATTTAAAGGACTATGTTTTAGGTTTTAAACTAGTTTAATATACATTTATCAAAATCTTGTTTGTATTGGGATATTGGAAAAGTCCTATTGAAATTCATTAAATTATAGCAAAGTCTATCCTCATCTAAGAGTATTTTGGAGGATATTACTTTTATGTGAAATCATTTACCCTAGTTTTTTATTTGGGGATCATATGAAGTCATGACACCTCATGATGGTCCCTCGAATCCGTTATATTCATTCTTAACTTAAATTAATTTTTTAGTTATGATGGTTGCTTGAACTATTGAGTTATATTGCAGTATTTTTGTATATGGCTAGAAGTCATGATGAATGCCTTGACTAGTATATTTGTGTTGACTATTTTAATATATTGAAATATAAGATTGTGTCTTTGGCTAAGTATAATTTTTTCTATGTTATATTTTTTTAAATTCATATCTTATTATTGATTTGGTTGATTCTAATGCTATTGGAAAATCACTTCTAGACTAGGCTTAAATAGCTAAGTTATAGAGTGTGATTTTGAACATGAGATATGGATTGGTAGCCAAGATGTTTGAGGCTGACCATATGTTTAGAGGTTTTCCAAGTTTGGTATTATCAAATGTTACAAACATGGATTTAGTTTATAAATCCATAATTATGACCTTCCCATAGCTTTCAGTGGATTATCTCCACTCTCAATTTATAGAAATGTCATTACTTAGTTATTCCAGTCTCATTTTGGGATGATGTTTTTATTAGTCATTTGACTATTTACCTTTTATTATTGTGTTAAGTCATCCAAATGGCTTGGGAACCTTGACTTACTCAAAATATCTTCTTAACCCCATTTGTTGAAATTTCCATCTAGCTGATGGATGGGGTGGTAAGGGTCATCGATGGTTGGGCTCATAGGGCTAGTGACAAGAGTTTATTTCATATCTATTTATACACCTTATTCTTCTTTGGACACTCTTGATGATGACCTATCAACTAAGGATAACCACTTCTATATATTCTATTATTTGATGTTGACATTAAATGCAATAATGTATTATGCTAATGTATATTCTACTTTTGGATGCATCACTTGTAAATAGCTATAGTAGTTGTTATATGCAGCTAAAATCCTTGATAGACATGATAAAACATTAAACTATATTTTCATATGTGTAATATTAATTTATGTTATTTACCTTGTTGACATTGTGGTTATGTTAGTGAATAGATTGACTTGAAGTAGAAAATGCAAAATTCTACCATTACCTATGAAGTTGTATTGTTTCATTTATGATGAAGGTTTGATGCCAATCATTAAGGTTATGGAAGTTGTTTTTAAAACTTATGCTTTGGTTTCTTAAATCAATATTTATCTATTAATGTGAGACCATGATATTTGTTGGACCCTAGATTTTGGTTAAGTGTTTTGATATTTTGGCATGGAACTGACACGATACAGAAGAAGCATAGTGAAGAAAGACTATGGTGAAGAACTAAACTGGCATAGAAAGACCACGGTGTATAGCCAGTGAGGACTGAAAGGACAAGGGCATGGAAGCACTAGCGCAATAGGACCAAGTCAAATATGGTATAACCATGAGGGACCCAAGAGAATAAGACTTGGAGTAGTAGTGAAAGACTTGGGGAGTGAACAAAATGTGGGAAATTGATAAGGAGTGATTCTCAAGGTTCACCCAGACCTTATCCATTGGGAGTTTTTCACCAGCCTACAAGGAGATAAACACATGGAAGCAAGGATCTAGCATAGAATGAGTATATAGTGGGTGCAAATGCCTAGTTCCTTAAGAGACACTAGTTAGTAGTCTACCATGACTCTCAATTCATATAGAGTTGATTGGCTAAATACTGTTATCATTTATGTTGTAACTACTTGGTCAAGGATAAAAAAGTATAAATACCCTTGTATGTAAGCATTAGACATGATGGACTTTAAATATCATTTGATGAAGCATAATATATGTGTTCCAAATAATATAATCATTCTAATGTTCATGTTCTAGTTAAGTTGATAGTTGTGTATATGTGGTAGGTGTGTGTTAAGTACTTGTCATTGTACTTAATATGAAATCTATGAAAATAATTTCTTTTTTTTAGCAATAATATCTAAACATCATGGCACTTCTTTGCATAATTATGGTTATTGAGTGTAATAATACTAGGATCAAAGTAGTGTATCTCTTTTTATATATAATTGCTAATCAAATATAAGTCTTAACCCAAATAATATGACTGATATGTTACTATGTAGCATAAGCCATAAGAACCGATCTCTATCTGCACACTTTGGGTGAGTACACAAGACCATAGTCTTGCATGAAGGGCTAGTGCGCTAGCTCATTGGTGTTATACTTTAGCACTCAAAACACTATTAAGAATAAAAATTGAACATTTTGGTTATGTTGCTAGGACCCATAGTGTTTACCACACAATAATGGAATATTCTTGAATGTATCACCCTTAAAAGTTTGCTAGGTTTGAGGATAAGTTTACAGTTCCTTACCTTGAACCAGGAGTTTCCACATGTCAGTGGGTAGCTAGAATCTCTACAGTGCTTTATATGAAACTTTCTTTTTTGAAATCTTAGTTCATTTTCATACTTGGATATCTTTTTATGCTCAATGATGATAAAAAAACTTTGGGATAATTTAATCTTGGATGTTAGAATGGAAAAGAGCATTAGCATGACTCAGAACATCATGTACATGAACTGCTAACATTTGATGTAGATGAGTATTGAATAACTACATTCTAGAGTATGTTATAACTACCTATTCTTGTCTTGAAAAAGCCAAGTTCCAGTTCCTAATAGAATCATGTCACCGATATATTAAACATTTCTCATTAGAAATGAGGAAGTTGTTTATTAAACAGTACTTGAGACTATGCCCATGGATAGATAAATCCTTCTTTGCATGAACTATACATTTGGGAGGGGTGTAGATAAGAGTTGTCAAAGGATTTTAGGTTTAAAATGGTATCCAGTTAGAGGGCATTACGGAAGCAAAAATATGATGAAGCTCAACAGAGGATCATAGGCATAAGTGGTATGAGAAGGGATCCAGAGAACTCAAGAAGTGTTGTTATGATATGTAGAGAATTAAAAACACATAAAAAGGAACCCATCACTTTTGAATTGCACCTCATGCCACTTTTATCATATGAATGAGAAACGAGCTAGACATTAGAAACTAAAGAACCAAGTTTCAACCAACCAAGTTCCCCAACCATAGTGTGTGCTCATGATTTTGAATCAAATGAATTATGTATACATAATTAGGATATAGATATCATAGAATCAAAAACTAATCCTATAAGGGATATTTTAACTAAGCTAATTGTAACTCATACATAATTAACACTTTATTTCCCTCTTCAAGTGAATTTCATGGCACAATTTAGAATGCCTAAAGGACCTAGCATTCAAAGTGGATAGAGTATAGGCCCAAATCTTATTATTCAACTAGTTTTCATGTCCCATGGCATGGGTGTTGCTTCTATAGGTGTTGGAGGTAGAATAGGAGGTGGCATGGGAGGAAGTGGCAGACTTACCCCTCAAGGGACCAGATCTAGGGGTTGTCAACAACCACAAACACAAGAACCTTAGATTCTAATAGTGTATTATGAAATGACACTTTACATACTTAAATATCAAGGTAGGATAATGTTTCCAAACATGTCCATAAGTGTGAACTTATTTGGAGGGAGTGAGGCATAACTTATTTTGAGTGAAAGGCCACCCAATTTGTGACTACACTTTTAGAGAGAGTGCATAAATGGTATATAAATTTTGACCCTAAACAAGTGATGGTTGACTATGATCAACTTAAAATGGCATTCCTTTAGGAATCCAACATCCCAAATTTGAACAACAAAGTATTATCATGCTGAAGGACATAAAACAATAAATTACTAAAAGTGTATGGGAATATGATGCAAAGTTCAAAACACTTTGGTTATATCTATCATTCAAAATCAACATTTCTCAGCATACCCAGTGGTTTGTGGGAGGTTTTTTACTTCCCTTTTGATGAACACTATCTCATAAAATCTTTACTAGACCATGCAAAGCTTTGGAAGTTGCCCTCTATGCTAAAGTTGTTGGAAGTATTGACACAAGGATTAGTCCTTTCATTGAAGCCTAAATAGATTCAATGGCATCAAATATTTAAAAACTAATTTTTAATAATGCCTATGATACACATAATGATCTTTAGTGTACTGACTATGAATATGAAGAACTTAACCAAAGAAATTGCCCACATAAAAGCATTCACACTATATTGAAGCAGTCATGTGAAATCTCCCATGAAGAGCACAATGTATGATCTTGTCCTCTTTTTCACTGAGCCATACATTCTAAGGTGCTTATATATTGTAAAATATGTGACGCCTACACCCATAACACAAATTAATTTTAGATGATGTTTGATATCCATTAAGCCCACATACGTAGTACATGCCAAACCTTTATGGCTAACAATCAAGATAATGGTGGCTATCGTGATCAAGGTAGAGGATGAGGATGATAAGGTGGTTTTTTCTTACCAAGAACATGTTATAAGTGGGGATCCCTAAACTACTATCAAAGAGATTGCCTAGTTTACATACAAAGTACATACAAAACAAGATAAGACACTGTATAGAGTTAAACATATTTCCAAAATTTGAGATAAAAGAGAGATTGAGGGAGATCGAACTATTAGAAAATGAGAGATCAGTTATTGAACCTTGCATTCACACAATATAGGTCATAAATAAAACCTAGTTGTTACAAATATCAATGTATTATCATCATTATCTGATTGTGTTTACAAAAAATAAAAATCATAGAATCCAAATAATTTGAAAAAATGATAGACTCAATCACCAAATCATAAAATATTCTTTATGACTAATAGGTTGAAACTAGAAAAGAATATATTTGATGTATTGTGATAATGTCACTGACCTAGTAAAAATTATTGAGTCAAAAAGGGGTCAAAAGGATTCCAATGGAAACAATGATATTATACAGATAATCAAGAATCATCATATAATCCTTCATGGTGTCATTAATGAAAAATTTGAGTTATCTAAGTTAATTGAAAATATATATATATATATATATATAATTATTTTATAAACAAATAGAAATGTCTATTCAAACCTTAACCTCTATGGTCAATCAGCTCGAAAATAAAATCTAGAGCCCTATGAGTATTTTTCTTAAGGCTACGACATCTCATACTCATGTTACTTTGCCATCTTTACAGTAGACTATGAAACTTTTTATTCATTCAACATGGGAATAAATATTAAAAATGCTAGAAGAATTTTACAAAATGTTAAAACAAATGACACATTTGAATAAATGGATTTTAGTTTTGGAAATTATTGTAAAATATCAGTATTAGTCAGTCATAAATTAATGTCCATAGCTAATAAAATTCTAAAATATCAATGGGGTACTTAGAAAGCTAAGGAAATTGAATTTATAGCCCAAGTTGTTCTGAACTATATTGACCAATCCCGTTAGCAATAAACCTTAGAGGTTGAGGAAACATTTTTTATTACCCAATATATTAGGCTCCAAACTCATGAGGTTACATTAATTATCTCTATTGAATAGAACCCCCATAATACTAATTAGATTTAAATGGCTTGGTCTAGGAAAATATGTTCAATTTCCTTCAAAAACATATCTATCCCAATATAATTAAATAAAAAGGACTAAGACTAAGTACATTAAAAAACCCTTAAGGTTCTATACACATTAATGTTGTAATATTCTTTACCTCAATCCTAGACATGGATGATTTGTGTAGAACCAGGCATAAACTTGACAAAGATCCAAGGATAAAATATGTCTAGTAACTTATTCTTAGCTGGACTTATTTCCAAGCTAGTTTTTTTCAAAGAGGAGAGGTAGATTCAAAATATTTATTGATCTCAAATATGAATGGAACTCTCAAATATTGGTGGAATGATATTCTAGAACACATTTAAATGCAAATTCTAACAGAAGAGGAAGAAATTATGATAAGATTAACAAATGTTATTGTCCTAGAATTTGTAGGAGATTTTTAAAACATAGAAAATGATACACTTAATTATTTATACAAAATGGAGTGTTGTGAAATCCCATACTTAGATAAATATATATGTTTGTGTATGTCATACTTTCAATACAGGTTCATGAATCTAGACAAGGTCCTATAAAATACATTTCATTAATAGTCTTCCATCTGATCTTGTTGATATTATTATCTCCCATATCTGGTCTCCAAAGGATGGTCTAGGACAACCTAAGACCATATAAATGCATACATTTGGATATTTTAAACAAATTACTGACCTTGTTAAGGCCAATATCTATAAATAAAAAAATATTGATAAAACTATCAAAAAGTTTACCAACTTGATCAAAACCCAATTGTATCACCACTATCCCTAGTTTTCTTATTTTGGTTGAAAATTTTTTAATGAATTATCTTGTTCTTATAAAATATAATCAACATATAAGTATTCTTTTTTCATGCCTACTCTTTCCATACCTTTTAGAAATAAAGTGTTTTAAATCCTCGCAAGGCTCCACTCAAGCCAAGAATTAAAAGGCTTCCTAAATGTTCTATTTATGAATAACTTGGACATATCAACCCTAAATTCCAACACAAAAAGTATAACCTAAATAATGTTATCAAATTCCATCATATTTTTATAAAAAAAAATGGCATGACTGGATAGCTTTTGATTCAAAATATGAAGATGGAAATTCTCTTCCCAATTCCATCACTTATGCAATTTTGTCTGATATTTATTTAGGTTCCTCCTCAAAGGAATTTCATTAATTGAATACTCTTATTCATGATTTAGATGATTCAAATATTTATGAAGTAACATATCACTACCAATCCATGTTTTCTCTTTTCATAGACAATAAGATTGAAAAGATCAAGCAACTTTATACTAAAATCCATATCTAGGATTTTCCCTTAAGATATCACTACCAATATTTCTTAACTATAGCTATCCATTAACATGGTTCTCACCAAGCAGATATTGAAAAATATAAAAATCAGTTTATCTTTCTTGATAAGACCAATACTCTAAAAGAATCAAATTTAATCAAGCATTTTAGAAAAGGCAAATCCTCTTCTAAAACATTCCCTAATGAGTTAGTAGATGAAGCTACAAAACATATATATAACCTAGAATCCAATATTAGGATATCTTGAAGGATAGTATCCAAGCTTAAAGGACTATTAATAACAAGAGAAAAATCTATGAAGGATACTAAGACAAAGGATCCTAAAATGCAGTATGAAGAATTTTTCTTTGGAGGACCTACCATTCACATATTTTATAATCATCATAATATAATTATAAGGGTACAAGTTAAGATAGAAGGTTCACTATTGACATAGGTGCAGATCTTAGTATTTGTACAAATATGTTGTTCCATATTTCAAAGGGAAAAAATTTCAAGGTGGTTTTAGTAATATCAATGGTGTTTTCCGAAGATCCATTGGATTGCACATGATGTTCCTCTTTTGTTTAAACGAGAAACTAATAATGTCACTTTTAGAAAATTTGATAATATTGTTATTGATGTTGGTATTGGTAGTGATTTCTTGATGAATCATTATCCATTAAGTTTTTTAGAAAATTATATTTTCCTAAACTTGGTTTAAATGAGATAGAAATGAAAAAAAAATTAAGGCAAACCTCATAATTATTAAGCATGTTTATAATTATTCTCCAAGTGAAATTGGAAAAATGGAGAGAAGAATCAATGATTTAGAGTTAAGACGAGTTGGCTATTATAGATTAAAAAAATAAGATAAAATCCTAAATTAATAATAATCCTAAGGGATGTTGGAATACATGTAAGTATTTTGTTTGTAGATGGCATTAAATAATGAATCTTACCATTCTCACTTTAAATACTCTACTTTATCATTTTATTGAGAATGAAATAAATAAGCCTTAGTTGAGATTAATTAGTTTATTTATTGTTGTAGGATATGGCTTCTATCTCAATTGAAAATCATTTAATCTCCCTTGCCCTTACTTTCTAGCCATGCATATTCTGTCAGTTTGAATTTAAAATTTTAATATCTTCCAACTACTCTCACGCTTGAAGCTATGTCTAATCTATCTCATTTAATATATGCAGTTGTTTACTTAGGAAATTTAATATACTAATTTTCATTCTCTCTCTCTCTTCTCTAATATTTGAGAGTCTTCTAGGCTTTTCCCATATGATCCATTGGTAAACTAAATGTTGATCAAGAGCCCTATGCAAAAAAAGGACAAGTGTCTAGAAAAAGAGAGAGAAGGGAGACTATTTGTTTTTAGAAATTATGCATAAAGTAGTAAGAAAAAACATAAAATAGTCCAAAAAAGAGGTATAATATAATCCAAAGGAGAAAAAAAACTCCAGTAGAGATATACTATCAACGTAATAAGTTCTCAATGCAACTATAGCTGTTGTGTTTTATTATTGATAAAAATATATATAATTTTAAGAGAATATATTACTTTTATAATAGTTTTAACTAATCTATATTTCTCTATAATTTTATTTAAGTTGTTTCTTCTACCCTATTTTGTTTATTCACATTAATCCTCTATTTTTAATGCATTGAGTCTGCACTTATCTCCCTGCTTCCTCTCCCAAATCCCAAAAATTGGTATCAAAGCCTTAGGTTACTCAAAGAAAGGTTTAGAAGAGATAAAAGTTAGAAAATATAAGGGATTCATCAAGTAAAGGTTATCCAACAAAGGTATTCATAGTCAACAATGACAGCCACAAATACAAGCACAAGCTTGAAAAATCTACAAATTCCTCAATTCAATGGCAAAAACTATGACTATTATTCTATTAAAATGATAGATTTGTTTTGTTCTCAATACATATGGGATTTATTATAGAATGGTTTTATAGAACCAACAAATGTAAAAGCATATAATGCTCTATCTCAAGAAGATAAGGATTTATTAAGAAATAATATGAAGAAATACTCAAAAGCCCTCTTCTACATATTTCAAGATGTACATGAGAGCATTTTTCCAAGGATTGAAATATAAATAAATTCTAAACAAGCATGGGATATCCTCCAAACAACATACCAAGGAGGGAAAAAGGTGAAAACAACAAAGTTGTAAATTCTAAGAAAATATTTTGAAATAATCTTCATGAAGGATTCAGATTCAATAAACTCATTCTTCACATAAGTGAGTGGTCTAGTTAATCAAATTAGATCTCGTGATGATAATATTGATGATAGAAGAATTGTTGAAAATATTTTAAGGATTTTACCCACAAGGTTTAAATCCATAGTTGTGGTCATAGAGGAAACAAAGAATCTCTCACAATTTTTAGTTGATGAGTTTCATGCATCCCTCATTTCTCATGAGCATAGGCTAAAATTTTTAGTAAAATTGTCACTCGAGTATGCTTTCAAGACACAAGCTTCAATCATCCATGAAAGAGGTAAAGGAAGAACTTCGTATAGAGGTGGAAGAACTACCCCATCAAACTCAAGTGGAAGAGGTAAAAGCCAATACCCAAATCAAAATACAACTCAAAATCAGCCTCAAGGCTAAAGGTATGATAAATATCAAGTCCAATGTCATTATTACAAAAATTATGGGCATTATTGAAATGAATGTAGAAAGAAACAATATTATTTTGGAAAATAAAATGCAAATTTTAAAAATGAAAACCAACATCATAAATTAGAACAAAGCTCCATGTTTTTAGCATGTAATGTTGCATAAGAAAACAAGAAGTATATATGGTTTTTAGACTCAGGTTGTAGAAACCACATGATAGGGAACTTGTAAACTTTTTCTAGTTTGGATGAAAATATAAAATTAGATGTCACTTTGGGAAATGATAATAAGGTAGTAGTCAAGGGAAAAGAGAACATCAACATTCTAACCAAGAAGGGGGAGAAAAATTATATCTCTGATGTTTATTTTATTCCTGGATTAAAACACAATTTGATGAGCATATGGAAACTCATTCAAAAGGGGTATAGAGTGTTTTTCAAAAACAAAGAGTGCACAATTTTAGATAAATTTCTAAGTAATCATCTCATTGTAAAGGTCCAAATGACAAACAATAGGATGTTTCCCCTAAGGTTGAAACTAGATTTTAATGCAGATTATGCTCAAGTACACCACTCAATGGCTCCACAAGTGAATAAAGAACCAAATACAATAGTCATGAAAACAATATTTAAAGCAGAAATAAAAGATGAAAATTGGCTTTCACATCTAAGATTTGGGCATTTAAACTTTGGAGGCCTAAATTTGCTTCATAGAAAAGCATGGTCAAGGGATTGCCACTAATAGAGAAATCGGAAAGAATATGTGAAGGGTGCATCTTGGGAAAACAACATAGAGAATCATTTCCGATAGGTAAGTCAATCAGGGCAAAAACACCTTTAGACATTGTTCATTCAGATTTATGTGGGTCAATGCAAACACCTTCAATTGGTGGAATATTCTACTTTTTGACATTCATTGATGACTTCTCAAGGAAAACATGGGTTTACTTCTTAAAGCATAAGATTGAAGTGTTTGATTATTTTTGTCAATTCAAAGATCTTGTTGAGAAGCAAAGTGGGAATTACATGAAAGCATTGAGAATGGATAGAGTTGGTGAATACATCTCAAATAAATTTTTAATATTTTACATGGACCATGGAATTCATAAGTAATTCGCAACTAGGTACACACCTCAACAAAATGGCATAGCTAAAAGGAAAAATAAAACTATCATAGAAATGGCTAGGGGTATGTTGAAAGCCAAACATTTGTCAAATGAATATTGGGCTCAAGTTGTATCATGTGCAGCCTATATAATTAATAGATGTCCAATAAAGAGTGTCAAGTACATGATTCTATAAAAATCTTGGAGTGGAGGAAAATATAGTGTTGCTCATATGAGAGTTTTTGGATGTGTGGCATATGCACATGTGCCAGATGAATTGTGAAAAAAATAAGCCAAAAAAGGAGGAAAATGTATATTTTTTGGATATATTAATGAATCAAAGGCTTAAGAGTTCTATAATCCAATAAAAAAAAAAGGTTATAATCAATAGAGATGTGTAGTTCATAAAAGAGGAAGCATGGGATGGAAGTGTAGAAAAAACAATCAACATATCAATAAGGATACCATAAGAGGAAAAATAAAATTTTATACCAGCAATACTCCTTCAAATGTGACTCCTTCCACACCCGTTCAACCTCAATAAATTGGTCCACAAGTGACACCACCATCAAGTGTAAAGGCAGCCTCACACATTCAAGCTAGCAATTCAGCAAGTGGACAACAAATGCCATCTATAACAAGTATTTTTAGTGCACAAGCAGAAATCCCACATTCCATGGGTTCTAATTCAATTTTCATGTCAAATCCTACATTGGCAAGCTTAAGGAGACTAAAAATCAGAAGTATAAGAGACATTTATGAGCAAAATCAAGGTGAAAATAATGCAGGTCTGATTTCTCTTTATGCTTTATATTCACAAATAGATTATCCAATTCATTTTAAATATGCAATAAAATATGAAAAATGGGTATATGCAATGGATTAATAAATATATATGCTATATAAAATAATCATACATGGGAGTTAGTGAGCCAAAACAATGCTCAAAACATGCAAGTACATAATGAATGCCTTTTCACGTATAAATAAAATATAAACAATACTCTATTTTTATTTTAAATTGTGTTGTGTCCTTGCAAGGCCCATACTAAATTGAACATGATGATCAAACAAATTCATCATCATCTGACATTATAATTTCCTCATCTAACCTCTCAAATCAAGACATAGTTATATAATTTGGTCTTGGGTTATTTCTTATGAAAGTTTCCACAAACTAAAACATATTTTTTATAAACACTCACATCATTTATGCCATGTTATCCCTATAATATTAACAAATATGTTCATTTTCCTCTCTATACCTTTGAGTTTCATTTCTATGGTTCTCTCAATTCCCATTATGTTCTTCCCACTATTAATAATAATTAAATGTTACTCTACTAGATATCTACTAAATCATAGGTTGTTATTTTAATTATAAGGAAATGGAATAAAACCTTTTTCTACATCTATAATTCTTTTTGTCATTATAAAAACTAGATATCTAGATATCCCATTATTTTAACACTCCCCCTTATTATTTACATTCTTAACATGGTCCAATGAACTTTCCTCAAACTTCAAAAATTCCTTATATCTTTTCTTTATATGCCCAAATGCTTATGCACTTATTATGTGCATGTCTAGAGTTTCATTACTGAAGTCCATAACTGCCTTGTTAAAATCCATAGATAGACTATAAAGGTCTATAGCTAACCTATTGAAGTCCATAGCTGGGTTATCAAGGTCTGTAGCTATCATGTTCAGATGTGTAGCTACCCTGTTGAAGTTCATATCTAGATTGTTAAGGTTTGTAGTTGGCCTCTTGAAATCTGTAGCTAGACTATTAAACTTTGTAACTACTCTACTAAAGTCCATAGATGGACTATCAAGGTCTATATCTAGCCTGATGAAATCCATAGTTAGACTCTTGATGTTCTTATCTACTTTACCAAAGTTTGTAAATGACATGTTAGAGTCTAGAGCTCAACAATAGGAGTTCAAAGATAAATTGTTGGAGTCTGGTGCTCTATTTTAAGAGTTTAGATCTAAGATACAACTTTTTATGCCTAATGTTTCTAGATTAATAATCCATAACATTATTTTTAAGTGCATGATAGTGTCTTTACATAATGGCTTAGTTAAAGTATCGGCTAGTTGTTGATCTGACTTGCAAAAACTAATCTCTATCACATGATTTTCAACTAACTCTCAAATGAAGTGATACCTAATTACAATGTGCTTGATCCTAAAATGAAAGATGATTTTCTTTGACAATGCTATGAAGGATATATTATCACAATAGACTATAGGAATCGCCTTGTTTCTCCTCATTCAAATCATAAAGTATCCTTCTCAAACATATGGTCTAACATGTTGTTGTATTGGGTGTTATATAATTCAATTCAGCTATAAAAAGTGGTGTTATAAGTTGTTTTATTGAATCCCAAAATATGAATCCTAACCCAAGATGAAATACATACCCTGAAGTGATCTTTCAGTCATTAAGGATACCAACCTAATCAATATATGTGTAACCCATAAGCTGAAACTCATATGTTACTGCATACAAAACTCCGTAATATTTTATTCCATTCACGTACCTCAATACCCTCTTATCCACTTGCCAATGTGTTTCCTTTGGCATCTCCATGAATACTGATATGAAGTTTAATATATACATGATATTTTTCCTAGTTGAAGTCAAATAAATTAAGATTCTTGCTAGGCTCTTATAGCATATGGGGTCTACATTTTGGTTGCAATCATCTTTGCATAACTTAAGACTTGTATTAGTTGGAGTAAATACTAACTTACAATATATCATCTTAAACCTCTTCAAAATCTCATTTTCATACTTATATTAACATATGAATATGCCTTCATTAATTTTCTTGACTTTTATCCCAAGAAAGTACTTCAAGAAGCCCAAATCAGTCACTTCAATTTCCTTCTTCATGGTTGTTTTGAATTCTTTAATGGATTTATTTGCATTTCTAATTAATATCAGATCATCCACATACAATAAAATAATTAAAATGCCCTATTTTCATGCTTTGATGTATAGTGTGGGCTCACTTATGCTTTTACTAAAATTGTTGCTCAATAATTAAGAGTTTATACGATTGTACCATGATCTTGGGGCTTGTTTGAGTCCATACAACACCTTTTTCAACCTATACACTTTTTTCTTATGATGGATAAAATTATATCCAAGTGCTTGTCCCACATAAACCTCTTATTCTAGCACTTCATTCAAAAAATCTGACTTCACATCCATTTGATACACATTCTAATTGTGTTTAGTATTGATGGCTATGATTTTTATTATCATGTATATCCTTATTATAGGTGAAAACATTTCATTATAGTCATGTCCAAGCCTTTTCTTATAGCCCTTCACAACTAGTCTTGACTTATATCTTTCTATCTTGGATTCAAGATTGGTATTTGTCTTATATACCCACTTAGCTCCTATGACCTCTTTTCATTTTGGTAAGTTACCTAACTCCCATGTCTGATTTCTCTTTATGGCCTGCATCTCTTCATCCATTGCCTCACACCACTTATTATCCTTAATTTCTTCTTCAAAGTAGATAATATCAACTAATAAAAAGAGAGCATAATTCATAGTTTCATCTTCATTTTACACATACCCTGATTGCTCATAGACTTCTTTCAAGCTTCTTATCCTTGCTTGGAGTTGACTTAAGTTGGAGGAGGATGGTGTTGATTCTTGAATAACTCACAGACATCCTTGATAGCTATTGCCACTAAATGAATAAGCACTGTGTGAAATAGGGGTCTAACTTGGTGTATGAGTGGAGGTAATACTTGTTGTTTCTGATTTGATAAAGGGTCCACCAGCCCTTGTTTTCACATGTTTTTCTTTGTATCTCTCTTCCCAAGCTTCATGCTCAATGAATTTAACATCTTGACTAATTATGAGCTCTTTGGTGATGGAATTGTATAATTGGTAAGCCTTTGATTGGTCACTATATCCAAAGAATATGCATTTCTCACCTTTTTCATCCCATTTTATCCTTATTTTCTTGGGCACATGTGCATATCCCACACAAATGAATACTCTAAGGTGTTCAACACTTGGTTTTCATCTGCTCCATACTTCTTAAGGAATCATATCCCTAACACTCGTTTTTAGATAAATATTCAATAAGTATATGACTATTTCTATATCCTCAACCCAAAAATAATTAGGCAAACCCTTTGCTTTTATCATGATCCTTGTCATCTCTTAGATGGTCCTATTCTTCCTCTCAATCACACCATTTTACTATAGTGTGTACCTAGTTGTAAATATTTTTTTATGCCATGTTCCTTGAAAAATTTTATAAACTCCTTATATATATACTCTCCCCATCTATCCATTCTAAAAATCTTGATTTAGTGGCCACGATGCTTCTCCACCATGGCCTTGAATTGCTTGAAGGTATCAATTGATTCTGATTTATTCTTCAAGAAATAAACCCATATATTTTATCTAAAATCATATATAAATGTCATGAATTAGACATTATTGGATAGGGAGGGGGTCTTCATTGGACTATATAAGTATGAATCGATCAGCTCTAAAGAATCTCTTAATCTCCATGCTTTACACATGGGAAATGCACTCCCATGTTACTTCCCCAATATGCATCCTTCACATACTTTATTCAACAATTCTATAAGGGGTACGCTTTCACCATGTAATTCTTGTGATGAAGGTCAACCCTCCAAATCTCAAATTCCCGTACCTAATATGCCAAAGAGTAGACTCATCTACTACCATAGTTTTGAATGTTATTGTGAGCTCACTTTGTATTCTCAATAGAAACATCTGATTGGTTGTCATCTTGACTGATTAAATTTGCCTATTATAGCCACTTCTATCAAAGATGATGCATTCACCATTCTCAAATCTTTCTTTATATCCCTTTTTGATAAGCTACCCAATATTTATTAGGTTATGCTTTCACTTAGGTATATAATCGACATCTTGAATTTGTTTTTTATCACCTTGGTTGGTACAGATAGAAATGTTCCATTTTCCCATGATGAGAACCTTTTCATTATTTCCCATCTTTATCATTAATTTGATTGACTCATCTATGTTATTGAATATCTCTTTATTCCCTTTCATGTGGTTGTTACAACCACTATCTATGGACCATGTCTCTTTACCACTTTGCTTGACAATATTGCATGTTATAAAGAAGCTTTCACATTTCTCATTCCTATTAGGTTCAACCTCTTATGTATGGGAGAAATTTTAATTATACCTATTTATGTCATACTCCTTTCTACAGTCACTATCATAGTGTCCATACCTCTTGCAATAATAACATTGGATTCTATATTTACAATAGCTTTATGTAGATCCACCTTTAGAAGAGTTGTTGATCCTTCCTCTTCCTCTTCCATGTGACTCATTATGGCTATGTATACCACTTCTTGACTGTTAACATTTCTTCTTTTTCCTCTATTGTTTTATCCTATACCCCTTCTTTCACATTCACATTAGTCTTGAATGCTTGATCATGAGACAAGGTTGATGACCTATTCGATCTTTGTCCATGGGTTTGAAAGGAACACATTAGCTCATACACTAACATTTACTTCAAATCCTTTGACTCTTCTATTGAAATCACTATAGGGTTAAATCTAATTGGAATGCTCCTTAGCACATTTTCTATGATCCTATGATCCTCAAGGTTATCACCACATGTCTTCATTTGATTGATAATATTCATTGTCCATGTAAAAAATTCATTAATAGACTTAGTATCTTTCATTTGTATCATTTAAAAGTCCCTTCTTAAGATATGCAACTTAACAAGCTTCACCTTATCACTCCATTGATAGGCATTTTGCAAAATGTCTCATGCTTGTTTATAATGGGCAAATGTTGGTATCTAAGAAAAATTGAATCAGATGATGTTATTTGTATTTATCTCAGTGCTTTGGCATCCTTTCTCCTATTCTCATTCAACATATTCCTTTGTGCTTGGGTTAATACACTAAAGGTTTCCATGTCTACAACTTCATATATCCACCTTCAACCAACTACTATAGCTCTTGAGATTTGAATATAGTCTTCATCTTGATGCTCTGCACATCATATTTATTTTCATCAAATGTAGGGGGATGCTGACATGAACCCAAACTGCATGTTTCCATGTCTAAATGGGCTCACTACCTAATGAGATTTGATACTAGTGGTTATAAATACTAGATCTCTAAGGATTTTTATTGGCCAAAAATACAAAATAATGTACAGGCCCAAGTGGATAGAAAGTAAACAACACAACAATAAAATAAAATAATGAAATAGGGGATGGGTAGAGATGTTCTAAAAACATTCAAAATACAAATATATTAATTCTGAAAATTCTTTTACAAACAAAAATCCAACTATTTATAAAACTCACAAAAAAATCTCTAAACTTTCCTTCCTCTCTTCTATCTGTTATCAACAAACATTCCTCTTGCTTATTCATTTCTAGTTCTCCTAACTACTATTTCACATAGAATTTCTCCTATATATTGTTACTTTATTTTATGCTCCTATATTATTCTGTTACTGCTATTCTCTAACTATTGTTGCATTGAATATATCCTGCATACTCCCCTGACTATTGTTTCTATGTAGAACTCTTTTGAACACTCTTCTAACTATTATTGCATCAATTTTTGATCTTCTACTACTGCTATATCTTTTTACAAATTGTTGCTACTCTGCTATATCCCTCTACTCACATAAATCTTCTTCTTTTTCTTCTATTTGACAGCCCATATAACCTACCGCTTCATTATCCCAAAAACATTCAAATGACATAAAAAAAATTAAAATTAAAATTGTTGCATTAAATGGTTGCAACTATCATGATCAGGTGCTAGATGCATGGGTAGGTAGGAAAGAAT
The DNA here is from genome assembly GCA_037957365.1 of Torreya grandis. NCBI lineage: Eukaryota > Viridiplantae > Streptophyta > Pinopsida > Cupressales > Taxaceae > Torreya > Torreya grandis. The sequence continues at coordinate 1,023,685 of JARHVA010004013.1, read as the reverse complement.
AAAAATTTTATTTCAACACCATTGACTGTGTGTGGCTTTCTTTTTGAATTACTATTCTATTCAATTGTATACTACATTTAGTGAAAAATACAATGTTATGAAAAAATATTCAATGAATAAAAATAATATGGACATGATAATCCAATTCGTAAAATATCTCTCCAATTTAAGAATACTATGTGATATTTTAATTCAAAACCCATTCAAATGACACCACTTTTAAATTTATAGTATTCTAAAAAAAATAGAAAAATCTAACTTTATATTTCAAACTCCATATTTATTCAAAGTTCCCCATCATGAAAACTAAACCTTCACCTCTAATAGCACCTTGTTTCCGTGTTGTGAATTCTTATTCCTTTTCACCACTTCAGTTGATATACATTGATCAAACTTGAAAAAGCTTAATCCAATACTCTTATTTACACTCTCGCTTTGATACCATGCCATCGATGGACACTGAAATTGTTTCAGCTAAAATATTTGATACATGCCTGACATAAATAGTTTAAACATTCTAAATTATAATTTCATCTAAACATACTTGTCTAGAAGTCCCTAAGAGCTCAATGGATATATATGGAAGGTTGATGCCTAGAAAGGGATGAAAAAAAGCTCTTATGTGAGTCTCTAGATGCTTTGAATTATAATCAATGCCTAAAGGATTTACTAAATTATAAGGAGATTTGAAAGACACCATTATTTTAAATCAAAGGATTATGTTGTAGATACAACCAAAAATAGCCTACAGATCTTTGAGGATGTTTATCTACACTTATTTCATTATTATTAAGACTATGTCTTGGTTGTGTTGAGAGTATGAGGTGAGTGAGTCATGTAATTTTGTGGCTTAAAGCATCACTTTATTATGACACTTAATAATGACTACTTGAGTTTCATATCAGAGTGAGGTTGATTCCTACAAGTGATGAGATTTGATTAAGTGGAAAGGAGCTAGTCGAGCATATAATGTGATGTAGCTAATTGATTGTTGTTATCCATAAAAACATGTGAGAAGAGAGTAAAATGGTGAAATCAAAATGTAGCTATTTCACCTAAGATAAGATGCAGCTTAGAAAATTTACCGATAGAGGTGTGGTTACAACTAATGTTGATAGAAGACTCAACAAAGTCTCAGAAGTCTTGTGTGTTATAAAAATACACTTATATGTCATTGAGGAATATACATGTCTAGGTTTCATTCCAAGAGATAAAATAGAAAATGTTGAGGAGGAAAAACATGTGGAAGGCACAAAATTTGATGAAAATTATGAAGTTAAAATAAACAAGAAATGGTAGACTCTTGAGATTTATCTAGTAAATTGGATGAGGCACCAAGTTAGTTATGCCTTGTTTCTCAGGATCTTTAAATATGGAGGAACTCATTGGTTAGATCATGAATATAGAAGAATATTTTAAGTTTTATGACATTAGTGACCTGTAGCATGTGATGGTGGTGCATACTAAGTTAAAACATCACCCGAAACTATGATGAAAGAAGGTACAAAATGAAATAATAAGAAGAGGAAAATAAAAGATAAGCCAATGGGCTTAGATGGTTGTGAAGATGAAGGGTAAGTTATTGACAGGTGATTATTAGATGTATTTTTTTAAAAGATTCAAGAATGTATGGTAAATTAACTTTAGTTTTAAAGAATACATGAAGAGTTATATAATCTCACCATCAAATCATGCCATAGTGAGGTTGAGTAGGAGAAGGTTGCAAGGCTCATGAATGACCTAAGGTTTGGTATCTAGAAGGAGTTCAGCATGGCTTGGATCCAAACAATAGATTAATCGTGTCCATTAATATTGAAGTTTGAGGATAAGTTGTCTCACACATAGAAATTTAATGTGTAATAAAGAGGAAATTTTGCATGACTAGTAAGAGGTAACGCAAGAAAGAACCTACAAAGAAAAAGACCCATATTTTTTTAATTAAGAGTGCTTATTTTATCCTTGGCATCTACTAAATCACTATCCTTTATATGATTTTTTTACTAATTAACTTTATTATCAAAACTAAACATAATAATTCGAAATGAGCTAGTTGATTTCATTATACAAAATTTTGTATGGTAGTGTATGGAGTAACATTACGCTCTTTAAAAACTATTCAAATATTTTCAATTGCATTGTCTATATTCAATGAAAGACATAATTCAATGTCACCTCTTTCATATTTACTTTTAAATAATATTTTGAAATTTTTAATGCAAAAACTATAGCCAAGGCATAGATGTGGCTATAATTTATATACCAACTTATTGTTGACGTTGATAATTATTTTCATTTTTTCACTCTTTTCTATAAGGTCAATATTCTATGTTTTTGGCGAATTTAGGTTATTTATGAATTGTTAACCATAAATTACTAGATATCAATTTTTAAAATAGTTCTAAATCACTTTGGAGATAGATAAAGTATTGAAATTGTGTCACATTTGTTTGTTTTGAACATGCAAAAATAGTTTATAAACTCAACTTTCGGAATGAGAAGTGTAAAACAATATAAAATGTAATGGTCTTGTTGAGCTGCAAGAATCCACATTTTCATTTCAAATGCTCTTCTCAATAAAATTTATAAATTGATTTTTTCTAATTATATAAAATATTATATAAATCAATAAAATTAGGACAAAAGAATTTCAAAAAAATAAAATTTTGGACATATATATACAAAATTTTGACTTAAAAAATTACTTATTTATATGTATAATGTTTCTACATAATCCTGATAATAAACATAATTCTAAATATTCCTGATAATAAACATAATTCTAAATTAATTATATATATATATATATATATATATATATATATATATATATATATATATATATATATATAATGTTTCTACATAATTCTGATAATAAACATAATTCTAAATATTATGATATGTATATTTATCTGGATATTTATTATAATTATAAAAAATTTACAATATCATGAACATTATGTTTTTTAAACCTTTAAAAAAAACCCATGAATGAATAGCCAAATGACCGTAGTAAGAAATGATAACACTAATTTGCTTTTTAGATCCCAATAGATGCTCAATATCATAAAAATATTATTATTTTATCGATTTTTGGATTATTTTTTATATAATGATCGATCAACTTGTCTGAATCCAAGGTAAGTTTATTTTGAACATTATTAGAATGTCGCGTACATTTTTCTTACAAAGTATTTTTTTTAAAGGACAACGAATAAGAATCCTGAAAATCATATAGATTATTGTTTTGGCTAAGACTTTTGTCTTGTCTCCATTAAATGCTCATTGTTTCTCTATCCAAGTTCCTTGCGATGTTTTTTCTCAACCTCTATTTTATCTTTGATAGTGGTGGATTCTTGTTTAATAGTTTTGTTGATTAGCTCGGTTCAAAGAGCCATTAATAATGCTACGGTTGCACTTTTAACTTGCATTCATAATTTTATGATTTTGGTGCCAATTTGAAATAATAGTTTTCTAATTTACCATGATATTAATAATAATGTGACAATTTTATTTTGAACGTGTTTTGATATTTAGTAATTTAAGTGTTAAATTAAACATCATCAAAATTTACATTGATGAAAATTCTATCATATAAATGTTTATGCTATATGATAATTGTAAAGTTGATGATAAACAAACATTATCCTATAAGGATTGGAATTCCATACTCTTCTTAATGATATGTTTTATAATTATAAGTATCATTTCAAAAATATTTTTTTAATATAAATAATTAAAAAATTAAAACTTTCAATTAAAAAATATTATAATAAAAAATAAATAAAATTTTTTGATTAAATTTATAATTTTAATATTTTGATGTAGATTCATATTTACAATTAAATTGATTCTAATATATAAAGGTAGAATGGTATATAGAATTAATTTTAAAAAAATAATAAACAATGATACATAATTATTGAAAATTTTACTTTCGCAATTGTGCATAGAATTACTTTCATAAATTAAATTCACCTTCTAATTTATTTTATCATTTAAAATCTTAAAAATTAATATGATGTATCATATTATGACAAAAGTTACTTTCGTAATTATAAATAGATTTAATTTCACTAATTAAATTCACATTCTAATTTATATTATAATTTAAGACTTGAAAAATTGACAAATTGTATCTTGTTGTGAAAAAAGTTATTTCCTCGGTTGTACATAAAATTAATTTAACAAATTATGTTTGTCTTATAATTTATATTATTATTTAAATGTTATTTTTGTTTAAAATTGTATATTATAATCAACAATTGTGTCTTAAAATTCATTAAACCTTTATTTTTCAAATACTATTATTTTATGTATACACTATTAGTTATTTAAACAGTTAATATATTTCTATTAAAAATTAAATTATAAATTATTGTAGGTATGGTTAACAAATTTTCAATTGATAGATATCATTAATTTGAAATATTAGAATTGATAAGTATCATTAATTGAAATACTAGGCCTAATTCAAATTGATAGCATAGCATTTTATTTACTATCATCACTCAAAATATTATCAAATCTTAAAATTTAAATATTAATTATTTTCTCTATTTTCATAACCAAAAAGAAACGAGATTGATTATTGTAATACAATTTGAGTTCTTATAAACTTTTGGATGGTCTGAAATGGAACCCTCATCATAAACCTTAAGTATTGATTATTAGCAATAATAACCAATCAAAGCTAAATAATGATGTAATCAACCTAAAATTTAAAAACGTTTGCACTAATAAAAAGTCTATTGTAATGAGGAATTTTTTAAAGATATTGAATTTTTTTTTGTTGTATTTAATTGTAGTTGAATTGTTTTAAACTAAAAAGAGTAAAAATATGCATTGTGTGTGTTACAATGTAAAAACATATAATATAATTCTTATAAACTTATATTGTAAAGATTCTAACAACTTTTATTGGAAAATACAAAGAATTATTTTTCAAAATTTTGATATTTAATGAAAAGAAATTTAATATCACTAAAAATACCATGACTATAGTCAATAATGACCAATTATGGTCATGCAATTAATATAAAAACAACCAAAATTTTGAATTGAATTAAGGTTAATTTCAACCTATAACAATTAATTTGATTGATTGAGATTATCCTCAAATTTTAAAACTCTTATACTTACAAAGGTTAATTATTGCCAATCAAGACAATAAATAAAAGTTATTCAAAGATGTGACTACCTTAAAATTAAACATATTTAATACTAAAAATGTCTAATTATGATAATTAATGACAAATTATAGTTAGTATGGTGAAATTATCTCCTACAAATAATTATACTAACAATGACTGATCACAATCAGTGATGAAATCATAATGTAAATGAAAAGTGTGATTATCCCTATGTCAAGAAATATTTGTACTAATAAGGATAATTACAACTAATCCGAGTTAATTTGGTATAATTTTTAAATAAATGAAAGTCAATTTAGATTTTTGTAAATACATTGACCTATTTTCAGTTATAAGTTTTATTATTTTTTTATTAGTTTAAATTTGACAAATAAAAATAAAGAATAATTTTAAAATATTAGTATATAATTGACTCATATTTGTCATTATTTTATGTTCATAGCTCATTATTAAAATGAATTTGACAACCAATAACCCAATTAAATGTGAGCAATGAAATGAATGTTGATTTAGGACTACACAGATAATTTAGCCTCATTTTACATTATTTTATGTTCATACATTTTTATTAAAAAATAATTAATTTACAAAATGAGGCCCTATTTAAAAGCGATCGAAACATGAAGCACTATTTGGGACTATACACATGTAGTGTGATTGAAGCAATGAAGGTCAATTTTGAATTATACATAGAGTTGACCCCATTTTTTTCATTATTTCATGTTTCTAAATAGTTATTAGATTAACATTAACAAGCCAAGGCCCTAATTATGGGTCATTGAACAAATAAAGGTTTATTTGAGACTACTCACACAGATTTAACTCATGTTGTTTGTTGTTATGTGTTATTAAATTATTAAAAAAATAAGGCTTTAATTATAATCTATTGGGGTAGTGAAGGCTCATTTATGGGTATGTGCAAATAAATTAACCTTTGTTTGTTGTTGACATAAAATCTGAAGTGATATGTTGATTAAGTCAACTTCAGTTAGAACCAATATGATATAGGAGTTAATATTTATTATAAATAGTTATCTTATATATTTATAAAATAAAATAAGTAAGTGTATTCATTCATAAGATCCCGTATATCGTATATAGTAATTCACTCTAAATTATAATTTACTTATATGTATATAAAAATTATTGAATACAACTTTTTTTTATATCTCTTTACACTCTACTTTTTAACCCCTTAATACTCTGCATTTTTGTACTTTAACTATCTCTATGCTATATCTAATATATTACAATAGTACTTTATAAATAATGATTTGATGCCTTATAATTCAATGGTCATATATGTGTGATACATACCTTTTATTCAATCAGGTCGTAATGTGTTATTGCAAAGGTCTAATTCTTATTACATTTCTTAGTCCATAGAAGTTTTTATTTTATTGGCCTATAATATTATTCTAATGTTGTGGTAAAGGAAAAGGCTTTGTGATATCTACTATCTAAACCTTGACTGATTGAGAATAATAAGAACATTTATCATTATTCAATGTTTATAAGTTATTATTAGACTAAACTTATTAAAACTAAGGCACATACTTGGTGAAATCATAGTATTGAAGGTTTATTTTGTGTTATGTGTACATAATTGACCCCTAAATTTGTCTTTATTTTGTGTTCATAGATCCATATTAAAAATAATTTTGACAAATCAAACACTTAATTAGGAGGAATAATAGTAAAATAAATGTTGATTTATAGATATATACACTTTATTGATATTCTCTTTTGTATTAGTTTTATTATGTCATTATTATATTGAATCTGACAAAATAATATCAATTGGATAAATGAATGGTAATTTGGGAGTGTATTAAAATAGTTAACAAATTTTCATTATTTGGTGTTCATAGGTCATTCTTAGATCAAATTTGATAAATCAAGGCCTCAATTATGGGTGATAAAATCAACAAAGGTTCATTTGAGGTCTCATGCATATAATTGACCCCCATTTGTCATTTTTTATGTTTGTATATCATTATTAGACATAATTTAAAAAATCAAGACCATAATAAAGAGAGATTAGAATAATTTAGAAATATATGAGTATATGTGCACATGGTTGACCCTTGTTTGTCACTATTCAGTGTTCACTCTATGATCTAGGGTACAAGGGTGACTTATGGGAAACATAATTTGTAACACATAGGGGTAAATTTTATGCATATGGCCCCCAATTAACCTTCATGCATTCGATTTTTCATAGTTATATCCTTTATTTGTTAATTTTAAAATAATAATTAATTTTAAATACAAAACAATGAAAAAAATAATCAATTATTTTTATTATGTCTAAATATGCCTTTAATTTCTTGATCACACTTGGTTTGGGGCCTGATTTTTAAAATTAAATCTTATAATGACTTATAAACATATAATATAAACACAAAGGTTTATTTATAACCATTTAGTCCAAAAATATCCTTCATTTATTTTATTCCTCTTAATTAAGGCCTTCACTTGATGAATTTGGTCTAATAATGATCTGAGAACACCAATAATGACAAAAAAGGGGTAGTAAATGTGCATGCCCCAAGTTGGAATTTATTTCACTAAAAATTATACCTAATTAACTTTGATTGATTTTATTTATCACTTATTACTACAAATTATACCTCATTTGGCCATAATCACACTTTTCATTGACCTTAACTAGTCATTATTGGTCATAATTATCCCCTGTTAATATAATAGATAGTTTATTTTTGGGATAATTTCACTTTATTGATTATAATTCATCATTATTGATCAAAATATTAAAATATAAATTAGAGTTGTGTGTTAAAACTATGAAATATGCACTCAAAGCTCCTACTCTAATCCAAATAATAATACCTCAAATTGATCATAAGGAAAGGAAAATTAAAATAAAAACTAAATAAGATATAAATAACAAAACTATACCTTAAATTTATCTTTAAATATCCCTTCCTTGTTGTTGTATATTTTCTCAATTGGATTCATTGCTTAAGGATGAATGGATGTTTTATATCATAATTGTGTGATTTCTCTATTGACTCAATATTTTGCTAGCACTTAGTTAGGGATAATTTCCTTCCTTCAAAAGGTGAGGCACTATTGCAACTACTCTCTCTTTTTTTATATAGTGTTTTACATGGGGGTGTAGCTTTATTTATAAGATCTACATGGAGGAATGGAAGGCTAAGATTGAGCCATGGTGGATTTTAATCAATATTGGAGAATGGATTAGAATATTGGGTAGTTGAGATTTTGGGAATTTTAAATTGTTTAAAAAATTATAGAGGTGTGGTGAGGAGCTTGAGGCATGGTGTGGATCTCAAGGAGGATATTATGAGATGATAGAGGAGGATAGTTTAATTAATGAGGGGTTAGATGGGGATTGGTGATGGGATTTTAAGGAGCATTAGTGGAGGTGGTTAGGAAGGAATATAAAATTCATTAAAATTAGGAGGATTTTATAAACAATGAAGTAGGTGAAGAACAAATGATTAATTAGGATAAAAACATAATATGAAAAGGGATAAGGTTGTGATGATGGAAAATGATGTAAAGGGGATATTAGGGTGATGTTACAATGATTTATATATCATGGTATTAGTGTGATGATAATTAGTGTTGATGATGATAAAATTAGCCATGATATAATAGAAAAAAAAAATTAGATGTCTCCAATCACCATTAAGCTTTTTAGTATAAAATTTGGTTGATTTAGAGGTAATCATAGCCTTTATTTAGGTTAACTTTTCCTTATTGTTCACAATTATTAATTTTCCATATAAGAGTTAAAGAATTGGGGATAATCTCACCCAATCAACTATGATTGGTCATTATTGGTTGAAATTAACCCTTCCTATTCCAAAATTTTGTCAATCTGAGACTAATAAAACTATTTGACCCTAATTGACCCTAATTGGTCATCACAGGTTAAAATTATACTTAATGAGTCTAAACAATAGTCAATTTGGAGTTAATCATAGACTTCATTAACCTTAAATGGTTATTATCAATTGTAATTATCCTGATTTAGAATAAGAGTCGGTCAATTTTTAGATAAGTGCACCCAATTGACCATCATTTAATACAATTAGACCTTATTAGTGTAGAAATTAGTTAATTTTTATATAATTGAGTTTAATTGGTTGTAACTGGTCACAATTAACTCTTGTTAGTACAAAATTGATCAATTTAAGAATAGAAACATCTAATTAAATATAATTAGTTGTTATTGGTTGTATTTAAAATTGCATCAATCATTTGAAAGGCCCCAAAACTACAAAATAACTATTGGTTTGTCTAAAATAGATACTAGGTGTAAAATTTATACCCTCAAATTTGTATGTTCAATATTGAAATCTTAAAACTGACCAAGTACTGATTGAATTAGATTTTGACATAACATCTCAAATGATAACTCCTAGAGTTATGAGCCCTGATTTAGAAGATGTAAAGTGATCCTAATTTTTTTAAGTTACTAAAATAAATAAAAAGTATAAGAATTAAATATAACTTATATTTAATATTTATTTTAGTAAATACTTTGATTGGAAATTCCTTATAAATAGAAGTTTTCTAAACGATCCATAATACGTATGAGTTTAGGCTTGGTGATAACCAAGTCTAAATGCATACTATGTATTAATCGTTAATGTCTACACACTAATTAGTAACAAATTTGAAATTTATTTTTTTAATTCATTTTTAAACACTATTTTTAAACTTGTTTGCTCTACCATCATGGTGCACTTACCCTCATGTATAGGTTGAGTAGGGAAGAACAATTATTTTACAGAAAATGTCATTAGCTTTCTATCACAAATTTTGCTATCTAAAAAATGGTAACATTGATATGGAATGTTCTCACCATTTTCTTCCACTAGAAATAGGTTATCAAATTGATAGAGTACTAACCTACGAGCAAATGATGAATTAATCATCATCTAATAAGAAAAATGATGGAGTTTGAAATCCTATGGAAGAAATACCTCAGTATCTTGAAAATTGAAAGATGTAATTAGCCATAATAATAATGATCTAGATGGCCAGGGTAAGGTGGGGAAGAAAACAAAAGGAAATGAGGTGGAATGAGTTGTCACAACCACAATAGGTGAACATATTTGGAGTTAGATCACCTAGCCTTTTCATTTATTCTATTTTTTTTACTTCTAAAATAGTTTAACTATAATTTGAATTTTAGGAGTTTTGCCCTTCTCAAAGATGTTTAATGGAGATTTTATAGTTAAAAACGAGCTTAAAACTAACAGTTGCCCCCATGGTGCAAAAAAAGCTATAGGTTAGAAAAAATTAGTTTATATTCAGTTTACTGCAACAAAAAAGTTCTTATCCACTAGGCACAAGGCACTCTCCATCAAGAGTATCTAATCTTCCAAGACCTTAAAAAAATGTCTAGTGTGTTGCTCTACCTAACACTAATTGACCCCACCTCCATGAGGCAATTGAGTGTCAATATAATGAGAATGAAAAATAATGTATTTCTATTTACGTAATTTCTTTTTGTATAACTACAGTGGTCGTGGACACGTAGTGGCATTAAAATTTATATTGATAGGCAACACATGTATTTTATAATGGCATGTAGCATACTTTCTCTATTACAGGGGTCGATGTCAATAGATAACATGCTGTATTCTTTTCCAAAGGATAAATCCATCATCTATTTTGATTTGACATTTGAGTTCCCTGCAGAGATTGTGAAGGGTTCTAATCTAATGAGTTCAAGTTTACCAATTCTAATATTTCTTCCCCCTGTTCATGGTCTGGTCAGTGAGATAGGTAACCCTGCTACTCGATTGATTAAATGCTTACGATATTGGCTTTAAAGTCTTAAGACTTTTCATTTGTTTTCTTAATTTCAATTTTATTTTTATTATGATTTTATGCAACATAATGAAGGGGTGGTTCATATTGGCAGAGACATGTTTGAAAGCATGCCCTATGCAAATATCGTATTCATGAAAGTATGTGCATTAATACTCTACTTATGCAAGGCCTGGGTTTGCGTACACAAGACACAAGAAAAACACTCTCACCACCGATGGAAAGCAGAAGCATATGTCATGTGCAGCGCAATGTAACAAGTGAAGCTTTGAAAACATACAACCAACTTCACAAAAGGAACTTGATTTCACAAAAACATCAGTGATATCTGAAAATGAACAATTGATATTCCTCTCCTCTCCTCTCCTCAACCCGTGAGGATCTTCATTTTGCATATATTTATATATATACGTAAATAACTAGTACCCTGGACACTCTTATAGCAAGCATATATCATTGTTTATAATGAAGGATGACAAACCTCTCTCCGTATCTATATACGTAGAAGCCTACGCGGACGATGGCAATGGTGATGCCAAGGCTAAAGCTGAAGCTGGCAATTGCAGATCCAATCCCCCCTTGGTCAAGGGAAACGCTGAATTAATCGATGCACGACAGAGGTTGAATGTGAAATAGAAGTAGAAATAGAAACAAAAGCAGAAGCAGAAGAAGCCATGTGGAACGAAGCTAAGCTGCCATCTCTCTCTTGGAACAGCTTTCTCTGTCTTAAACAAAGAAGACGATAAGCGTTCGAGTGTGTTACCGAGAAGCGGAGCCAGCTTTAGTGATTACACCATACATAAGGAAAATTACTCTTTATTCAGAACTAGTGAAGCTCTGCGTTCACGCAATCCTTGTTATTCGTTTCCATATCAAGTTATGTTATGTTCTTTTCTTTTACTCAGGCCAAGAGCAATACCGCCACCATTCTTTTTATGTCAGCTATTTCAACTCAAGTGAAACCGCATTCCATTTCAGTCAAGGATTTCAACGGACTCGCAAAGCCCCTCTGTGCTTTTGACAGACTACAAATATGTGTTTATCTCCATGTCTGGACAGGACACAGATTCGGCGCTTAAAATGCTTCTCCCATGATTCGAACAAGCGCCCTATTGCAAACCAAATATAATTCTATTGGATGAATAGACAGACAATTGTTTAGATAGATGATGATGATTCCTGAGAAAAGAATACGCCCCATGCAGCCTTCCGTATCCATACAACAATACATATGCCATACGAATATTTGTAGATGCAGCCACCGCCACCATTACCTCATCTTCCTGCAGTCACTTCTTCTGCTCCTGCCCAAGCCCTCTCTACGGCTGCCTCTTCTGCACCACGCCGTTGATGCATTCCATTTCATTCAATGATTTGATCAGACACAGAAAGCCCCTCTGCACTTTCAACATACTACAAATGTGTGTTTATCTCCATGTCTGGATAGGATTTAACAGTATCATGTACTACCAAACTTCACCGCTCTACACCATCGCTTTCCCCAAACCGACGCCATGTAAAACCAAGCTAAAAAATGTATTGATAAAAAATTTATACATCACCCGTGTAAAAAAACATAAGTTCCAAACCTGAATATCAATGTACTCTTTAACGTCCTTAAACATATAAATTTTTACACAGATCCATTTTTGTCAATGTACTCTTTAACTTCCTTAAACATATAAATTTTTACACAGATCCATTTTTGTGGAAGAGCGGAATAAAACTTAGTTTTCTCCTAACCAAAAAAGGGCCAAAGGAAATAATAAGATTATCAATGATTGCCCGAAAGGGAAGAGAAAGGCCCCAAAATTAAGTCCACGTTATGTTTTTGAGATTAATATACATATTCATGCTGGACACTAAAAGTTTAAAATGACTTCCAAAACACGTTAAATTGTTTCAATACAACCTATGTAGGGAACGGGGGACTTACCCAAAAAACGGGTGTGAAAAACAAATGAAAATGAGGATAGTCCCAAGTATAATTATAATTGTATTTAATTTAAATATGAGTTTTACCAATTAATATAAATATTTAATTTTATATAATAATTATTTCTAATAATTTAAAATTTAATTTAATTATGTATTTCATATATTTATGATGAAATATGATAGATTGAGTTGTTTATTTTTATATTTAAATTTAAATTTGGCATTCATTTTATAGTTATATAAAAATTTCAATTTTAAATTTAATATTTATTTGATAATTATTTATAAAAATAACTTCTTTTATTTCTAAAAGTCAATAAAAAAAATGAAATATCTTAACCATGCATTTATATAAAATATGTTAAGAAATGTCAATTTTAAAGCTTTTATCTAAGATTTTTTACATACCATATTGATTAACATTTCTTTTATATTTTTTCATTCATTGGTGATAAATGGTATTCATCTAACTATATTTATATGTTAAGTTCAAACAGATCTTTTTTGGGAAAAAAAAAAAAGTTTCAAATTCCATTATATGATCAAAATATTACAATTTTTGTAATAATTTATACAACTAAAAAAATCTTGTAAATGATGATTAAATAAACATCAAATTTAAAATTGAATTTTAAAAATGAACTTCATCCAATACACTCTCCCCCGCTATTACCCATTGCAAAAGACCTAACAAAATAATAATTAAAAAACACTTAATTTAATTATAATATTCAAAAATAATAATAATATAACCACCATACAACTAAAAAAAATCTTATAAATAACGATTAAATAGACATCAAATTTAAAATTGAATTTTAAAAATGAACTTCATCCAATACTCTCTCCCCCACTATTACCCATTGTAAAATACCTAACAAAATAATAATTAAAAAACACTTAATTCAATTATAATATTAAAAAATAATAATAATATAACCACCACCACTCTTTTATTTCATTTACTAAATATAAACACCACTTAAATGATGATGATAATAATAATGAGGAGAAACAACATAAATAAGCATAAAAAATTTGTTAAATACACAGCCATCATCATTAAAACCAATATCCATTAAATTCCATTGGGAGAATACCCACTAGTTTTAGATAAAACTCCCCCACCGGAGCCATTTCATCACTTTTGTAACCTGTACTCATCAATAAAAAAAGGCCACAAAATCACTGTAGCTATATTGGGTACTGTTATGACTAAGCATACGATTTTGAATTTGAAATTTAAAAATATATTTGTATTTCTAACGAGGCTGTCTTCTGATGCAGAAAGTGGAACCATGGGATTTAAACTTGAAGCCTTATTTATTTGACTGCATAACTTAGAGAGAGCCCAGCTGATTATCTCCATTAAGGTTGGAACAAACGAAGAGAGCTGCGTGGCGCATTAGCTTGATGTTGTTGGAATTGAGGTCGTCAGGGCCTTCTTCCTTGACAGAATGATGGAATCCGTGCTCTTCTTCATCAAATAACATCAAATCAATCTGCTTACATTTTCCAGACTTGTGGATGGCTTCATAGTACTCTACTCCTCTATCGCACAAGCAATCTTTACCTCCCAACACAACCAACATTGGAGGCAGAGGCAACTGTAAGTTTAATCTCAGGTACTTCATGGAGTTGCTGAACGGGTGATCTCTGTTTCCTCCATCCGGTAAAGCCAACCTCCAAAACGTATCGCAAGCATTCACATTCACCTGAGCGTCAGCCGGACAAGCAATCTCCGACGGTGTGCGTTCTTCGCCTCCAAAGAAAGGCTGGAGCAAGATTGCTCCCCTGATACCAAATTTCTCATCATCATCCCCAGAGGTGCTCATTAGAAGATGATGCACAATATTGCCTCCAGAACTCTCCCCAACCAGAAAAACTTTACTAAAATCGGCATAAGAGTTTAACCAATGGTCAGAATGAGGGCTAGATGATCCCAGCCATTCAACCACTTTCATGGAGTCATTGTAGGCAGCAGGAAGACGATGCTCCGGAGCCAATCTGTAGTTCACAGAAATCACAATGGCTCCTACGGACTCAGCCCATTTTTGGCAAAAGCGATGGGAAACAATAAATGCCGGTGAAAGGAAACAAAACCCCCCGCCGTGGAAATACAGCAAAACTGGTAATTTGGAGAAGCGGGTGGATGTGTTAACAAGTGAACGTGGAAGGTAAATTCGCACCCATATGCCAAGTTCCTGGTCTATGACTACATCTCTGCTTGCAACACCGTCATCCTCTTCCGACGGAGGAACATTGATTATGAGATGGTGCTCTGTGCGGACTATGGAACCATCTCCATACACTTTAAGCGCCCCTGCAAAGTCTTCCACCACCTCATTTTCATCATGTTCTCTTTCTGCTACTGCAAATACTCCCATCTTTAGAGATGCTTTTGTTTTTCCAATTATACCCTTTTAACACCTCTTTTTATATCTGAAAGTAGACACCCAGCACTTTCGTGTTGAATATGAAGATTAGAATCGTATTTGCGTGGATTGTGCCTCTCGTTGTCTGTATCTTTTGAGTGGTACGCATATCTCTAACTACTGTTTACATTCCACTGTAAAATAAAATCTTCTTTGGCTGACACGCCTTTTTTGTTTGCCCCACTATCCAACTTGACTGGCTAAATACAATGCTATCGAACAATCTTCAAACCTGATCTGGTCCGGTAGGCCAAATATATATTATTGGCTTGGATAAATTTGAAAGACTGTATATTTGTAGATATCCCCGAGACGCTCTCAAAAAGTCATACATTTTAGTGTAGATTACTCCATCGTGTTTTTAATTTTTCCAGATTCAAACAAAAGAGCATCCATAGTTTTTATAATTGCTGTCTTTGTCAAGTAATTAAATAGCATTGAGAGTCTGTTGCCGTGCAGCGATTAAATTCCGTAACACTCGTACAATGTATCACTAAACTATATCATTAATAAAAGTCAATTGAATTCTTTTAAATTAAAATATTATTGACTCCAGATGTTTCCAGCTCTTCCTTTAGCCTTAATTAAAAAATAAAAATTAAATGGATATACGTCATATGTTGATTTTTTATAATTCCATTATATGTCGTATACTTTTAACACGCCGTGCGTATATGAGGTGAGTGTATCTCGTATGTGTGCACCTTCATCTCTTTTAAATGAAATGAGTGTGGGACGGGGGCCTGCGGGTTGGCAATTAGCTTTTAGTTTATACGGAAATAGTTCATTCTATTTATGTTTTATTTAATGTTATTTTTATATTTTTAATAGTCTTAATGTTTTATTTAATATTATTATTTAGATATAAATTTAATTAAATATAATGTATTTGGAAGTGGAATATCACTAGATTTTATTAGATTATTAGGGGGCGTTTTATGTACCGTCAGTCAAGTCAATTTTGATTATTTTTATTGTTGGTCACTTTTATAGGACTTTGGTTTTAAATAGTGCAGGGGACCCTGTTCCTAGAGCAAACACTGAAATGGCTCTCCCTTGTGGAATTTTCCAACACCGTCAATGAGGGAGTGTCTTAACTAGCAAGAGCATTTGTATGTTTCACTGACATGTTTGCGAGAACCACCAAATTGATCAGTGTAACGCTCACGGGTAGGCTAATGTTCTTTAACAACATGTTAATGCAAACAACAATTGTTAAGGCAAAGGACAATGGTTAAGGCAAATGATAGCAGTTAAGATAAACTCTAGGGATTTAGCCAAATGCTAGTTGAAAAATAAAATGTTAATAATATCCATTGAATGTTGACTTGATACTTTCACACCTACCACTGTTCAAAGAGTATACTGATTCTTATTTGCCATTACCTTTTCTACCTAAACAAGAGCGCATTCACCATTACTCAATTTAAGAAGCACGAAACATAAGAGCATTCTTGGGGAGGCATTTTACTAAATAGATTGGTTAGCTACAATGAATTGCATTATCTGCATTGTTTTATCACCAACTCTTGAGCATGATATCAGTTCAACATCTCAAAAGGGCATATCGGTTTAGATTGCATAATACATTTGTGTTTGTTTTATGTTGACTGTATTATTGATTGCTTGAGATAACTAATGATAAATTAAGGCATAATCATTCATGTAACACATAGTTTATTTAATAGTTTGTGTAATTAGGATATGATACATATAATTCAATGAATGCATATGAAGTCAATGCATAATCATTGTTGGTGACTTAATCATTAAGGATTTATGGAGTTTAAGCCCTAGCTTGTTAAAGGATTTGAGTATAGTAAATCAGGGTATAAAATATGTAATAAATACAACCATTAATTTGTGAAAGCACTGATCAAATCTAATATTTTTAATAATAACAATGAATGATACAAATAAGTACTTTGCTAGAAACTACCTAAAACGAAAGATTTAGAAGCTGAAAATCTGTACAAGCTCTGATCTAAGTGTCGTAAACAAGATCCAAGTGTCAATAACCTTCTTGAATAATAACATTGTACCTTGGATAGTAGCATTACAGTACTAGTGTTCACTTTTGGTACTAATGTCCTCTGTGCAAGGACTCATTTATACTTCTAGGAGTACATGTGTCTAAGTCTTCCAAGCCTCTTCTTGTGAGGACAAACCTTTATTATTTGTGACCTATTTTAACTAATTTAGTATGTAAACCCTAGATCTCCATGTGATTAACGTATTTGATTGGCACAAGAAGCAAAAATGTGATGTTAGCTAGGTAGGTTGGACATCCTCAACACTGTTAGGAATATAAACACATACCAATATTAATTAATTAAAGACAAAAATAAAGTGCAAAATACATAACATAATAGAGACATGACTTTAACATGGTTCATCCAATATGGGCTACGTCTACAAAAAAATAGCTAATCCTTCTTATTATTCAGTCCAACAAATAAAGGAAAAAATCGATAATATAACCTCTTCACTCACATGCAACATGCTACAATCAATACAATGCCCTCATATCAAAGGAGGGGTACATATTAGGGAAAAAATGCATAAACATGATCTCTACCGTTAGACCTACAACCTTATAGTGAATGGTCCAGATTTACTACAAAATTACAGTATTTCATAGTGCATTTTTAACAAAAAAATTCTTCAGGGGCACTACCCTCAAACCCCTGCCAAGGGGGGCTCAAAAATAGTTCATTGCTCCCCTGGACCCCCAAAGTAACCCTTGTGGGGGGGGGATTTACCCCCCCCCCCCCACATTCCATGTCGGGAACTGGGCATTAAAATAAGATCAGGCTCCACCATCCAACAATTTCCCACTTGGAAACTGATTGTTGCAACTCCACCACTACAACTCTTCCTTGGACTTTTCTTTGAACTTTGACCATGTCTTGTTTCTCATCTTATTTGTCATCTTTGAAGACCTATTAAAGCTAAAAAACTCTCCAGCTTCTCCTTTGTGACTGCTTTTTTTAGCATATCTATAGGATTCTGACTTGTATGGATCTTTTCCAACTTCAGTTGACCATCCTTCAAAACTAAATGAATAAAGTGATACCATAGTTGTATTTGTTTGGTTCTTGAGTGGAATGCTGATTTATTTTCTAAATAAATCACACTCTGGCTATCATTGTAAAACCCAAAATATTCTTGTTTATGCCTCAACACTTTCATGAATCGTTACATCCATATCATCTCCTTGATAGCTTATATAACTGCAACATACTCTGTCTCTATAGTTGACAAAGTAACTATATTCTACAATTTTGAAATCCAATAACCGTTGTGTCACCAATAGTGAATACATAACCTATGACGCTCTTCCTGCCATCTAAATCTCTATCCATGTTTGCATCAACATATCCTTGTAAGGTAAATCTGAAGTACCTATGAATCCCTTTGAAGTACATTTGAAGGACATAGTTAGTCCTTCTCAAGTACCTATGAGTCCACTTGACTACATCCTGGTGCTTCTTTCTTGGATTATTCATAAACCTACTAACAACTCCCATTTGCTTGAACAATATCTAGTCTTGTGTACACCATAGCATAAATTAAAATTCTAATTATTGAAGCATATAGAACTTTAGATATGTAATTTATTTTTTCTTGTGTTTTAGGACACTGTTCTTTGCTTAATTTTAAGTGCTTTCCCAAAGGTGTACTAACTAGTTTTACATCTTGCATATTGAACCTGGCTAACAACTTCTTGATGTACTCTTCTTGAGACAATGTCAATTATATATTTCTCTTGTATCTTGTTATTCTCATACCAATTATTCGATTTGCAACACCCAAATCCCTCATTGGAAAATAATTTGCTAATTTTATTTTCAGATCATTTATATCTTACATGCTAGACCCTACAACAAGCATGCCATCTGCATACAATAACAAGATAATATTGTTGCCATAATCTAATCTCTTAAAATAGACATAGTTGTCAAAATGACATCTATTATAACCTTGTTCTGCCATAAACATGTCAAATTTCAAATACCACTAACTTGGAGCTCGCTTTAGACCATACAAACTCTTCTTCAACCTCAACACTATTGTATCCTTACCTTCTTTTCGTATCCCTTTAACGGCTCCATATATATTTCCTCATCCAAATCACCATGAAGGAAAGCAGTCTTCACATCTAACTGTTCAAGGTAAAAATCTTCTACTTCTATCAAACTTAAAATAGTTCTTATGGAAGTCATTTTTACAATTGTAGAAAACATTTCATCAAAACCAATACCTTTCTTTGGTGCAAACCCCTTTACAACAAGTCTAACCTTGTACTTCTTTTTACCTCCATCTTCTTCCTTCAACCTATAAACCCATAGGCAATGTTCTTTTACCTATAGGCAACTGAACCAAATCCTAAGTTTGGTCATGTACCAAGGATTCCATCTCCTCTTTCATGCCTTGCTCTAACTTATTTCAAGTTTCTACGTGCATCTTCTTCATAGATTTTTGGCTCACCACCATTAGACAATAATAAATAATAAAGTGAATGAGAATATCGTTTAGTAGGGTCTACTTACTCTGGTAGATATTCTTGTTAGGGTGTGGAGCTAAAAGCTTCACTGATGCAAACAGAGGACGAGGTTGCAGAAGGGTTGCGGAGCGTCTCAGACGCCGACGTCGGTCAGGCCAACCGACGTCGACAGTATTAGACGAGAAGGCAATCGACGTCGGTCAGTAGTCGGCCGGCGTCAGCAACCCCCAGGCAGACAGGGACCGATGTCGGTCACCTGTGGTTTGAGCTGCGAGTATATTACGGGCAGTTGGTTGATGAACCAAGTGTTTGCATGATGAGAGCTAATTTTAGACTGAAAGCTGCAGATCTAATTATTGTATTAAGTGTCTAATTATTTTTTGGATGAGATCTATATAACAGACTCATGGTTGTATTGTAAACTTGTGCTAGAGAGTAAGAGAGCATTATTACAAGCTCCTTCTATGTGTGAGGTGAGCAATGGTGTGTTCCTCCTAGTGCCACAGAACCAAGGTGGGTGCTAAATTGAAGAATCAGCAGGGTTCTTCAGGAGTGTATGATCTTGGTCATCAGGTGAGCATGGCTTCTATAGGAGATCTACATGGAATGTAAGATCATTGATATGCATGTGTATGTGTGTGCAAGGTCAAGGTTCACAAGTGTGCAGAACTAGGTTGATTTGCAGGTGTGCAAGATCAGATAGGACAGCAACGCAACAAGGAGCAGAATCAGGCAGGATCTACTTGGAGTATAGGTGTGTACTAAGAGCAAAGAGGAAGGCAAGGAAGATCCTTCCATAAGTAAGGTCTATTGAGGTGCAGGTTGATGTAGGTTCAGGGGAGATCTACTTGGAGTACGTTTGTGTACTTGTGGAGTGCGTGGAGCACAGGGATAAGGTGAACACCAACTCAGTGTTTGAGTTGGGTATTGGGACCTAAGAGAGAGAGCTTTGAGGAGAGAATTACTGTTCACTTGAGGTGTGGGAAGCCTCTGAAGAGGTGGTGGAGAAGAAGTGGCATCTTCTTTATTGTATTCTATTCTGTATGAGTATTAATACAAGTTGTGTATTGTCTCTCATATCTTGTGTTATTTTTGGATTCTAGTTACTTGTTGATTCTGGTTAATTTTGCATATTAAGTTGCTTGTATTTGGTAATCAATTGTGTACTTTCGGTGTTTCATATCCCAACACGTGGTATCAGAGTTAAGGTTGCAGGAAACGGTTTTGTGTTTGGTTACAGGTCACTCTCAGGGGTTTCTGATTGAGTGGGAGTAGAGCAATGGCAGATCAAAGTAAGCTAAGGATGGAGGAGTTGAAAAGCACAGATGGTCACCAATGGTCATATGGAAAGAAAGAGCAGGTAAAAGAACATTGTTGGTTGGTAGCAGATCAGCATGAAAGAACTGAAGAGGCAGATGTTGCAGGGGTTGTTGCACAGGATGCTCTGGGAGGTTTCTTGGATAAAGTTGAATCTTGGATAACATATTCGGTTGCCTCTTTCCATGCAGCCCCAGATAGAGGCACTGGTGAGCCTTGCCATAGAATTGGCAAAGGGGAAGTGAAGCTGAAATTGCAGGCGGCAAACACACGGGTGTTGAAGGAGGTCATGCAGGTCCTAGGTTTGGAGATATGGCTAATTTCTTCAGAAAGGTTGGGTGATGAGAGATGCATGATAACTCTCACAGCGGATGCACTTGAATTAGCTGGTGGTAAGAAAATAGGTACTCTTTATCTACTTGTTTATATTACTGATTCTTCTTTTGTTGCGGAGACATGGCTTTGTAGGCTTGGTCACATGAGCAGGAAGGAGATGCATGTTCTTAAGCGGAAGATAGATATATTTGATAGGCTAAAAAACTGGAAAGCCTTGGTGTTCTTGGAGGAGATGGCAGACAGAGACCAGTGGATGGGTTGGATACTTCTGAGCAGGGTAGTTTGGACATGGGTGTTGATTCAAAGGAGCTCGTGGGTAAAAAGTCATCACTCACAGGCAAACACAGGTACCAGCATCGGTCATGGAGAATCGACGTCAAACAGATAGGTGCCGATGTCGGTCATGTACAGACTGAAGCCGACAGTGTCGGGCAGGGTAAGACCGACATTGGTCAGTGGGACCGACGTCGGCAATAGGTAAGACCGACATCGGTCATAAGGACTGATGTCGGCAACAGAGACACCGACATCGGTAGAGTTGGTAGTCAGGGACAAGCACATGGGAACCGATGTCGATCGGATGCAGACTGTGTGACGACCGAGGTCGATCACTGTAATAGATTTTGGGTGGACAGCAAGCTGTCAAGGAGTCTCAAACACCCATACAGAGGACTGAAGATGTAAGTAGGCCTCAAATTCATTGTTCCTCTTCTTTATACTAGTTGATGATTGCAGAGCAGGAAGGATCCAGGAAACAGTGGGAGCGTGGCAGGAATATGATGCAGAACCAAGTGGGAGATTTGGTAGGGTTGCCAGCCGGTATGTTAGCACTGCGAGACGAATGGATTCCTTAGTTGAAGAATAGAGTGAATGGACACGTGAGACGGAAGGCCAGGCATATGGTCTTGAGGGAGCTACAGGACAGTGGGACAGGACTGACAGGTGGTACCAGGTGGATGACAAAGCAGGGCTTTAGTCAATGTCAGTATAAACATTGTGTTTATCTTACCAGGTGGATGATGGTCGTAACATTATCCTTTTGTTGTATGTGGAGGATGAGCTTGGTACAGGTTTAGACATACAGGGTTTTGCTGAGCTAAGGGTATGACTAGTTCAGTGGCATGTCATTAAGAATTTAGAGCAACAAAATTCCTTAGCATGGGAGACATGGGAGATCATAGGTTCATTTTATCTCCAGTGGGAGCTGATGTGAATCAGGTGTTGGCGAGATGCAGGATGCAAAATTAGATCACACCAAGGGCTCGACAGTTCAGTGTCCGAAATCACATGAGGTCTAGTATAGACTTGAGTTTGCCCAAGCAGTGGGTGTTGTCAGAGGGTTAGGAGCCAATTCGGAGAAGTGAGTTCTTAGGTATTTGAGGGGGACCAACAGTAGGGATTCATGCTATTCAGAGTTAGGACTTCACTACATGTGTTATGTAGATGCGGATGCGGCAGGGTACTCGGGTGACAGGGGGTACACCACAAGTTGTGTGGTGGGTGGTCTTCAGGATTGATCTTGAAGAGGGATACAAGCTAGGAAATAGATTAGACGAGGTATAGGTATAGGTACAGTGCAGCTGTTTATCTCAAAGTGGGAGATTATTAGGGTGTGCAGCTAAAAGCTTCACTGATGCAAACAGAGGAGGAGGTTACAGAAGGGTTGCGAAGCGTCTCAAACACCAGCGTCGGTCAGGCCAATCGACATCGACAGTATTAGACCAGAAGGCAACTGATGTCGATCAGTAGTCGGTCAGCGTCAGCGACCCCCAAGCGGACAGGGACCGACGTCGGTCACCTGTGGTTCGAGCTGCGAGTATATTATGGGCAGTTGGTTGACGAACCAAGTGTTTGCATGATGAGAGCTAATTTTAGACTAAAAGCTGTGGATCTAATTATTGTATTAGGTGTCTAATTATTGTTTGGATGAGATCTATATAATAGACTCATGGTTGTATTGTAAACTTATGCTAGAGTAAGAAAGCATTATTATAAGCTCCTTCTGTGTGTGAGGTGAGCAATGGTGTGTTCCTCTTAGTGCCACAGTACCAAGGTGGGTGCTGGATTGGAGAATCAGCAGGGTTCTTCAGGAGTGTATGATCTTGGTCATCAGGTGAGCATGGCTTCTATAGGATATCTACACGGTAAGTAAGATCATTGATATGCAGGTGTATGTGTGTGCAAGGTCAAGGTTCACAGGTGTGCAGAACCAGGTTGATTTGCAGGTGTGTAAGATCAGATAGGATAGCAACGCAACAGGGAGCAGAATCAGGTAGGATCTACTTGGAGTACAGGTGTGTACTCAGAGCAAAGAGGAAGGCAAGGAAGATCCTTCCATAAGTAAGGTCTATTGAGGTGCAGGTTGATGCAAGTTCAAGGGAGATCTACTTGGAGTACGTTTGTGTACTTGTGGAGTGCATGGAGTATAGGGATAAGGTGAACACCAACTCAGTGTTTGAGTTGGGTGTTGGGACCTAAGAGAGAGAGCTTTGAGGAGAGAATTACTGTTCACTTGAGGTGTGGAAAGCCTCTAAAGAGGTGGTGGAGAAGAAGTGGCATCTTCTTTATTGTATTCTATTCTGTATGAGTACTAATACAAGTTGTGTATTGTCTCTCATATCTTGTGTTATTTTTGGATTCTAGTTACTTGTTGATTCTAGTTAATTCCGCATATTAAGTTGCTTGTATTTGGTAATCAATTGTGTGCTTCCGGTGTTTCATATCCCAACATGTGGTATCAGAGCTAAGGTTGCAGGAAGCGGTTTTGTGTTTGGTTACAGGTCACTCTCAAGGGTTTGTGATTGAGTGGGAGTAGAGCAATGGTAGATCAAAGTAAGCTAAGGATGGAGGAGTTGAAAAGCACAGATGGTCACCAATGGTCATATGGAAAGAAAGAGTAGGTAAAAGAACATTGTTGGTTGGTAGCAGATCAGCATGAAGGAACTGAAGAGGCAGATGTTGCAGGGGTTGTTGCACAAGATCCTTTGAGAGGTTTCTTAGATAAAGTTGAATCTTGGATAACATATTCGGTTGCCTCTTTCCATGCAGCCCCAGATAGAGGCGCTGGTGAGCCTTGCCATAGAATTGGCAAAGGGGAAGTGAAGCTGAAATTGCAGGCAGCCAACACACGGGTGTTGAAGGAGGTCATGTAGGTCCCAGGTTTGGAGATATGGCTAATTTCTTTAGAAAGGTTGGGTGATGAGAGATGCACAAGAACTCTCACAATGGATGCACTTGAATTAGCTGGTGGTAAGAAAATAGGTACTCTTTATCTACTTGTTTATATTACTGATTCTTCTTTTGTTGCGGAGACGTGGCTTCATAGGCTTGGTCACATGAGCAGGAAGGAGATGCATGTTCTTAAGCGGAAGATAGATATATTTGACAGGCTTAAGAACTGGAAAGCCTTGGTGTTCTTGAAGGAGATGCCGGACAGAGACCAGTGGATGGGCTGGATACTTCTGAGCAGGGCAGTTTGGACATGGGTGTTGATTCAAAGGAGCTCGCGGGTAAAAAGTCATCACTCACAGGAAAACACAGGTACCGACATTGGTCATGGACAATCGGCGTCAAACAGACAAGTGCCGATGTCGATCATGTGCAGACCGAAGCTGGCAGTGTCGGGCAGGGTAAGACCGACGTCGGTCAGTGGGAGCGACGTCGACAATAGGTAAGACCGACGTCGATCATAAGGACCGATGTTGGCAACAAAGACATCGACGTCGGCAGAGTTGGTAGTCAGGGACAGGCGCATGGGAACCGATGTCGGTCGGATGCAGACTGTGTGATGACCGAGGTCGGTCACTGTAACAGATTTTGGGTGGACAGCAAGCTATCAAGGAGTCTCAAACACCCATACGGAGGATTGAAGATGTAAGTAGGCCTCAAATTCATTGTTCCTCTTCTTTATACTAGTTGCTGACTGCAGAGCAGGAAGGATCTAGGAAACAGTGGGAGCGTGGCAGGAATATGATGCAGAACCAAGCGAGAGATTTGGTAGGGTTGCCAGCTGGTATGTTAGCACTGCGAGACGAATGGATTCTTTAGTTGAAGAATAGAGTGAATGGACACGTGAGATGGAAGGCTAGGCATATGGTCTTGAGGGAGCTGCAGGACAGTGGGACAAGACTGACAGGTGGTACCAGGTGGATGACAAAGCAGGGCTTTAGTCAATGTCAGTATAACCATTGTGTTTGTCTTACCAGGTGGATGATGGTTACAACATTATTCTATTGTTGTATGTGGAGGATGAGATTGGTACAGATTCAGACATACAGGGTTTTGTAGAGCTAAGGGTAAGATTAGTTCAGTGGCATGTCATGAAGAATTTAGAGCAGCAAAATTCTTTAGAATGGGAGACATGGGAGATCACAGGTTGATTTTGTCTCTAGTGGGAGCTGATGTGAATCAAGTGTTGGCGAGATGCAGGATGCAGAATCAGAGCGCACCAAGGGCTGGACAGTTTAGTGTCCGAAATCACATGAGGTCTAGTATAGACCTGAGTTTGCCCAAGCAGTGGGTGCTGTCAAAGAGTTAGGAGCCAATTCAGAGAAGTGAGTTCTCAGGGATTTGAGGGGGACCAGCAGCAGGGATTCATGCTATTTAGGGTCAGGACTTCACTACATGTGTTTTGTAGATGCAGATGCGACAGGGTACTCAGATGACAGGGGGTAAACCACAGGTTGTGTGGTGGGTGGTCTTCAGGATTGATCTTGAAGAGGGATACAAGCCAGGAAACAGATTAGATGGGGTATAGGTACAGGTACAGTGCAGCTGTTTATCTCAAAGTGGGAGATTGTTAGGGTGTGGAGCTAAAAGCTTCACTGATGCAAACAAAGGAGGAGGTTGCAGAAGGGTTGCAGAGCATCTCAGACGCTGGCGTCGGTCAGGCCAACCGATGTCAGCAGCATTAGACCAGAAGGCAACTGACGTCGGTCAGTAGTCGGCCAGCGTCGGCGACCCCCAGGTGGACAGGGATCGACGTTGATCACCTGTGGTTCGAGATGTGAGTATATTATGGGCAGTTGGTTGACGAACCAAGTGTTTGCATGATGAGAGCTAATTTTAGACTGAAAGCTGTGGATCTAATTATTGTATTAGGTGTCTAATTATTGTTTGGATGAGATCTATATAATAGACTCATGGTTGTATTGTAAACTTGTGCTAGAGAGTAAGAGAGCATTATTATAAGCTTCTTCTGTGTGTGAGGTGAGCAATGGTGTGTTCCTCCTAGTGCCACAATACCAAGGTGGGTGCTGGATTGGAGAATCAGCAGGGTTCTTCAGGAGTGTATGATCTTGGTCATCAGGTGAGCATGGCTTCTATAGGAGATCTACATGGTAAGTAAGATCATTGATATGCAGGTGTATGTGTGTGCAAGGTCAAGGTTCACAGGTGTGCAGAACCAGGTTGATTTGCAAGTGTGCAAGATTAGATAGGACAGCAACGCAACAGAGAGCAGAATCAGGCAGGATCTACTTGGAGTACAGGTGTGTACTCAGAGCAAAGAGGAAGGCAAGGAAGATCCTTCCATAAGTAAGGTCTATTGAGGTGCAGGTTGATGCAGGTTTAGGGGAGATCTACTTGGAGTACATTTATGTACTTGTGGAGTGCGTGGAGCACTTGTGGTGTGCGTGGAGCACAGGGATAAGGTGAACACCAACTCAGTGTTTGAGTTGGGTGTTGGGACCTAAGAGAGAGAGCTTTGAGGAGAGAATTACTGTTCACTTGAGGTGTGGGAAGCCTCTGAAGAGCTGGTGGAGAAGAAGTGGCATCTTCTTTATTGTATTCTATTCTGTATGAGTATTAATACAAGTTGTGTATTGTCTCTCATATCTTGTGTTATTTTTGGATTCTAGTTACTTGTTGATTCTGGTTAATTCCACATATTAAGTTGCTTGTATTTGGTAATCAATTGTGTGCTTTCGATGTTTCATATCTCAACAATTCTAACTACACTTTTAGGAGTTTGGGGTACTTGTTGTTGTTGTAGTTGTTGCACATTCTTGTTTTTTGGCAATTTTGGAATTTTATTTCTTATGATTTCATCAAATACTACATATTCTATATTTGGATTTTCTTGTTTCTTTCCCTACAACTGATCTCTGTATATGACCTTATCATTAAAGATCACATCTCTACTCCTAATGATTTTATGATTTTCAAAATCCCATAAACGGTAACAAAAATCATTAACTCTACATCTAATGAAATTACATTTCTTGGATTTTGCTTCAAACTTGATTCTATTTTATTTTTCAATATGGAAAAATGTTTCACAACCAAAAGTCTTTAAGAAAGATTAATCTACCTTTTTACATGTCCATGTTTCTTCTAGGATGCCACCATCTAACAGACATGAAGGCCCTCTATTTATTAAGTAAACAATCGTATCCACATCATCTACCTAAATTTGTAAGGGAAACTCTACATGCAATCTCATGCTCCTTACACACTCCATGATTATCCTATTCATCCTTTCTGACACACCATTTTGTTGTGGTGTTATTAAAACTATCTTCTCTCTATGAATCCCATGTGATGAACAATAATGATCAAATTACTTACTACAATATTCACCTCCATTGTCTAATCTGACACACTTTAACTTATTTCTTGTCTCATTCTCAATCACAGCTTTTCATTTCTTAAAAGTATCAAAAACATTATATTTTTTTCTTATGCAATAAACCCAAGTTTTTTTAGTTACATCATCAATAAAAGTAACATAATAAGAAGAGCCACCAAGAGATGATGCCTGAGCCGGTCCCCATACATCTATATGTATTAGTTCTAACTTTTCATCCTTTTTTGTCTTCTTAACTTTGAGAAATCTATGTCTTTTCTATTTTTCTTACACGCAATGCTCACAGAATTTTAAATTCACCTTCTTCAAATCTGGTGACAAATTCTTTGAGTGGAGAACATCCATCCCCTTCTCACTCATGTTCCTAAGTCTGTGGTGCCATAATTTTGTATCTACTTCTGTAGAAGCTAAAGAAATAGAAGTTCCAACATTACCATTAGATAAATATAATGTACCACCTTTTCTTCTTTTTCTATTACCAATGATCCTTTAGTGACCTTCCATGATTTTTTTTTAAATGTAACTATGCAACCCTCACTTCCCAATTGCCCTACTGAAATTAGATTTCATCTTAACTTAGGAACATGATTTACCTATTTTAGCAACCATTTGTTTTCATTCTATAATTTGATCTATACCGTACCCTTTCCTACAATTTTATAGGGTTCACCATCACCCAAATAAACCTATCCAAAATCACGTTAACCATAGTCTTGAAAATATTTCATATGGGGTGTAGCATGAAATGAAGCCCCTGAATCTAACACCCAAGAATAATTAATATTATTTAAAGAAAAAATTAAAGCATCTTCTACATTTTCTTCCTAATTTTTTCCTTGTTATCCATCTCTTTGTTTTGATTTTCGAAACCAACAATCTTTCTTCAAGTGTCCTTTCTTCTAACAAATTCAGCACACCAAAGTTCCTCTAGATTTAGATCTACCCTTCTTAGACTTACCACAATTCCTTGGGCCCTTTCCTCTATCCTTTTTTTCCCCCTGTTCTCCATATTCAGCGCATTACCCGATGTCTCACCTATGATTTTTCATAACATTTACTTGCTAAGAATAATACCAATAACATCATCAAACATTAAAGTGTTTGAACTAGAGATAAAATAACTCACAGCCATGACTAGGACATTCCAAATTTTTGCGAATAAACATAAAATAAAAATAGTCCTAACCTCATCATCAAAATTTACTCCTATAGAGTTTAACTGATTTATGATCATGTTAAATTCATTTAAATTATTAGTAACAGACCCACCTTCTGATATTTCTAGAATAAAAAAATACTTCATAATAAATACCTTGTTGGACGTTGAGGGATTTTCATATACTCTATCCAATGCCTTTATGACATCTTTTGTTGTCCTTTCTTGTGAAATATTGAAGGCCACCAACACTTTTAGGCACAACTTTATTGTTCCTAGTTCCTTTCTATCAAAAACCTCATAATCTTCATCTTTCATAGTTATTAGCTTCTTTGCTATTCTGCCTAATGTTAGGAAAAGATCCTTATGACATAAATATTCCCCCAATTGCATCTTCCATCGCTGGTAGTTTTGACCGCTAAACTTTTTGACCTTAAACTTACCTTCTTCTGCCATTGCTCCCACTCGAACCAAGAACCCTCTTTTTTGTGATTTTATCTAACAAATAAACCTTCAAATCTGATACCAGTTGTTAGGAATACAAAACACAAAGCAATATTAATTAATTAAAGAAGGAAATAAATAATAAAAAATAAAACATAATAGAAACATAGATCTAACATGGTTTACCCAATATGGATTACATCTACATAGAAATAGCTAGTCCTTCTTATTATTCAATCTAACAAATGAAGTAAAAACCCTACAATACAACCACTGCAATAGCCTCTTCACTCATAATGTGCCACCATCATTAAAATGCCCTCATATTAAAGGAGGGTTACATGTAAGGGAAAAAATGCACAAGCATAATCTCTACCATTACATGTGCAATCTAATAGTGAACGGTCTAGATTTACTATGAAATTACAATATTTTATAGTGCATTTTAACAAAAGTTTGCTTCAAGGGTGGGGGAATCCAAAATAGGTCGTCACCCCCTCTGGACCCCCATAGTGACCCTATT
Organism: Torreya grandis; assembly: GCA_037957365.1. Lineage (NCBI taxonomy): Eukaryota > Viridiplantae > Streptophyta > Pinopsida > Cupressales > Taxaceae > Torreya > Torreya grandis. Next base: position 993,458 of record JARHVA010004013.1, on the reverse strand, counting down.
GGGGAGGGGGGGAGGAAGGGGGAAGGGGGGCATTGCCTGCCCCCGCCCCCCCCCCCCCCCCCCCCCCCCCCCCATTGGGAACTGAGCATTAAAATAAGATTAGGCTCCACCATCCAATAAACACCCTGTTATCATGAGAGTTTCCTACATATCAATACTCTAAGGAGGGATCAAGTTCGATATATTTTTCCCCATCTAATTACTGATGTAAGTACAAGTGAAGCTAGTATGAATGCCAGTTTGAGTTCTTTGAGTGAGGCTTGAGACTAGAAACATTTGTATTCTAATCTTAGGAGGGTTTTAGATGACTATATGTAGAATTAGGATAGAATAGGGATTAATAACCTCGATTTTACATAAATTGATATGATTTTAATTATGTATATTTTCATCTAATGTCCATATAGTGTATAAATAGCTAAAATTCATGTATATATACTAATATAGTGCTTGTGTGGGGTTTGAAATAGGTCTAGGTTGATCTTAGGTGTCTTTTAAATTGAAAATATATATATTGAGACTAAAAAGAGGGAAAATGATAATAACTCTCAATTGGGACACTTGTGTTGTGGTGTTAGTGTCCAAGTATGGCACTAATGTCCAACAGTTGTAATGTGACTCACTAGGGGACTAAATGCCTAAGAAAATATTTGAGATTGATATTAAGATGTCTAGAGATTCATAAAGACCACATAAAAGCTACATAAGTTTCTAAGTAGGCCCTAAAATAGGTCTAGAATTAATCTAGGGATGGGTGGTTTCAAGTAACACTCTTAAAACTTATGTGACATTTTAGATGACTAAATTTAGCTCCCCCCTTATTCTAGAAATGAAACAAATTGAAATGACTAGGATAAGGAAAAATCAACATATATATACTTAACATAAGAGGTGAAGCTAATAAATCTGGATCTACGTATCTGAATCATACTCCATTATGTGTCCTAAGAGGCAAAGCTTGTCAATCTACATCTGATTATGTGAGTCATGCATCATTTCATGTCCTAAAAGGTAAAGCATGTGAATCTTGATATGAGTATGTCACCTCCATAATAAGTGAGAATTTGGCGTTAGATATTGCAACCTTCTCGTTGCTTGTATTTTTCATACCTATGGCAATAGTCTAGCCATTGTTTTATTATTAGAATTTTTTCCCTTCTTAAATACATGCTTAGTTGAGAATTTTTGGTTCATAGAAAGTATAGGGAAAAATTTATCATTTTATTAATTAAATCATACTGAAAATTTATATTAAATTTATATATATATATATTACTTATGAGAATTGTGTTCCAAACCTAAATATCAATGTACTTTTTAATTTCCTTAAAGATACCAATTTAATATACTCTTTAAGGTCCTTAAAAATATCAATTTTTAAAGAGATCCATTTTTTTGGAACAAAGTAAGAAGATGCATGACCTGACCTAGTAACCTTCTATAGACATTGATTATAGAATGTTTTGCACATCTTTCTAGCACTTGATTGGTGATTGTTGGTGCTAATCATATTTTAGTTGGTTATATTGTGAGATATCTTGAGTATTCATTGTGATTAAGGGATATTATGGCTGATGTTACATTAGATTATTTTATCTTGATATACATATATTGTTTATGTTTGGATTCTATTTTATCCTGATATATGTATGTCTGCTTGACCATTATTATTGTCACATTCTTCACAGACTTCTACATTACCTTTATCTAGTTGGATGGTATTCATGTATTTTGATATGTTGACATGTTGAAAAATCAACTATCTTGTTTAATTTTTAAATCCAACTAACCATTGTGTCACCAACAGTGAATACATAACCTATGATGCTCCTCCTACCATCTAAATCTCCATGGATGTTTTCATCAACATATCCTTGTAAGGTACATCTGAACCTTCATATCATAGTCATCTATCAATGGTCCCTCTCAACTACCTAATAATCCACTTGATACATCCCATTGCTTCTTTCTTGGATTATTCATAAACATGATTACAAATCCTACTGCTTGAGCAATATCTAGTCTTGTGCACACCATAGCATACATTAAATTTCCAACTATTGAAGCATATAGAACTTTAGATATGTAATTGATTTTGCCTTGTGTTTTAGGACACTGTTCCTCATTTAATTTTAAGTGCCCTCCCAAAGGTGTACTAACTAGTTTTACATCTTGCATATTAAACTTGACTAACACCTTATTGATGTACTCTTCTTGAGATAATGTCAATTTTATATTTCTCTTGCCTCTTGTTATTCTCATACCAAGGATTTGCTTTACGGAACCCAAATCCTTCATTTCAAAATAATTCGTTAATTTTATTTTGAGATCATTTATATCCTACATGTTAGACCCTATAACAAGCATGTCATCTACATACAATAACAAGATAATATTGTTTCCATTATGTAATATCTTAAAATAGACACAGTGGTCAAAATGACATCTATTATAACCTTTTTCTACCATAAACATGCTTAATTTCAAATACCACTACCTTGGAGCTTGCTTTAGACCATACAAACTCTTCTTCAACCTAGACACTATTTTCTCCTTACCTTTTTTTTCATATCCCTATAGCTGCTCCATATATATTTCCTCATACAAATCACCATGAAGGGAAATAGTCTTCACATATAATTGTTCAAGTTATAAATATTCTGCTACTATCAAACATAAAATATTTCTTATCGAAGTCATTTTTACAACTAGAGAAAATATTTCATCAAAATCAATACATTTCTTTTGTGCAAACCGTTTTTACAAAAAGTTTGACCTTGTACCTCTTTTTGCCTCCATATTATTCCTTCAACCTATAAAACCACTTATTCTATAATGCTCTTTTACCTGTATACAACTGAACCAAATCCTAAGTTTGGTTATGTACCAAGGAGTCCATCTCCTCTTTCATGCCTTGCTCTGACTTCTTTCTAATTTCTACGTGCATTGTTTCTTCATAAATTTTTCTTTCACCACCATTAGACAATAATAAATAATAAAGTGAAAGAGAATATCATTTGGGGGATCTAATTACTCTAGTATATCTTTTAACCACACTTTCTAGAGTTTGGGATACTTGCTATTGCAGTTATTACACATTCTTATTTTTTGGCACTTTTGGAATTTTATTTCTTATCATTTCATCAAGTACTGCATATTCTATATTTGGATTTTCTTGTTTATTTCCCTGCAACTGATCTCTGTACATGACCTTCTCATTAAAGATCACATCTCTACTCCTAATGATTTTATGATTTTCAAAATCCCATAAACGGTAATAAAAATCATTAACTCTATATCTAATGAAAGTACATTTCTTGGATTTTGCTTCAAGCTTGGTTCTATTTTTTTAATAAAATGGACAAATGCTTCACAACTGAAAGTATTTAAGAAGGATTAATCTATCTTTTTACCTATCCATGTTTCTTCTAGGAAACTACCATCCAAGGGTCTTGAAGGCCTTCTATTTATTAAGTAAACAACAGTACCCACAGCCTCTACCCAAAACTGTAAGGGCAACCCTACATGCAATCTCATGTTCCTTGCACACTTCATGATTATCTTATTCATCCTTTTTGACACACCATTTTGTTGTGGTGTTCTTAGAAAAATCTTCTCTCTACTAATCCCATGTGATGGAAAATAATTATCAAATTTCTTACTACAATATTCACCTCCATTGTCTGATCTGATACACTTTAACTTATTTCTTGTCTCATTCTCAAACAAAGCTTTTTATTTCTTAAAAATATCAAAAACATCATATTTTTTTTATGTAATAAACCCACATTTTTTTAGTTGGGTCATCAATAAAAATAATATAATAAGAAGAGCCACCAAGAGCTGATACATGAATCAGTCCCATACATCTATATGTACTAGTTCTAATTTTCATCCTTCTTTGTCTTACCAATTCTGACAAATTTGATTCTCTTCTATTTTTTATACACACAATACTCACATAATTTCAAATTCACCTTATTCAAATCTGGCGACAAATTCTTTGAGTGGAGAACTTGCACTCCCTTCTCACTCATGTGCCCAAGTCTGTGGTGCCATATTTTTTTATCTACTTTTCTAGAAGCTAAAGAAATAGAAGTGTTAAAATTACCATTAGATAAATATAATTTACCTACCTTCTCTTCTTTTTCTATTACCAATGATCCTTTAGTGACCTTTCATGAATTTCTTGCAAATGTAACTATGCAGCCCTCACTTCCTAATTGCCCTATTGAAATTAGATTTATTCTTAAATTAAGAACATGATTTACCTCTTTTATCAAACATTCATTTCCATTCTATAATTTTATCTATATCTTACACTTTCCTACAATTTTATAGGGTTCACCATCACATAAATAAACCTATCTAAAATTACGTTAACCATAGTCTTGAAAATATTTCTTATGGGGTGAAGCATGAAGTGAAACCCCTAAATCTAACACCCAAGAATCATTAATATTATCTAAATAAAGGATTAAAAAATATTGTAACACATCACCTGCTACATTTTCTTCGTAATTGTTATCTTGTTATCCATCTCTTTGTTTTCCTTTTCAAAACCAACAATCATTATTCAAGTGTTTTTTCTTCTCACAAATTTAGCACAACAACGCTCCTCCAGATTTGGATCCACCCTTCTTAGACTTACCATGATTCCTTTGGCCCTTTCCTCTATCCTTTTATCTTCCCCTATTCTCCATATTCAAATCATTCCCTGATGTCTCACCTATGCTTTTCCATCGCATTTCCTCACTAAGAATAACACCAATAACATCATCAAACTTTAAAGTGTTTGAACACGAGACTAAATTACTCACAGCCATGACCAGGCCATTCCATCTTTCTAGCAATGAGCACGAAATCAAAAGAGCCCTAACCTCATCATCAAAATTTACTCCTACAGAGTTTAACTAATTTGTGAACCTATTAAATTAATTTAAATGATTAATAATAGACCCACCTTCTAACATTTCTACATTAAATAAATGCTTCATAATAAATACCTTGTTGGAGGCTGAGGGTTTTTCAAATACTCTATCCAATGCCTTTATGACATCTTCTATTGTCTTTTCTTTTAAAATATTGAAGTCCACCAACGCTATTAGGCACAACCATATTGTTCCTAGTGTATTTATGTCAAGAAACTCCCAATCTTCATCCTTCATAGTTATTGGCTTCTTTTCTCTCCTCCATTTGCATCTTCCATAGCTGGTAGTTTTGGCTGCTAAAATTTTTGACCTTAAACTTACCTTATTCTACCATTACTCCCACTCAAATCAGGAATCCTCTTTTTGTCATTTTATCTACCAAATAAACCTTTGACTCTGATAAGCAAATGCATCTTTTCTTTTTTTATCTTTATCTTGGTGACTTTTCATATTCCTCGAAGTGTCCCTTCATGTAAAAATGCATCATACCCTTTTTTGTCTTCATATGGTGACTCTTGGAATTCCTCAAGATGACTCTTCATGAGAAAATGTGTCCCATTCCTCTTTTGTCTTTACCCAGTGACTCTTTGACTTATCCATGGGCCCTCTTTTGACTCATACTCCCCTACCTTAACTATCCATGGGCCCTCTTTTAACATTTGTTTTAGTAAATCCTTCGATTGAAAATTTTCTATGAATAGAAATTTCCTAAATAATCCATAATATGTATGTTTTTAGGCTTGGTAACTACCAAGTTTAAATGCATATCATGTATTAATCACTAATGTCTACACACTAATTATTAATGCATATGAATTTGTTTTTTAATTCATTTTCCGACATGATTTGTCATGTTTTTTTACTCTACCATCTTAGTGCACTTATCTTCATGTCATTGTCTAGCATATGTGGGAGAAACAATTATTTTATACAATTTATCATGTTTTTTTCTCTGCCATCTTAATGCACTTACCCCATGTCATTGTCTAACATATATTAGATGCAACAATTATTTTGTGGAAAATGTGCCATCTTAGTGCACTTACCCTCTTGTCATTGTCTAGCATATATTGAGAGGAACAATTATTTTGTAGAAAATGTTATTAACTTTTTATCACAAATTCTGATATCGCAAAAATGGTGATGTCATATGACATTTACTCACCATCTTTTTCCGCTAACAAGAGGTTGTAGGAGTGGTAGACTATTAACCTATGAGAGGAGGAAGAGGAGGAGGATCTTGAAATCCAATTGAAGAAATACCTCAGTATCTCGAGAACTAGAGATAAAGGCACCCACAATAATGGAGATCTAGATGAGGTAAGGTGAGAGAGAAAACAAAGGGAAATGGGGTGGAATGAGATGTCATCTCTACAGTAGGCAAGTATTTGGGGTTAGATGTCCCAGCGTTTTTAGTTTTTCTATTTTTCTTAGTTTTGGGAGGAGTCCAACTATCGTTTGACTTTTAGAAGATTTTTCTATTATTAAAGACATGCTTAGTTGAGTCTCTCTCATTTATAGTAAGCACAAGACAATCTTTTTCTTAACTAATTTGTAATAAAAATTTGTACTACCAACGTTTATATACATCCCCCGTTATAGGAAAAAGTGGTGTATAAATATCAATGTACTCTTTTAAGGTCCTTCAAGATATCAATGTTTACAAAGATTCATTTTTGTGGAGGAGCGGAATAAACTAAGTTTTCTCATAACACGTAGAAATTGTCGAAGGAAGTAATGATATTATCAATGATTGTTTGAAAGGAAGAGAAAGGTCCCGAATTTAAATCCATGTTATGATTTTGAGAATGTTATACTTCCAAAACATGTTAAATTGCTTTTACCCAAATATGGGTATGAAAAACAAATGAAATTTAGTAGAGTCCCTAGCATAACTAATTTTATGTATTTCTATTTAATTTAAATATGAATTTTATTAATGAACATAAATAGTTACTTCTACATAATAAGTATTTTTAATAATTTAAAATTTAATTTATTTATGTATTTGGGGTAGAGTGTATTATTTTACAAAATTCAGTTTTTTAAAGATGGAAATGCAAGTTATGTTGGAAATTTTGTTTTCTTTTTTGATATATTTATTTTTTTAAAGGATTATTTCCTTATTTTTAAAAGTTTTAACGTTTTATCTAATGTTATTATCTAGATACAAATTCAAGTAGGAAAATGTATTTAGAGGTGGAACATCACCAAATTTTACTAGGATGCTCTTTACACTCTTAATCAAGTCTATCCCAATTATTTTCATTGTTGATCGCCTCCATATGATCTTCATTTTCAGAAGTATGGGAGACCCTACTTGTGGAGAAAACACTACAATAGCTTTTATTTATATTATTTTCCAACATCACTGTTAAATCTACCTACTACTAATGGATATTGATAGTTAGCACCTCTACAAGAGGAATTCCTTCAATTGACACTTTCCATCTCCCCCTATATAATATATTGAATACTATAAAAATAAATAAAAAGTAGTGATAGTTCGGAGCCCATACTTGATACAATGGACCCATCTGCTTGAAGTAGTTAAGGTTTTAGGGTGACAAGTCGAATGACCCTTTGAATCCCCTACCATACATATTGTTGATTAGATTGCTTAGTATTTTTTAATTAGTTGTTGTCTTTATACGGCTCTAGTTTTCTATGTTTTCATCTTTTATAGTTAAAAAGCTTTTTAAGGTAACTTGTTAAGTGTTTCTCGACTTTGGCCAATTAAATTTTCATGAAATGTAAATTTTCCACTCATTTTTATACTATTAACCTTATAACTTATATTTTATTAATTTATTTGAAAACACTTTTTAATTAAAAAAAGGTTGATTATTAAATATTAACAACTCAATTGATTTAATTTTTGTTCAAAGTGTGATTCCATACCACTATTATATCTTTAATTTTATTAGAATGTATTGCATGTTTTCAATTTGAAAAATATGTGATTATTCAAGACTACTTTTATAATTTTATGAATTATGAAAACCTCAATTCATCAATATAGATATTCGAAAAATTATATAATAAAAAATATAAATTTATTTGTAAACATAATTTTTTAAATTAATTTTTAATAAATAATTATATTATATATTTTAATAAAAAAAATTATGAATTTTCCCTATTAATGGGTTGGTCGTGATATTGAAGAAAGCAAAACAAGCAAGGAAGATGGAATGGGTGCCACTACATGTAGGGATGTTCGAATTAAATTTTGATAACACCAAGAGGGGAAATTCAAGGGCATCGAGGGTTGGTTTTGTTATCCAGAATTGTAATAGCTTGCTAATTAGAGAAGCTTCATAAAAATTAATGGATGAAATGAATAATAAAACAGAGGCTGGAGGATTAGTTTTGGAACTTGAATTACTGATTCAATGTGAGAATGAGAGAATCTTCATCAAAAAGGACTTGATCATCATTATTCAGGAAATCAAATATGGCAAAATAGGGTCTTGTAATGTGGAGAACATTCTCAACCATTCTTGCAACATCTATGAATCCAATCATTGCTTTCAAGAAGCTAATAAGGTGTAAGATGAGTTGGCAAATTAAGACATTGCCCCATCTAATAATTTAATTATAGACAATAATTGGGAGGTATGGTCGAGGGATGGGATTTCACCACTCCATGATTAGTATGTGTTTGGATGGGACACAAATCAAGTAGTATTAATGGTTAATAGAATTTTGATACGTGGTAAATGTTTTTTCACACACCCGTTGGGTTGTCCCCCACACTCTCACCATGCGCTAGTGCAATGGTCGATAGGATTATTAGTTGACATGGGTTTTGGAATGGCAACAAGGTAAGAGAAGGGGTGGCAATGACGAAAATGGAACATAGGTGGCGCTTAGCAAACTTATCTACGTGTCAAGGCTAAAAAATGTGGCATGGCATTTGAGGAAAGGGTTTTGGATAACAGGGTTAAGAGAATATTCATCATCCAAGCGGGCACTGTCGTACATGTTATCAAGGAGATAATTGGGATGGTATTTTTGGAGACTAGTTGTATGGTCAAGGTCAACTCCTTGGTTGCATTGGCCTCTGTGGAATCCTGCTTGTGGCTCCAAAGCACAAGGAATTGATAGTGGCAGTGGCAATCAAGTTTATTCAAGCATGGTTCAGAGATGGTGTGGAAGCGGTAGTGGAGGCTTTCCCTTTGGAAGAAAAATTCCCTGAGATTTTCTCCAAGTAGGTAGGCCAAGGAGTGGCGTTGTTTAGAGTATTATGGTTTTTGGATGTTAGGTTTGGAAACCTCCTAGATTATTTTGAGGTTATGCATCAATGACTCTAAAATGTATTGTGATTTTATTTTTATTTTTAAACATTTAGTATTTTTTAATAATGAATTTTATAAAATTATTTTATTTTTATTATAAAATGGGTAAGGGATCTTAACATTCTTTACATAGCCAAGAAAAATTGATTTTTTATTTTTTATTTTTTATTAAAAAATATGAAAGTTATTAAAAATTAAATTATATATATATTTTTTATTTTATAGTTTATTTAATATATTAAAACTATTTTATAATAAATTAATAATATATTAATAGGTTTATTTTAATTTTCTAATAACTTAGAAACATTATCTTAAGTTCAAGTTGTAAGGTGAAAGAGAAAGAGAGTGAGGAATTTCTCTTTTTCTCTCTTCTTTTTTCCTTTAATTTTAATTTTTTTTATTGAGTGGGGTAGAAGAAAGGAAGAATTTAAATAAAAACTAAATTAAAATGATGACAGTGGAGTTTGTCTCATTTATATATACTATATTTATGTTTATTATGTTTTCTCTTTTCTAATATATAATAATTTATTATTATAAACCAAAACCTTAATTATTATTTTCATACAAAGTGAATATTATTAGCCTCATAAAACTCGATAATTATTAAAAATAATATATAACCACAACCTTCTTATCATTGATGTTTTGTTAATATTATATTTTTTAAACTAGTATACGATATTCCATGGATAGTCATTTTATAATAATTGTGACTTTTTTATGGATAGTCATTTTATAATGATTGAGACTTTTAGTAAGAACCTTTTAGATTAAATTAGTATCTATTTAAATATATAATGTGTGATATATATGATTGAGGAAGCTATTTTCATCATTTTAATTTAACATGTTTTTTTATCCCTTCATAAATGCCAATTATAAAGTACCACCTTTAAAGTTGTTACAAATATTGTTTATCTTATTGTTCTCAAAATCTTAATGAATCTTATTAAATTAATTATATAACAAGAGCCATGTTGCGGTTTGAGTACCTGCCCATAGTAATTAGATGGTAACTATATAACAGAAAATGATAGAGGAAAATTAACTATGGCTAAGCTTTAACTTGGAACATATGTTGTTATGCTCTGTGACCAACCCTATTTAGGACATGATTCACATGCAACATTTGAATTGGTCAGTGCCCTAACATTGATTAGCTGAATTCAATAGTCTTCTGAAATGATGTCAGTTACCCAATTATCATGGTAATAGATAACTTGTTTGCATGTTTTCAAGTATTACATATACTGTTGAACAAAACATGGATGCGCCCTCCTATATAATTGTTTATATGGATGATAAGAGCAACATTGTTTAGATTTGAAAGATAAAAGGCTCTACCCACCGATATATTTTTAAAATAAGGTGTCAAGGCACTATGCAGTGATGATATATTCTCCATATAATGTAAATTATATTACCTAAGTGCATACTTAGCAAAGGTCATCAAAAGCTAACACTGACTAGTTTCGAGCAACTAAAGAACTATAATAGTAAAAGGGATCTATAATTTTATAGGACTTCCTCTAAATTTAATCATATAGAAACCTAAGGGAAAACTAATACCCTAAATATTGCAAATTGCAACACACAAAAAATGCACAAGATTTCATGTGCATTACATTGCATACCTTTAGCTCTGCACTGTTCACATTTGAGATAATTTTATTCCTTTTATTGGATTAAAAAATATGATCTCTATGTTAAGATGGTAGGGTAAGATGAGGATTTTTGTCTGCCAATTTGTTCCCAAGAAATAAATGGATGTTGTTCCCAAATGGCACGAAAGTATTTAGTTTTGGAGCCCTCTATGATAAAAATCAAATAACCCTACCTTCATGCACATAATAAGTTGCCACATTCTTGGCATATATTACCATGATCTCTATGTGTAATATCTGCCCTCATGCATAGAATCATGTGGCATATATTTCCATGATTTGTGTGTGTAATCCACCTATGATGTGCTAAATATTGATATTTAACAAAGCTAAAAAGAAAAAATTAATGCAGAGATACAACCAATACTTCACCTTTGTTTTGAAAGTAACCACCATATATTTGTGTATCACATTGCGTAATAAATTAAAGAAACCGCCATATCTTTGTGTATCTCATTTCATAATGAATTAAAGTAATTTTATGAGGACTATATATCTTGGGCTTTTCATTGGCAAGTTCATTTTTATTGTAATAGATGATTCTTCCCTGATTAGCTACTCCATACCTTGATGAGCCCTCTGTAGTGTAAAAAATTACATGGAGATCAAATTTATTTAATGTAAATTACCAATATGCTTCTAATGCACTTTATTTTCAGAGCTACACTCAATCATTATATATAGTGGGAATAAGAAGAATATGCATTTTTTCCTGAACTCAAAGAAAACATTTGTTTGCTATTGGTTTCAATGTTGATTACTTATTAAGCTCTGTAAATTCTGCTACACTGGAAAGGGAATAATAAATGAAACAAAAAAATTAGAGATTCATAAAATAAATTAATGTGGAAGATTCTATCAAAGACTTATATATCAGGTCAAAAACACTAATAAAAAAAAACATTGGTAGTCCTTGTCAAAACCTATAAAATGAAACAAGACGGTAAGTCTTTGTTACTCTATTACAATCACAACTACAAAATGGAAAAAAGAATACTAAGATATATAGAATGGAAAAAGGAGAATAAGCCAAACATTTCTTGTTGCGTTAGTCTTGCAATGTCAAAAAAGGGCATTTTTTAAGATAGTGAAAGCAAATAATTTTATTAAATATTTGATTCTAAAATACTTTAAATTTAGAGGAGGTTGACATATACCTACTTCCAATTACTTGCTTTTCTAAAAAGTCTAAAATCTCAATTTTAGGGTAAATGGAACCCCTCTCAGACTTGTCTTTATATAGATTTGTACAACTTAAAGAGTTTGTTTGATATTGGCAATGAAGCTTTTATATTTCAGACAAGATTGAATCTTATTGGATAATTCCACTATAGAAAAAAAATGGGAATTAGTATGCCCCATTCATAGTAGAAGTACCATCAAATTTGAAATAGCTTCCATAGAAGCTTCCGTTGGTTAATGTTTGGCAATCAGATTCTTTTCCAAAAAAAAACTTTAAATGATTCACCAACACTCCAATCTCTGTAGAGTTTATACTTTCCTTTATAAAATTTGGAAAATTTCAATATATAACACAATTATATCTTTGATGTTTATTTTATTCCTGGATTAAAATAGAATTTGATGAGCATATGGTAGCTCATTCAAAAGGTGTATAGAGTTATTTTCAAAAACAAAGAGTGGATAATTTTAGATAAATTTCCATGTAATCAGCTCATTGCAAAGGTCTAAATGATAAACAATAAGATGTTTCCCCTCAAGTAGAAACCAGATTTTAATGTAGATTATGCTCAAGCACACAACTCAATGGCTCCATAAGTGAATAAATAATAAAATACAATAGTCATGAAAATAATATTTTAAGCAAAAATAAAAGATGAAAATTGGCATCCACATCTAAGATTTGGCCATTTAAACTTTGGAGGCCTAAATTTGCTTCATAGAAAAGCATGGTCAAGGGATTGCCACTAATAGAGAAATCAGAAAGAATATGTGAAGGTTGCATCTTGGGAAAGCAACATAGAGAATCATTTCCATTAGGTAATTCAATGAGGGTAAAAACACCTTTTGAGATTGTTTATTCATATTTATGTGGGCCAATGCAAACACCTTCAATTGGTGGAAGATTCTACTTTTTGACATTCATTGATGACTACTCAAGGAAAACATGGGTTTACTTCTTAAAGCATAAGAGTGAAGTGTTTGATTATTTTTTTCAATTCAAGGCTCTTGGTGAGAAGCAAAGTGGGCATTACATGAAAGCATTGAGAATGGATATAAGTGGTGAATACATCTCAAATAAATTTATAATATTTTACATGGACCATAGAATTCACAATTAATTCATAACTAGGTACACACCTCAACAAAATGGCATAGTTAAAAGGAAAAATAAAATTATCATAGAAATGTCTAGGAGCATGTTGAAAGCAAAACATTTGTCAACTGAATATTGGGCTGAAGTTGTATCATGTGCAGCCTATATAATGAATAGACGTCCAACAAAGAGTGTCAAGGACATGATTCCAAAAAAATCTTGGAGTGGAAGAAAACATAGTGTTGCTCATATGAGAGTTTTTGGATGTGTGGCATATGCACATGTGCTAGATGAATTGAGAAAAAATTAGCCAACAAAAGAGAAAAATGTATATTTTTTGGATATAGTAATGAATCAAAGGCTTAAAAGTTATATAATCCAATTAAAAAAAGGTTATAATCAGCAGAGATGTGTAGTTCATAAAATAGGAAGCATGGGATGGAAGTGTAGAAAAAAAAGTCAACATATTAATAAGCATACCATAAGAGGAAAATGAAAATTTTATACCAAAAAATAATCCTTCAAATTTCACTCCTTCCACACCCATTCAAGCTCAATAAAGTGGTCCACAAGTGACAACATCATCACGTGTAAGGGTAGCCTCACACATTCAAGCTAGCACCCAAAAGTGCACAACAAATACCATCTACAACAAGGATTTTTAGTGCAAAACCAGAAATTCCACATTCCATGGGTTCTACTTCAATTGGAATGTCAAATCCTACCTTGGAAAGCTTAAGGAGACAAAAAATTAGAAGTATAAGAGACATTTATGAGTAAAATGAAGGTGAAGATAATGTAGGTCTGATTTCTCTTTACGCTTTATATTCACAAATAGATGATACAATTCATTTTAAATATGCAATAAAAGATGAAAAATGGGTATATGAAATGGATGAAGAAATAGATTCTATAGAAAATAATCATACATGGGAGTTAGTGAGCCAAAACAATGCTCAAAACATGCAAGTACATAATGAATGCCTTTTCACGTATAAATAAAATATAAACAATACTCTATTTTTATTTTAAATTGTGTTATGTCCTTACAAGGCCCATCTTAAAGTGAACATGATTATCAAAAAAATTCATCATCATCTGGCATTATAATTTCCTCATCTATCCTCTCAACTCGAGACATAATTGTATAATTTGGTCTTGGGTTATTTCTTATGAAAGTTTACACAAACTAAAACATCTTTTTTCTAAACACTGACATCACTTATGCAATTTTATCCCTATAATATTAAAGAATATGTTCATTGGCCCCTCTATATCTTTGAGTTTAATTTCTAAATTTCTCTCAATTCCCACTATGTTCTTCCCACTATTAATAATAATTAAATATTACTCTACTAGATATCTACGAAATCATAGGTTATTGTTTTCATTATAAGGAAATGAAATAAAACCTTTTTCTACATCTATAATTCTTTCTATCATTATAAAAAGTGTTTTAATATTATAAAATACCAATCTCCAATGAGAATCAATTTGTTAAATAAATACTAGAGGTGCCAAAAAAATAAAAGACCTTGATTGTCTATTTTTTGCAAGTGTGGTTAATTGGATAATATAGTCCTAAAAAAAGTAGCAATCATTTGGATAATACCATTCAAAAATGAAATAAAATGGGTTAAAAATATTTCTTTTATTGAATTTTCTTTAAACCCAAAATCCCTGTCATAAAAAATTTAAAATCATTGCATTGAAATGAAAGTTGTTCAATTTGGTAAATATATCTTTCACTATAGATTATCTCTAATAGTTTTTGACATTTAGATATTAAAAAATATTATAATTTCTAATTTATTTATAGTATCAACTAAATTCATACCAAAGGGGGCTTTGTAGCTTGCTCTATGTCTACAAATGGAGTAATCCATAGGAAGAAACAAGGGATTTTGGATGTGAAAGCCTATAAGAGCCTTATCACATATTGGATTTCACCACTTCACCTATGTGTTATATGTTTATGTAAATGCCATCCAAGCCTTGTTGACATCCATGAATGGTCTTAGGCTTATTTTTATCTAATAAACAATGAGACCAAAGAGGGACCTGTTCAAATAATGTTGAGTTGTGTGTATGAGGGTACAATCAAATTTGAAGAAACTCTTCATATTAAATGACATTTATATGGAATAAAACACAATTATTAGGTACGATGATAAACATCATAAACTTTTAATCCTTGGTAATATGTTACAATTGGCTAATATTTCTCTAGTTGAGCCTCTTTTTTAGTAGGTTGCTTCTTGTCATATTACCATCCTGGCTAAGCCAATTGTTATCAATATTAAGGTACTAGATTAGAATGATACAAATGGAAAACATATAACATTTGTTTTCTTAAATTGCATCCCATTCTACCACCTATAACTTGCCCAGTAAATGGGAATGTAGGTGTTGATTAAGCTCTCTTTATGTAGATGTTAAACATTTATATTTCATAGTATACTTTTTATCCTTTAAAATAATTTAAGTGGGAATAAAATCTTATCATATATTTTTTTAAATATTTATTTTAGTTAAATTTTAAGGCATTAGCTCAAGTGGATTAATCTCATCCTAGAGCTTAGAGATGATAATGATGTTGTAATTTCTCTAATATAAGCCATAAATTAATATGTTGGTATATTGCTATTAGAACTATACATTCCATTAGTTTAATGTTCTCCTTGATAAGGATTAAGTAGGCACAACATCACAAGTACCAACTATAGTGGCATAAAATTATTTGTTCATTGCACCTATTCAAAAAGTTGCATTTATTCATTATATTGTCCAAAAGAGAGTAACTAAATTTTCTACCAGTTATTTGAAAAACTTGATATCTGAGGATTATTGTTATCCAAAATTATAAAACAATGTGTAGGCCTAGGTGGAAAACAAGCAAACAACATAGAAATAAAATAAAATATTGAAATAGGGGGTGGGCAGAGATATTATAAAAACATTCAACATTCATATATATTAATTATGAAAACTCTTTTACAAACACAACTACAAATGTTTATAAAATTCACAGAATATTATATAAACTTTTATTCCTCCATTCTGATTGTTGTTAGCAAACATTCCTCTTGCTTCTTCTTTTCTTCTTCCCCTAACTGTTGATGCTATATAGAATATATCCTATTTAATACCACCCTATTTTCATACCCTTTATTATTTTACTGTTGCTATTCTCTAAATGTTGTTGTGTTGGATATCTCTTTCATACTCTCATAACAACTACTTCTACGTATAATTTTGTTGCACACTCTCCTAACTACTATGGTGTCAATTTCCACTCTTTTACTTATGCTCTATCATTTTTTAGACTATTACTCTGCTATATCTCTCTGCTCACACAAATCTTCTTCTTGTTCTTCTATTCGACATATCATGTCACCTACAATTTCATTCCCCCCCCCCCCCAAAAAAAAAAAGAACATTCAAACAAGATCCAAAATTTAAAATTTAAATCATTGAATTAAATGGCTGCAGCTATCATGATCCAGAGCTAGTTGTGTAAGTAGGTAAGAAAGAATAAATTTTTTATTTAAAAACTCCCCCTTAATGTTTACCTTCCTACCATGGTCTAAATAACTTTTCTCAAATGTTAAAACTTCCTTATATCTTTTCTTTATATGCCCAAATACTTCTGCACCTATTATGTGTATGTCTGGAGCTTCCTTATTGAAGTCAGTAATTGCCTTGTAGAAATCCATAGCTAGACTATCAAGGTCTGTGGCTAACCTATTGAAGTCCATAGATGGATTACCAAGGTCCATAGCTAGCATGTTGAAATGTGTAACTACCCTATTGAAGTCCATATCTAGATTGTCAAGGTCTGTAGCTAGCCTCTTGAAATCCGTAGCTGGACTTTTAAAGTATATACCTACTCTATTGAAGTCCGTAGATGGAGTATCAAGGTCTATATCTAACTTGATAAAATACATAGTTAGATTCTTGAAGTTTGCAGCTACTTTGCCAAAACTTGTAAATGACCTGCTGGAGTCTAAAGCGCAACTATAGGAGTTTGAAGCTGAACTGTTGGAGTTCAGTGCTCTATTTTAGGAGTTCAGAGCTAACATACAACTTTATAGGCCTAATGTTTCTATATTAATGACCCCTAACCTTATTTTTAAGTGCATGATAGTGTCTTTAAATAATGGCTTAGAAAAAAATATCAGTTAGCTGTTGATCTGACTTGCAAAAACTAAGTTCTATCGCATGAATTTCAACTAACTCTCAAATGAAGTGAGACATAATTTAAATGTGCTTTATCCTACCATGAAAGATGAGGTTATTTGAAAATTATATGGAGGATATATTATCATAGTAGACTATAGGAATCCCCTTACTTCTCTTCATGCAAATCATAAAGTATCCTTCTCAACCATATAGTCTGACATGTTGTTTTATTAGATGTTATATACTTCAATTCAGCTATAGAAAGTGACGTTCTGGGTTGCTTTATTGAATCCCAAAATATGGATCCGAACTCAAGATGAAATGCATACCCTAAAGTGATCTTTAAGTCATCAAGGCTACCAACCCAATCAATATCTATGTAACCCATAAGCTGAAACTCATATGTTAATGCATACAAAACTCCTTAATCTTTTATTCCATTCATGTACTTCAATATCCTCTTTTCCACTTGCCAATGTGTCTCCTTTGGCATCTCCACAAATATTTATATGAATTTTACTATATACATGATGTTTGGCCTAGTTGAATTCAAATAAATTAAGATTCTCATTAGGCTCTTATAGCATATGGGGTCTACATTTTGTTGCGATCATCCTTACACAACTTAAGACTTGTATCAGTTGGAGTAAATACTAGCTTAATATCTAGAATTTTAAACCTTTTAAAAATCTCATTTTCATACTTAGATTGGCATATCAATATGCCTTCATCAATTTTCTTGACTTTTATCCCAAGAAAGTACTTCAAGAATCCCAAATCGGTCATTTCAAATTCCTTTTTTGTGATTATTTTATATTTCAATGGAATTTTTTGCATTTATAATTAATATTAGATCATCCACATACAATAAAACAATTAAAATAACTTCTTTGCATGCTTTGATGTATAGTGTGGGCTCACTTGTGATTTTACTAAAATTGTTGCTAAAAAATTAAGAGTCTATACGACTGCACCATGTTCTTGGGGCTTGCCTGAGTCCATAAAACACCTTTTTCAGCTTATATAATTTTTTATTATGATGGATAATATCATATCCAAGTGGTTGTCTCGCATAAACCTCTTATTCTATCAATTCATTCAAAAAATCTGACTTCACATCCATTTGATACACCTTCTACTTGTGTTGTGTAGCGATCGATATGATTTTTCTTATCATTTCTAGCCTTATTATTGGTGCAAACATTTCATTATAATCACATCTAGGCCTTTGTTTGTAGCCATTGAGAGTCTCAGGCCAAGAGCAATACTGTGACCATTCTTTTTATGTCAACTATTTCAACTCAAGTGAAACCACATTCCATTTTAGTCAAGGATTTCAACGGACTTGCAAAGCCCCTTAGTGCTTTTGAAAGACTACAAATATGTGTTTATCTCCATGTTTGGACAGGACACAGGTTCGGTGCTTAAAATGCTTCTCCCATGATTCGAACAAGCGCCCTATTGCAAACTAAACATAATTATATTGGATGAATAGACAGACAATTGTTTAAATAGATGATGATGATTCCTAAGAAAAGAATACGCCCAATGCAGCGTTTCGTATCCATACAACAGTACATATGCCATACGAATATTTGTAGATGTAGCCGCCGCCACCATTACCTTATCTTCCTGCAGTCACTTCTTTTACCCCTACCCAATCCCTCTTATGGCTGCCTCTTCTGCACTAAGTTGTTGATATCGCATTCCATTTCATTCAATGATTTGATCAAACACCGAAAGCCCCTGTGTACTTTCAACATACTACAAATATGTGTTTATTTCCATGTCTGGATAGGATTTAATAGCATCATGTACTACCAAACTTCACCACTCTACACCATCTCTTCCCCAAAACCGATACCATGTAAAACCAAGCTAAAAAATGTATTGATAAAATTTTGATATATCGCCCATGGAAAAAAACATAAGTTCCAAACCTGAATATTAATGTACCTTTTTAACGTCCTTAAACATATAAATTTTTACACACATCCATTTTTGTGAATGTACTCTTTAACGTCCTTAAACATATAAATTTTTACATAGATCCATTTTTGTGGAAGAGCAGAATAAAACTTAGTTTTCTCCTAACTAAAAAAAAGGGCCAAAGGAAATAATAAGATTGTCAATGATTGCTCGAAAGGGAAGAGAAAGGCCCCAAAATTAAGTCCATGTTATGTTTTTGAGAATAATATACATATTCATGGTGGACACTAAAAGTTTAAAATGATTTCCAAAATACGTTAATTTGTTTCAATACAACCTATATAGGGGACGGGGGACTAACCCAAAAAAGGGGTGTGAAAAACAAATGAAAATGAGGATAGTCCCAAGTATAATTATAATTGTATTTAATTTAAATATGAGTTTTACCAATTAGTATAAATATTTAATTTTACATAATAATTATTTTTAATAATTTAAAATTTAATTTAATTATATATTTCATATATTTATGATGAAATATAATACATTGAGTTGTTTATTTTTATATTTAAATTTAAATTTGACATTCATTTTATAGTCATATAAAAATTACAATTTCAAATTTAATATTTATTTGATAATTATTTATAAAAAAAATTCTTTTATTTAGAAAAGTCAATAAAAAAAATGAAATATCTTAACCATGCATTTATATAAAATATGTTAAGAAATGTCAATTTTAAAGCTTTTATCTTAGATTTCTTATATACCATATTGATTAACATTTCTTCTATATATTTTCATTCATTGGTGATAAATGGTATTCATTTAACTATATCTATATGTTAAGTTTAAATAGATCTTTTCGGGGAAAAAAAAAAAAGGTTTCAAATTTTATTATATGATCAAAATATTATAATTTTTGTAATAATTTATACAACTAAAAAAAATTGTGTAAATGATGATTAAATAGACATCTAATTTAAAATCAAATTTTAAAAATAAACTTCATCCAATACACTCTCCCCCACTATTATCCATTGTAAAATACCTAACAAAATATAAAAAACACTTAATTCAATTATAATATTTAAAAATAATAATAATAATATAACCACCACCACTCTTTATTTCATTTACTAAATATAAACACCACTTAAATGATGATGAAGATGATAAAGAGAAACAACATAAATAAGCATTAAAATTTTGTTAAATACACAGCCACCATCATTAAAACCAATAAACGTTAAAATTCCATTGGGAGATTACCCACTTGTTTTAGGAAAAACTCCCCCACCGGAGCCATTTCATCACTTTTGTAACGTGTACTCATCAATAAAAAAAGGCCACAAAATCATTGTAGCTATATTGGGTACTGTTATGACTAAGCATGCGATATTGAATATGAAATTTAAAAATATATTTGTATTTCTAACGAGGCTGTCTTCTGATGCAGAAAGTGGAACCATGGGATTTAAACTTGAAGGAAGCCTTATTTATTTTACTGCATAACTTAGAGAGAGCCCAGCTGATTATCTCCATTAAGGTTGGAACAAACAAAGAGAGTTGCGTGGCGCATTAGCTTGATGTTGTTGGAATTGAGGTCGTCAGGGCCTTCTTCCTTGACAGAATGATGGAATCCGTGCTCTTCTTCATCAAATAACATCAAATCAATCTGCTTACATTTTCCAGACTTGTGGATGGCTTCATAGTACTCTACACCTCTATCGCACAAGCAATCTTTACCTCCCAACACAACCAACATTGGAGGCAGAGGAAACTGTAAGTTTAATCTCAGGTACTTCATGGGGTTGCTGAACGGGTGATCTCTGTTTCCTCCATCCGGTAAAGCCAACCTCCAAAACGTATCGCAAGCATTCACATTCACCTGAGCGTCAGCCGGACAAGCAATCTCCGACGGTGTGCGTTCTTCCCCTCCAAAGAAAGGCTGGAGCAAGATTGCTCCGCTGATACCAAATTTCTCATCATCATCCCCAGAGGTGCTCATTAGAAGATGATGCACAATATTGCCTCCAGAACTCTCCCCAACCAGAAAAACTTTACTAAAATCGGCATAAGCGTTTAACCAATGGTCAGAATGAGGGCGAGATGATCCCAGCCATTGAACCACTTTGATGGAGTCATTGTAGGCAGCAGGAAGACGATGCTCCGGAGTCAATCTGTAGTTAACAGAAATCACAATAACTCCTATGGACTCAGCCCATTTTTGGCAAAATCGATGGGAAGCAATAAATGCCGGTGACAGGAAACAAAACCCCCCGCCGTGGAAATACAGCAAAACTGGTAATTTGGAGAAGCGAGTGAATGTGTTAACAAGTGAACGTGGAAGGTAAATTCGCACCCATATGCCAAGTTCCTGGTCTATGACTACATCTCTGCTTGCAACACCGTCATCCTCTTCCGACGGAGGAACATTGATTATGAGATGATGCTCTGTGCGGACTATGGATCCATCTCCATACACTTTAAGCGCCCCTGCAAAGTCTTCCACCACCTCATCTACTGCAAATACTCCCATCTTTAGAGATGCTTTTGTTTTTCCAATTACTCCCTTTTAACACCTCTATTTATATCTGAAAGTAGACACCCAGCACTTTCGTGTTGACTATGAAGATTAGAATCGTATTTGCGTGGATTGTGCCTCTCGTTGTCTGTATCTTTTGAGTGGTACGCATATCTCTAACTACTGTTTAGATTTCACTGTAAAATAGTATCTTCTTTGACTGACATGCCATTTTTTTGGCCCACTATCCAACTTAACTGGCTACGTACAATGCTATCGAATAATCTGGTCCAGTAGGCCAAATATATAAATTTGAAAGACTGTATATTTGTAGATCCCCGAGACGCTCTCAAAAAGTCATACATTTTAGTGTAGATTACTCCATCGTGTTTTTAATTTTTGCAGATTAGAACAAAAGAGCATCCATAGTTTTTATATTTAGCATTGAGAGTCTCTTGCCGTGCAGGAATTAAATTCCGTAACACTCATACAATGTATCACTAAAATATATAATTAATAAAAGTCAATTGAATTCTTTTAAATTAAAATATCATTGACTTTCGTTAAGTTAATTTAACGAAAGTCGGTCATTAAAAAATTAAAATTAAATGGATATACGTCATATGTTTATTTTTTATTTTTTATTTTTATATTTTTAATAGTCTTAATGTTTTCTTTAATATTATTATTTAGATATAAATTTAATTAAAGATAATGTGAAGTGGAATATCACTAGATTTTATTAGATTATTAGGGGGTGTTTTATGTACCCTCAGTCAAGTCCATCTTGATTATTTTTATTGTTGGTCACTTTTATAGGACTTTGGTTTTAAATAGTGTAAGGGACCCTGATCCTAGAGCAAACACTGAAATGGCTCTCCTTTACAGAATTTTCTAACACCATCAATGAGGGAGTGTCTTAACTAGCAAGAGCATTTGTATGTTTCACTGACATGTTCGCGAGAACCACCAAATTGATCAGTGTAATGCTCACGGGTAGGCTAATGTTCGTTAACAACATGTTAACGCAAAACAACAACTGTTAAGGCAAAGGACAATGGTTAAGGCAAATGAGAGCAGTTAAGATAAACTCTAGGGATTTAGCCAAATGCTAGTTAAAAAAGAAAATGTTAATAATATCCATTGAATGTTGACTTGATACTTGCACACCTACCACTGTTCAAAGAGTATACTGATTCTTATTTGCCATTACCTTTTCTACCTAAACAAGAGTACATTCACCATTACTCAATTTAAGAAGCACGAAACATAGGAGCATTCTTGGAGAGGCATTTTACTGAACAGATTGGTTAGCTACAATGAATTGCATTCTCTACATTGTTTTATCCCCAACTCTTGATCATGATATCAGTTCAACATCTCAAAAGGGCATATCGGTTTAGATTGTGTAATACATGTCTGTTTGTTTTATGTTGATTGTATTAGTGATTGCTTGAAAGAACTAATGATAAATTAAAGCATAATCATTCATGTAACACATAGTTTACCGAATAGTTTGTGTAATTAGGATATGATACATATAATTCAATGAATGCATATGAAGTCAATGCCTAATCGTTGTTGGTGACTTAATTATTAAGTATTTATGGAGTTTAAGCCCTAGCTTGTTAAAGGATTTGAGTATAGTAAATCAGGGCATAAAATATGTAATAAATACAACCACTGATTTGTGAAAGCACTGATCAAGTCTAATATTTTTAATAATAATAATGAATGATACAAATAAGTACTTTGCTAGAAACTACCTAAAATGAAATATTTAGAAGCTAAAAGCTGGTACAAGAGCTGATCCGAGTGTCATAAAAAATATCCAAGTGTTAATAACCTTCTTGAATAATAACATTGTACCTTGGATAGTAGCATTACAGTACTAGTGTTCACTTTTGGTACTAATGTCCTCTGTGCAAGGACTGATTTATACTTCTAGGAGTACATGTGTTCGAGTCTTCCAAGCATGTTCTTGTGAGGACAAACCTTACTTTATTATTTGTGACCTATTTTAACTAATTTAGTATGTAAACTCTAGATCTCCATGTGATTAACGTATTTGATTGGCACAAGTAGCAAAAATGTGATGTTAGCTAGGTAGGTTGGACATCCTCAACACTGTTAGGAATACATAACACATACCAATATTTATTAATTAAAGACAAAAATAAAGTGCAAAATACATAACATAATAGAGATATGACTTTAACATAGTTCATCCAATATGGGCTACGTCTACAAATAAAAGCTAATCCTTCTTATTATTTAGTCCAAAAAATGAAAGAAAAAATTGATAATACAACCACTACAATAACCTCTTCACTCACATACAACATGCTACAATCAATACAATGTCCTCATATCAAAGGAGGGCTACATATTAGGGAAAAAATGCATAAACATGATCTCTACTGTTAGACCTATAACCTAATAGTGAATGGGCCAGATTTAGTACAAAATTACAATATTTTATAGTGCATTTTTAACAAAAATTTTCTTCAGGGGCACTACCCTCAAACCCCTGCCAAGGGGGCCTCAAAAATTGTTCATTGCTCCCCTGGACCCCCACAGCAACCCTTGTGGGGGCTTTACCCCCCCCCCCCCCTCCCACCGCCCCCCCACATTCCATGTCGAGAACTGGGCATTAAAATAAGATCAGGCTCCACCATCCACAAATTTCCCACTTAAAGACTAATTGTTGCAACTCCATCGCTACAACTCTTCCTTGGACTTTTCTTTGAACTTTGACCCTGTCTTGTTTCTCATCTTATTTGTCATCCTTGAAGACCTATTAAAGCTAAATAACTCTCCAGATTCTCCTTTGTGACTGCTTTTTTTAGCATATCTATAGGATTCTAACTTGTATGGATCTTTTCCAACTTTAGTTGACCATCCTTCAAAACTGAATGAATAAAGTGATACTTGAGTTGTATTTGTTTAGTTCTTGAGTGGAATGCTGATTTATTTGCTAAATGAATCACAATCTAGCTATCATTGTAAAACCCACAATCTTCCTATTTATGCCTCAACTCTTTCATGAATCGTTACATCCATATCATCTCCTTGATAGCTTATATAGCTATAACATACTCTATCTCTATAGTTGACAAAGCAACTATATTCTATAATTTTGAAATCCAACTAACCGTTGTGTCACCAATGGTGAATAAATAACCTATGATGCTCCTCCTACCATCTAAATCTCTATCCATGTTTGCGTCAACATATCCTTGTAAGGTAGATCTAAAGTACATATGAATCCCTTTGAAGTACATTTGAAGGACATAGTTGGTCCCTCTCAAGTACCTATGAATCCACTTGACTACATCCCGATGCTTCTTTCTTGGATTATTCATAAACCTGCTGACAACTCCCATTGCTTGAGCAATATCTAGTCTTGTGTACACCATAGCATAAATTAAAATTCTAAATATTGAATCATATTGAACTTTATATATGTAATTGATTTTTTCTTGCATTTTAGGACATTGTTCTTTGCTTAATTTTAAGTGCTTTCCCAAAGGTGTACTAACTAGTTTTACATCTTGCATATTGAACCTAGCTAACACCTTCTTGATGTACTCTTCTCGAGACAATGTTAATTATATATTTCTCTTGTCTCTTGTTATTCTCATACCAAGTATTTGATTTGCAACACCCAAATCCCTCATTGGAAAATAATTTGCTAATTTTCTTTTGAGATCATTTATATCCTACATGTTATACCCTACAACAAGCATGCCATCTGCATACAATAACAAGATAACATTGTTGCTGTTATCTAATCTCTTAAAATAGACATAGTGGTCAAAACGACATCTATTATAACCTTGTTCTACCATAAACATGTCAAATTTCAAATACCACTACCTTGGAGCTCACTTTAGACCATACAAACTCTTCTTCAACCTCAACACTATTTTATCCTTACCTTTTTTTCGTATCCCTTTAACTGCTCCATATATATTTACTCATCCAAATCACCATGAAGGAAAGCAGTCTTCACATCTAACTGTTTAAGGTACAAATCTTCTACTTCTATCAAACTTAAAATATTTCTTATGGAAGTCATTTTTACAATTGTCGAAAATATTTCATCAAAACCAATACCTTTCTTTTGTGCAAACCCCTTTACAACAAGTCTAACCTTGTACCTCTTTTTGCCTCCATCTTCTTCCTTCAACCTATAAACCCATAGGCAATGTTCTTTTACCTGAAGGAAACTCAACTAAATCCTATGTTTGGTCATGTACCAAGGAGTCCATCTCCTCTTTCATGCCTTGCTCTGACTTCTTTCTGGTTTCTACGTGCATTGCTTCTTCATAGCTTTCTGGCTCACCACCATTAGACAATAATAAATAATAAAGTGAAAGAGAATATCGTTTAGGGGGTCTACTTACTCTGATAGATCTTCTAACTACACTTTTAGGAGTTTTGGGTACTTGTTGTTGTTGTAGTTGTTGCACATTCTTATTTTTTGGCAATTTTAGAATTTTATTTCTTATGATTTCATCAAAAACTATATATTCTATATTTGAATTTTCTTGTTTCTTTCCCTGTAACTGATCTTTGTACATGACCTTATCATTAAATATCACATCTCTACTCCTCATGATTTTCTGATTTTCAAAATCCCATAAACGCTAACAAAAATCATTAACTCTACATCTCGTGAAATTACATTTCTTGGATTTTGCTTCAAACTTGATTCTATTTTATTTTTCAATATGGAAAAATGTTAACTAACCAAAAGTCTTTAAGAAAGATTAATCTACCTTTTTACATGTACATGTTTCTTCTAGGATGCCACCATCTGACGGACATGAAGGCCCTCTATTTATTAAGTAAACAATAGTATCCACATCATCTACCCAAAATTGTAAGGGAAACCCTACATGCAATCTCATTCTCCTTGCACACTCCATGATTATCCTATTCATCCTTTCTGACACACCGTTTTGTTGTGGTGTTATTAAAACCATCTTATCTCTATGAATCCCATGTGATGAACAATAATGATGAAATTACTTACTACAATATTCACCTCCATTGTCTAATCTGACACACTTTAACTTATTTCTTGTCTCATTCTCAACCAAAGCTTTTCATTTCTTAAAAATATTAAAAACATCATTTTTTTCTTTTGCAATAAACCCAAGTTTTTCTAGTTACATCATCAATAAAAGTAACATAATAAGAAGAGCCACCAAGAGATGATACCTAAGCTGGTCCCCATACATCTATATGTACTAGTTCTAACTTCTCATCCTTCTTTGTCCTCTTAACTTTGAGAAATGTGACTCTTTTCTATTTTTCATATACGTAATGCTCATAGAATTTCAAATTCACCTTCTTCAAATCTAGTGACAAATTCTTTGAGTGGAGAACTTGCATCCCCTTCTCACTCATGTTCCTAAGTCTGTGGTGCCATAATTTTGTATTTACTTCTATAGAAGCTAAATCAATAGAAGTTCCAGCATTACGATTAGATAAATATAATGTACCTACCTTTTCTCCTTTTTCTATTACCAATGATCCTTTAGTGACCTTCCATGATTTTTTTGCAAATGTCACTATGCAACCTTCACTTCGCAATTGCCCTATTGAAATTAGATTTTGTCTTAACTTAGCAACATGCTTTACCTATTTTAGCAACCATTTGTTTTCATTATATAATTTTATCTTTACAGTACCCTTTTCTAAATTTTTATAGGGTTCACCATCACCCAAATAAACCTATCCAAAATCATTTTAACCATAGTCTTGAAAATATTTCATATGGGGTGTAGCATGAAATGAATCCCCTGAATCTAACACCCAAGAATAGTTAATATTATCTAAAGAAAATATTAAAACATTTATAACACATCACCTACTCCATTTTCTTCCTAATTTTTTTCTTGTTTTTCATCTCTTTGTTTTGATTTTTGAAACCAACAATTGTTCTTCAAGTGTCATTTATTCTCACAAATTCAGCACACCAAAGTTCCTCTAGATTTAGATCTACCCTTTTTAGACTTACCACAATTCCTTGGGCCCTTTCCTCTATCCTTTTGTCTTTCCCTATTCTCCATATTCAATGCATTACCCAATGTCTCACCTATGCTTTTTCATCACATTTAATTGCTAAGAATAATACCAATAACATCATCAAACTTTAAAGTGTTTAAACCAAACATAAAATAACTCAGAGCCATGACTAGGACATTCCAACTTTTTGCCAATAAACATAAAATCAAAATAATCCTAAACTCATCATCAAAATTTACTCCTATAGAGTTTAACTGATTTATGATCATGTTAAATTTATTTAAATGATTAGTAATAGACCGACCTTCTGGTATTTCTAGAATAAAAAATTCTTCATAATAAATACCTTTTTGGATGTTGAGGGTTTTTCATATACTCTGTCCGATGCCTTTATGACATCTTTTGTTGTCCTTTCTTTTGAAATATTGAAGGCCGCCAACACTTTTAGGCACATTTGTATTATTCCTAGTGCCTTTCTATCAAAAACCTCATAATCTTCATCTTTCATAGTTATTAGCTTCTTTGCTATTTCACCTAATGCTAGGAAAAGATCCTTATGATATAAATAGTCCTCCAATTGCATCTTCCATCACTGGTAGTTTTTGCTACTAAACTTTTTGACCTTAAACTTACCTTCTTCTGCCATTGCTCCAACTCAAACCAAGAACCTTCTTTTTTTTGTGATTTTATCTACCAAATAAACCTTCAAATCTGAATCCAGTTGTTAGGAATACAAAACACAAAGCAATATTAATTAATTAAAGAAGGAAATAAAGTATAAAAAATACAACATAATAGAAACATATATCTAACATGGTTCACCCAATATGGGTTACATCTACATAGAAATAGCCAATCCTTCTAATTATTCAATCTAATAAATGAAGTAAAAAACCTGCAATACAACCACTGCAATATCCTCTTCACTCACATATAATGTGCCACCATCATTAAAATTCCCTCATATTAAAGGAGGGTTACATGTTAGGGAAAAAATGCACAAACATAATATCTACCGTTAGATGTGCAATGTAATAGTGAACGATCTAGATTTACTATGAAATTACAATATTTTATAGTGCATTTTAACAAAATTTTGCTTTAAGGGTGCTTCCCCTGAACCCCCACCAAGGGGAATCCAAAATAGGTCGTCACCCCCTCTGGACCCCCATAGTGACCCTAGTGGGGCGGGGAGGGGGCGGACCGTTGGCCCCCCACACCCCCCGTATTGGGAACTGAGCATTAAAATAAGATTAGGCTCCACCATCCAATAAACACCTTGTTATCATGAGAGTTTTCTACATATCAATACTCTGAGGAGGGATCAAGTTTGATGTATTTTTACCCACCTAATTGCTCATGTAAGTACAAGTAAAGCTAGTATGAATGCCAGTTTGAGTGCTTTGAGTGAGGCTTGAGACTAAAAACATTTTTATTCTAAGATTAGGAGGGTTTTAGATGACTATATGTAGAATTAGGATAGAATATGGATTAATAACCTTGATTTTACATAAATTGGTATGATTTTAATTATGTATATTTGCATCTAACGTCCATATAGTGTATAAATAGCTAAAATTCATGTATATATAATAATATGGTGCTTGTGTGGGGTTTGAAATAGGTCTAGGTTGATCTTAGGTGTCCTTTTAATTTAAAATATATATGTTGGGACTAAAAAGAGGGAAAATGATAATAACACTCAATTGGGACACTTGTGTTGTGGTGTTAGTGTCCAAGTATGGAACTAATGTCCAAGAGTTGTAATGTGACTCACTAGGGGACTAAATGCCTAAGAAAATATTTGAGATTGATTTTAAGATGTCTAGAGATTCATAAAGACCACACAAAATCTACATAAGTTTATAAATAGGCCCTAAAATAGGTCTAGAATTAATCTAGGGATGGGTGGTTTCAAGTAACACTCTTAAAACTTATGTGACATTTTAGATGACTACATTTAGCTCCCCCTTTACTCCAGAAATCAAACAATATCTCTAACTACTGTTTAGATTCCACTGTAAAATAATATCTTCTTTGACTGACACGCCTTTTTTTTGGCCCACTATCCAACTTAACTGGCTAAGTACAATGTTATCGAACAATCTTCAAACATGATCTGGCTAACTATGATATTACAATACTTTATAATGCATTTTTAAAAATAAAAAAAATTGCTTTAGGGTTGCTTCCCCTAAAACCCCACTAGGGGGGCTCCAAAATAGGCTGTGGCCTACTCTTGATCCCACAGTGACCTTAGTGGGGGGAGGGGTGCAGGGCGGGGGTGCATTGCCCCCCCAAACCCCCACTATTAGGAACTGGGCATTAAAATAAGATTAGACTTCACCATCCAACAAACACCCTGTTATCATGAGAGTTGCCTACATATCGATACTCTGAGGAGGCATCAAGCTTGATGTAGTTTTCCCCACCTAATTACTCATGTAAGTACAAGTGAAGCTAGTATGAATTCCAGTTTGAGTGCTCTGAGTGAGGCTTGAGACTAGAAATATGTGTATTCTAAGCTTAGGAGGGTTGTAGATGACTATATGCAAAACTAGGATAGAATAGGGATTAATAACCTTGCTTGTACCCAACTTGATATGAGTTTAATTATTTATATTTGTAGCTAATGTTCATCTAGTGAAAAAATAGTTATAATATGTGTGTGTGTGTGTGTGTGTGGTACTTGTGTGGGGTTTGAAATAGGTGTAGGTTGACCTTAGGTGTCTTTTTAATTGAAAATAAATATGTTGGGACTAAAAAGAAGGGAAATGATAATACTGGTCAACTGGGACACTTGTGTTGTGGTGTTAGTGTCCAAGAATGGGACTACTATCCAAGAGGTATAATGTGAGCCACTAGGGGCCTAAATGCCTAAGAAAATATTTGAGATTGATTTTAAGATGTCTAGAGATTCATAAAGACCACACAAAAGTTGGATAAGTTTCTAAATAGGCCCTAAAATAGGTCTAGAATTAAGCTAGGGATGGGTCGTTTCAATTAACACTCTTAAAACTCATGTGACATTTTAGATGACTAAATTTAGCTCCCCCCTTATTCTAGAAATGAAACAAATTTAAATAACTAGGATAAAGAAAAATTAACATATATAGACTTACCTAAGAGGTGAAGCTAAGAAATCTGGATCTGAGTATGTGAATCGTACTCCATTAAATGTCCTAAGAGGTAAAGCTTGTCAATCCAGATCTGATTATGTGAATCATACTCCATTACATGTCCTAAAAGGTAAAACATGTGAATCTGCATATGAGTATGTCACCTCCATAATAAGTGAGAATTTGGGTTTAGATATTGCAACCTTCTCATTGCTTCTATTTTCATACCTATGGCAGTACTTTAGCCACTTTTTTATTATTAGAATTATTTCCCTTCTCAAATAAATGCTTAGTTGAGAATTTTTTGGTTCATAGCAAGTATATGACAATTTTTATCATTTTCTTAATTAAATCACACTAAAAATTTATATTAAATTTTTTTATATACATTACTTGTGAGAATTGTGTTCCAAACCTAAATATCAATGTACTCTTTAAAGTCCTTAAAGATACCAATTCAATATACTCTTTAAGGTTCTTAAACATATCAATTTTTAAGGAGATACTTTTTTTGGAAGAAAGTAAGTAGATGCATGACCTGACCTAGTAGCCTTTTATAGACATTGATTATAGAATGTTTAGTACATCTTACTAGCACTTGATTGGTGATTGTTGGTGCTAATCCTATTTTAGTTGGTTATATTGTGAGATATATTGGGTATTCATTGTGATTAAGTGATATTATGGTTGATGTTACATTGGATTATTTTATCTTGATATACATATATTGCTTATGTTTGGATTTTATTTTATCCTGATACATATATGTCTGCTTGACAATTATTATTGTCACATTCTTAGTAGACTTATATATTACCTTTATCTAGTTGGATGGTATCGACAGATTTTGATATGTTGACATGTTGACTATAGGTTGACAATCATGTTATGTTTAATTTATTTAACTAATGATATATGTACTATTTTATTTAATTTATGCTTTTATTATAGTTTTATATCATAATATTTATTATCATTAAGGTATTGATGATGTATAATCAGTGGTTGCATGTACTCAATTTGAGTTAGGCTAGATGATAACATTGGCACCTTGGATGATGAAGCGGTTCTTGACTAGTGAGATGGGTTCTAATATGTATATGTATCTCTAGTTTGGTCACATGCCATTGGATAAGTATGTCATCTTCATTGTGTAGTTTTTTTTTTATTTTCTTGATTTCATCATGCTACTATTTAGTTATCATGTATCGACATGTTGTTGGTTAGTTTTGTTTTTCCTACTTGAACTCCCTATTTCTAATCTCTCTCTCCCCCATTCATGAACTCATCACCAACTCAACATTGTTGAACTAGTTATTTTGTATGGTGACTTGGATGTCTTAGGTGGACTCACCTAAACCTCCCCCCCCATGACCCCACATGGACTATAGAGTTGACCATTTAGTGTCATTTGGTTGGTTTAAACCATGTTCTATTTAAATCTTATATTTATTATCGTATGGGATTTTGTTGATCGATCTTTCATGTTCATTACATTGATTATTGTTGGCATGTTGTGTGCCTAGAAAAATATGGTCAATGACGTGGGGAAGGGATTTTCTCTCCTTGGCATTAAATGCCAAAGTTGAATGTGGTATGGGCTAGCACATAAAATGGAAGGATACACGTGTGGTTAGATGGATGGGTGGGGGGATTTGATATGGGGAGGAAAGAGAATGGCATGGGGGAGGAGTGTTGGGCATGGGTGAGAAGCAAAAAGATAGAAAGAGAAAAGGGAGGAGGATGGAATGTGGTGGAAAAAAAGAGGGCAAAAGAAAATAAAATGGTAGTGAGGAGATGGCATATGGGGGATGGTAGATGGTGAAGGGGAAAAGTGGGATATAGGCAAGAGGATGAACTAGTTAGAGAGGATAAAGAAGAAATGTTTATAGAGGGGAGAGCCAGAGAGAGAAGGTGAGATGTGAAAAGAGGAGGAGAAGATTTTAAAGAGAGGATCAAAACCCTACATCTTGATCATATTTTTCCTTTGAATCGGCTATTAATCTGCCTACAAATTTCCAAGTGAGTAATTATTATTGCTTTTATTTGGGCTAGGATATAGTTTTGTGGAATATATCGATTTGGGTGTTGTTCTTGCCTCTTCCTTTGTATAAATTTTTAGATAAATACCCTCCTATATATTTATTTGACTTGAATAACTTAGTCCATGTATTTAAACTAACTCACTATACCTTGATTATTTTATTGTATGTGACATTGGTTGCTGAGGGTTGTTTTGACATGAGTTGGGAATATTTTCTCTTATTTTTGGTGTAAATATAGTGAACCCCTACTTTATACCTTGTAATCAAGTGACTATACCCTGTGATTTCTATGTGAGTTGGTTGAATGGATTTAGCTTGAGAAATGAGGGTTTGCTTGAATCAATTAGGGAATAATTTTCCTTATTCCTTAAGTTAAATATTAATTATTCTATTGCATTTTTATTTTTGGTATGGATAAATTCAACCATGTTACAAACCTAGTCACCTTACTATCTTTTTTATTTTATAAGATGTTTCTTTTGGTATTATTGGATGAGTGAGGGTTTTGTTGAATCAAGGTTTAAAAATAATTGGGGTCATTTTTCTAATTAAAAAAATGGGTGTTTTGATTTTAAATCAGAGTTGGAAATAGAATTAAGCTTATTTATTATTCCTAACAAAGGGGTTCTCTATTTTGTTTAAGGATTCAGTTGAAACATTTAAAGGACTATGTTTTAGGTTTTAAACTAGTTTTATATACATTTATCAAACTCTTATTTATGTTGCAATATTAGAAAATCCCTATCAAAATTCATTAAATTATAGCAGAAGTTTATCCTCATCTAAGAGTATTTTGGAGGTTGTTGCTTTTATGTGAAATCATTTAACTTGATTTTTGATTTGGGGATCATATGAGGTTGTGAGTCCTCATAATGGTCCCATGAATCCATTATATCCATTATTGACTTAAATCAATTTTTAGTTATGATGGTTGTTTAAATTATTGAGTTATTATTGTAGGATTTTAGTATATGGTTGGAAATCATGATGAATGCCTTAACTGGTCCATTTATTTTGACTATTTTAATATGTTGAAATATAAAATTCTATCTTTGGCTGAGTACAATTTGTTTTATTTTATATTTTTTCAATTCATATCCTATTATCAATTTGGTTGATTCTACTGTTATTGCAAAATCATTCCTAGACTAGGCTTAAAAAGCTAAGATATAGTGTGTATTTTTGAACATGAGATATGGATTGGTAGCCAAGATGTTTGAGGCTAACCATATGTTTGAAGGTTTTCCAAGTTTGGTATTATTGAATGTTATGGACATGGATTTGGTTTACATAACTATGACCTTCACATATCTTGTGGTGGATTATCCCCACTCCTAATTTATAGAAATTTTATTACTTGGTTATTTCAATCTCATTTTGGGATGATGTTTCTATTAGTCACTTGACTGTTTACCTTTTGTTAGTGTGTCTAGTTGTCCAAATGGCTTGGGAACCCTAACTTGCTCAGAATATTTTCCTAACTCTAGGTTTTGAAACTGCCATCTAGTTGATAGATGGGGTTGTAAGGGTCACTGATGGTTGGATTCATAGGTCTAGTGATGAGGGTTTGTTTCATATTTTTTCATGCACCTTATTCCTCTTTGGACACTCTTGATGTTGACCTATCAACTAAGGATAACCACTTCTATATATTCTACTACTAGATGTACTTCTTGACATTAATTACAACAATGTATTATGATGATGTATATTCTACTTTTGGATGCCTCACATGTAAATAGTTGTAGTAGTTGCTATATGTAACTAAAATATTTGATAGACATGATAATAAATTACAATAAATTTTCATATGTGTAAGATTACTTTATGTTATTTACCCTTTTGACTTGGCTTGAATTAGAAAATGGAAAATTTTGTCATAACTTATGAAATTGTATTATTTCACTTATGATGAAGGTTTGATGCCAGTTATTAAGGTTGTAGATGTTAATTTTAAAACTTATGCTTTGGTTGCTCAAACCAATATTTATCTATGAATTCTAGATCATGATACTAATTGGACCCTAAATTTTGGCTAAGTGTTTTGATATTTTATCATAGAACCAACACAACATGGAAGAAACATAGTGTAGAAAGACTATGGTGTAGAACTAGACTGGCATAAAAGAATCTTGTGTATAACCATCAAGGCATGAAAGGACAAGGGCATAGAAGCACCAACATGAGAGGACCTATTCAAACATGGTATAACCATGAGGAACCCAAGAGCATAAGGCTCATAGCAATAGTGAAAGACTTGGGGAGTGCATAGAAAGTAGGAAATAGATAAGGAATGATGCTCAAGGGTCACCTATACCTTATCCATCAAGATTTTTGCTCTGATCTATAAGGAGATAGACACATGGAAGTAAGGATCTAGCATATAATTAATATATAGGGGGTACAAAGGCCTGGATTCTTAAGAGACACTAGTTAATAGACCACTATGACTCTCAGTTCATAGAGAGTTTATTTGCCAACTACTCATTTCATTTATGTTGTAACTACTTGGTTAGGGATAAACAAGTATAAATACCTCTTTATGTAAGCATTGGACATGATGGATTTTGGATATCATTTGGTGAAGCATAATATATAAGTTATAGATAATATAATCATTTTGATGTTCATTTTCTAGTTAAGTTAGGAGTTGTGTATATGTGGTAGGTGTGTGTTAAGTATTTCTCATTGTAATTAATATAAAATATATAAAAATATTTAATTTTTTTGAGAAATAATCTCTAAACTTAATTGCACTTCTTTGCATAATTATGGTTATTAAGCATATTGATACTAGGATCAAAGTAGTGTATCTCTTTTTATATGTAACTTTTAATCAAATATAAGTCTTAACCCAAAGAATATGACTGATATGTTACTGTGCAACATAACCTAGTGGGTCCAATCTCTAGCTACATACTTCAGGTGAGACCATAAGACCATAGTCTTGCATGAAGGGCTAGTGTGATAGTGCATTAGTTCTATGCTTCAACATCAAAAACACTATTAAGAATAAAACACCAACATTTTGGTTCTATTTCTAGGACCCATAGAGATTGCT
This sequence comes from Torreya grandis, assembly GCA_037957365.1. Taxonomy (NCBI): domain Eukaryota; kingdom Viridiplantae; phylum Streptophyta; class Pinopsida; order Cupressales; family Taxaceae; genus Torreya; species Torreya grandis. The sequence continues at coordinate 957,376 of JARHVA010004013.1, read as the reverse complement.
ACACAATAATGAAAGATGCTTGAACGTATCACCCTTGAAAGTATTGAGCAATGGATTACTAGGGTTGATGATAATTTTATGGTTTCTTACCTTGAACCAATAGTTTTTTCATGTCATTGGTAGAATAGAATCTCTTCAGTGTTTTTTACAAAACTTTCTTTGTTGAAATCCTGATTTATTTGTAGACTTGGATATCTTTTATGCTTAAGGATGATTAAAAAACTTTGGGAGAAGACAATCTTGGACGTAAGAATGGAAAAGAGAATTAACATGACATAGAACACCATGGACATTATTTTTTAACATCTTGTGGAGAGGAGTGTTGAGTAGATACATTCTAGAGTATGTTATAACTACCTATTCTTGTCCTGAAGAAGACAAGTTCCAGCTCCTTAAAGAATTGCATGGACGATATATTAAACATTTCTAATTAGAAATAAAGAATTTGTTTATTGAATATAGGCTTGAGACTATGCAAATGGATAGATAAATCCTTCTTTTCATGAGCCACACATTTAGGAGGGGAGTAGAGAAGAGTTGGTAGAGGATTCTAGGTTCAAAATGGTAGCTAGTGAGACAGTATTATGGAAGCATAAATATGATGAAGCTTGATATAGGATCATAGGAGTAAGTGGAATGGGAAGGGACTTGAATAACTTAAAAAGTGATGTTAGGATCCGTAGAGAAGTGAAAACACACAAAATGGACCCACTTTCAAACTGTGCCCCATGCTACTTTTATCATATGAAGGAGAAACTAGCTAGACAGTAGAAACTAAAGAACCAAGTTTTAACCAACCAAGTTACCCAACCATAGTGTGTGTTCATGATTTTGAATCAAAGGAATTATGTATACATAATTGGGATATGGATAGCATGGAATCATAAATTGATCTTAGAAGGGGTATTTTAACTGAGATAATTATAACTCATATATAATTAACACTTTCTTTCCCTCTTCAAGTGAATTTTTTGGCATAATTTGGAATGCGTAGAGGACCTAGCACTTAGAGTGGATAGAGTCTGGCCCCAAATCTTATTAGTCAACTAGTTGTCATGCCCCACAGCATGGGCATTGATTTTGGAGGTGTTGCAGGTAGACTAGGAGGTGGCATGGGAGGAAGTGGTGGACTTCCCCCTCAAAGGACCATATCTAGGGGTTCTCAACAACCACCAGTGAAAACACATCAGATTTCAATATTTTTTAATGAAATGATCCTTTACCTACTTGAATATTAAGGCATACATAATGTTATACAACACATCCATAAGTGTGAACTTATTTGGAGGGTGTGAAGCATCACTTCTTCTGAATGAAAGGCCACCTAATTCATGACTCTAAATTTAGAGAGAGAAAATAAATGGTATATAAATTTCAACCCTCAACAAGTGGTAGTTGACTATGATCAATTCAAAATGGCATTCCTTCAAGAATTCAACATTCTTGAATTTGAACAACAAAGTATTATTGTGCTGAAGGATATAAAACAAGAACTTGCTTAAAGTGTACAAAAATATGATGCAAGGTTAAATACACTTCTATCAAATATGTCATTTGAAATTAATGTTGCTCAGCCTTCACAATGGTTTATGGGAGGGTTTTTACTTCCCTTTTGATGAACACTATCCCAGAAAACCTTTACTAGCCCACATAAAGTTTTGGAAGATGCCCTCTATGTTGAAGCTATTAGAAGTATTAACACTAGGATTAGTCCTTTCATGGAATCCCAAATAGATTTAATGGCATAAAATATTGAAAAAATAACTACCAACAATGTCTATGATACATGTAATGGTCTTTGGTGTATTGACTATGAATATGAAGGACTTAACCAAAGCAATTACCTACATAAAAACATTTGCATTATATTGAAGTATTCATGTGAAATCTACCATGAAGAGAACAATGTATGATATTTTCCTTTTTTTAGTGAGCCATATATTATAAGGTATCTTAATATTGTAAAATATGTGATGCCTACACCCATGACAAAAATTATGGTTGGATGATTAGCGATATCCATTAAGCCCACATACATGGTACATGCCAAACCTCTGTGGCAAACAATCAAGATAATGATGGATATCATGGTCAAAGTATAGGATGAGGATGAGGAGGTGTTCATTTACCACTAAGAGCATGTTATAAGTGTGAATCCCAAAACCAATATCAAAGAGATTGTCTAGTTTACCCTACATGTACTTTTCGCAAAAAGGACCATCGATTGGAAGAATGTCTTGACTTGTACACAACCATCACAAAAGAGAGAAATGAATAGGGTGAAGGTATGATTTTTATTGATAAACCACACTAGAACATGCATTTAGTCACCTAATAACTCAATAATTGAATATCACTATGCATAATAGAGGATAATCTCAATCTACATCTACTCATATTGAGAAGGTACAATGTGAAAAGCCTTGTGTGAGGAAGTATTATAATACCCAGCAATAGAAGGATGTGCTTCAGGACACTATGATGTTGGTATGAGAACTCCAAGTGGAAATTTAATTCCTTAAGGTTAAAGAAGAAATGCAATGTAATGATATGTAAAAGGCAAAAGAGCCTCAAAATAGGGTGTGAAATGATTTTCAAGAGATTTACAAGCATATGCTAGATGAAGACATTATTCTAAAACTAAGCATCTGGTTTAAGAATCAAGTACAAGCACCAATAGATAATCAAACTCAAATGACTGAATAGATTGAGGATCATCATTTGAATCATGCTTGGTGACAAGATACCCCTCTTTGTCCTACCCCTCTAGAAGATAAAAAATACTAGTGAATGTTACCATCGATGGTTTGGTAATTCAAGACATCCTAATTGACAATGACACTAAATTTAATGTCCTCACTAAGGATGCATGGCATAAAATGGCTAGTCTAGAATTACAACCATCACCACACATATTATTTATGGTTAATAAAACTCATGCTCTACCAATTGGCATCCTCAAGAATGCAATAGTGGATATCCTTGGAGTACCTTTCAAAGCTAACTTCAAATTTCTCGAGTTAGCTAAGGAAGATTATTTTTCCAATGCTATTTGGCTGACCTTGGTGTTATGAAAATAATACAGACTTAAGTTTCAAAAAATGCTACATCATTTTTTAGAATGTTGATCAACACATTGTTATTCCCCTAGATCAAACACATGAGCCACCATACGTAAAACCTATTAATGTGGAATAAGATATTAATCACATATATAATGTCACTACCATATATGTTGAGCAATGTGATCCTACTCATAATGGCATCATCTCATGGATGGATACTCAATCCCTTTTTGATACCATAATCAATGCTTGTAATTTTTGGACGTATGGTGAGTATGACCTCATTGGAAGAGTGTGTAGTGCTATTGGTAGTTAGGAGAACATTCTACTCTAGTACCATAAATTCCATAGGTTCATTCACATTCTTACCGATAAATTCATGATAGTACCAATGATAGGTGCACCCTTAGAAAGACTTGATGCAAGCCCTCAATTTTATGGACAAATGGAAGTTCACAACTTTGTATAGCACCTTGAAGAATTTTATAACTCTAACAATTACCATAGATGATCCTTAGTTTACCTCTTTGATGTTACAACTATAATATGGTGGTGAACCCATCATGAGTAACCTCTCTATTGGGATCGAGTATGCTCTACCTTTTATCACTTGTTCCATAATGACAATTGAGTTAGGGGAATAATCAGCTATAGTAGAGTACAAGCACCTAAACCCCATATAGAGGCCTATAAGTCAATATGAAGAGTTGAAGAGTCTTACTTACTAGAGTACTTATGGGTACATGCATTTTATGGAACTTTACAAACCTGGGCATGAGCATGGTATGTTCATGAAGGGTAACATATAGGTACATGATTTTGGCATATATTGAAGGAAAGTATGAACTCATCACTATCTTATTCTTATCTAAGGATGGATTTACGTCTCACTCTCTAGGACATGCACGAAGTAGTGATCAGTGACCCTAATCCCATTGAATATCACCTTAGATATATCCATAATGCCTTAGAATAAGGTTTAGATCTCTTCAATGAACCATTTGTAAAACTTGTTCCCACATCAAAACCAGTCCTTGATTAGGACCGATGTGAAGAGATACGTCTAGGAAAATAGATTTTAGTGTTTCAAGTAGAAGAAGGTGAAGGGTCTAACACACTTTACCCCCTTTTAAATCACTTGTATGTCCATATGGAGTATGGCACACAAGTTATTAATGATTCTAGTCTCGACATAGACCAAACTTTCTCTAGGCCCATTCAAACTATCCAATGTAACATCAGCATAAAGGAAGAACCAAAAATAGATATTATAGGTAACTATTGGACTAACACAAAATTTTAAAAAATATTTGAGTTTTAAAAAGAATACCAAGATGTATTTTCAAGAATCTACAGTGAGATGAATGGATTTCATCCATCCCTAGGTAAGATGTATATTAAATTGGTTGAATGTGCTCGACCAGTTAGGAAAAGATCAAATAGGATGAATCTTAATCTATGGGCATGTGTAAAGGAAGAAATTGATAATATGTTTTGCATTTGAGTAATCAACCCAATTGATGAATCTGATTGGGTTAGTTCCATGATGGTAATTATAAAAAAAATATTGATGCATTTGAATTTGCATTGATTATCAAGCACTCAACACATCTTGCATCACTGGCCCTTTGCCAACACCATTCATAGAGGAAATACTTGAAGGTGTTATTGGGTATGAAATATATACTTTCACAAATGGATTTTTGGGGTACCATTAGTTCTAAAACATTGAGGAGGATCAACCTATGACTACATTTACCATTGAATGGGGATCCTTCGTATCTATTGTCATGCCTTTTGGGTTGAATATCACACCAACTATATTCTCATGAAGAACTGTTAAAGCCTTTAAGGTTTTCATCCATAAGTTTATTCAAGTCGACTTGGATGACTAAATGATCTATGGCCTGGTCAAAGACCATTTCTCTAATCTATGACTCATGATTAAGCATTGTCAGATCTTGAAAATATCATTAAATATAAAGAAATGTCTATTTACTACACCTTTTGGTGTTCTTATAGGACATATTATTTGTTAATATGGATTTCTAGTAAACCCAACAAAAGTATCTTTCATTCTTCATCTTCCAGTGCCCAAGTCTCAGTATGAGGTCCACACCTTTCTAGGACATACAGGTTATTATTGGAAATTCATCCATGGATATGCAAATATTATCGCACCTCTGGAGGAACTCTTAAAAAATAATGAGAACTTCATCTAGACTTGCTCCTACCAAAAAGCTTTTGAGGATTTAAAGGACAAGCTAGTTACCACTTTGATTTTCTAATTCCCTGACTGGACAAGCCCATTCCATGTCCATGTTGATGCTTCTAGAATGGTAGTTGGGGCAATCCTTGCACAACTAGGTAAATGTCACCTTGATCACTCAATCTACTTTGCTAGTAGGAAACTTACTCTAGCTTAGTAGAATTACTCTATCATAAAGAGTGAAGCCTTATCAATGGTCTATGTTATGCAAAAAAATTGGTAGTACTTATTGGTATCTTCCTTTTTATTTTATACAAATCATGAAGATTTGAAGTATCTATTAAATAAACCTATACTACATAAACAAATATTCCACTAGATAGTGTTATTTTAAGAGTTTCAATTTTCTATCATGGTCAAACTAGGGAAAGCTAATTATGGCCCTGATCACCTCTTTTGAATTGATTCCAAAGAACCATTATGCACTATTTAATATGACTTACCTAATGTTCAAATCTTCTATGTTACTCATGTACCTGAGGGGTTAGAATATATTGTAGACTTTCTAACTACTAGCTCAACACCTAACTATCTAACTCCATAGGTCAAAAAATAGCTCACAGTCCATGTCGTAGCCTTTCAGCTCATAGGAGGGGACCTTTACAAGCTTATTCATGATGAAATTCTTTGGCATTGTGTCATGAAACATGAACATTCCAAGGTACTCCAAGAAGTTCAAGAAGGCATTGTAGGTGGACACTATGTTAGAGAGGCTACTACGCATAAGGTTCTACTAGTTGGACTATGGTGGCCTACTCTCTTTCAAGATGTTAAGATATATGTTCAAAAGTGTGAAATTTATTAGTACATGGGAAAACCAAATTGTTGAGATGCTATGCGTCTATTTCCAATTCTCTCTTAATAACCATTTGAAAAGTGGGACATTTATTTTGTTAGCCCCATCACTCTAGCTAGATGATGAAGAGGTTCCCAGTATATCATCATAACCATTGATTATCTTACAGAGTGGGTTAAATCTATGCTAATGAGATATTATAATACTAATAATGATGTGCACTTAATTTGAGAACATATCATAATTTGATTTTTATACCCACTAAGTTTTACAAGTGATTATAGAACCTATTTCCTAAATGAAACTATTCACATCTTACTTGCTGGGTTTATGATTGCTCATCATAAAACAACACCGTATCATCCACAAACCAATAGAACTACTAAGAAATTCAATAAAATATTAGGCATAACACTAATGAAATTTTTTAATATTAACAAATTTGATTGGGATGATAGAGTGTCTACAGTACTGTGGGTTTACCAAAAAACATATGAGCACCTGAACAAGATCACACTGTTTACTTTGGTATATGGCAAAGAGGCAGTCCTACCAATTGAGTTATTAATACCATCCCTTCATATTACATGCATTAGATAATGAGATGAGGATTCATCCTTAAATTCATGCTTAGATACTTTGTTACAGCTAGATGAAGCCCATTTCCTTGCTCATTGGAGTCAGGATGTGGAGAAGTGTAAGTATAAAACATGGCATGATCGACGCATCAAGCATATAAAACATTGACCCTTATGATGAAAATATTGTTATATGACTTCAATTTTACATTCCATTCTGGTAAACTTTGAATTCACTAGGATGACCCCTTTGTAATTCATAGCATTCAACCTATTGGCACTTATCAATTACAAAGGTTGGATGACCAATTCTTTCCTGGGCATTACAATGGAAGCAGGCTCTGACTGTATTTCACCTCTAAATAGTTAAAAAATTTGTAACAATAAGGCTTATGCCATTAGCCTAGGATTTTTTTAAAAATAAAAGTGTTGCCTTTATTATGTACAACATTTATTTGTTATCGGTTAGCTTCATGTTTTACTTGTATTTTTTATGGAGGACCACAACATAGTTTTAGTGTGGGCTAATTGGTATCTAAATTCATGATTAAATATAGTCACACAATTTAATTTAGACATGCGAGTTACTTAAGGTGCACAAGTTACTTAAGGCATGTATATTATTCAAGGCACTCAAACTACACAGCCGAAGGATAGGGTGTTCCCACTAAATAGTTTGAAAATTTAAAATAAATAGAATAGTTATTTTCCACTCTAAAGAAAAGTACCAGACACAACTATCTTCCAGTTTAAAAAAAGGTATGAGATGGGACATGTCATAAATGTGAAAAAAATAGTGGTTGTAATAAATGTACCAATGGCATGACAAGATAATACCATTAAATGCATTTATGGCAAGAAGTAATGGTCGAAGAATGACAGCCATTAAAAATGCATTTATGATGAGAAGTGATGCATAAAATGAGAGGGGGTAGTAAATGTGGGTTAACCTCATCGAGCCTATAAAAATACAATTAAGCTCATTTTTACATTATACCTTTACATCCATTTGAGATTATAGAGCCAAGAGTGAAGAACTATTAGAGCCAAAGAGCAAAGAAAGCAAGTTTGATTATTGAGTGAGTAGCCAAGATTTAAAGCTATGTAATCAAAACATAGGACAAATTTTGACATATAAACATAATAGGGAGAACTTGTATTTGTAGTTTACATAGGTAGACATCCACCAATAGAGGTCAACAAAGCGCAAAAAGTCAAATTTGTAAATACAACAATCACATATTCTTATAAGAATATTGGATGGTTGTGCCTCAACCTTCAGGCTCCTCAAAAGATGATGTGGCCTAGGAAGAAGGTCTCAAGAACTGATTCATTACCAATGATACCAAAGGAAGATTAAGTACTTGGGGGAGAAGCAATATTCATCATAGAATAGACACCTAAAGAATAGACACAACACATGGAAATAAAAGAAGCTAATATGGCACACCAAGTGAAGAAGACACAATCATCTTCCCCACCATTGATGATTAAATAAATTTAGTACCTAGAGATAGTGTTGTATGTAGATAATCAGGTTTCTAAGGTACCCACTTACACAATTTTTTATTACAACCACTGTCAACCTAGGAATGAGGTTGAATTGTAGAACGACCACTGGGTTGAGTACTTAAACACCAAGAACTAGTTGGTGTATGACCTCAACATATTCAATGCTTTGGATGTTGTGAAGTTGTTCCAATTATTTAATTTTCCTTACATTGAAAAACCCTTAGAGGCAATCAATTTCTTACTATCATGCATCCATGAAGACTACCTCTATTTCATTGGGTGCAACATGAAGATCACACCTAAGAGGATAAGTAAAGTGTTAGGGCTATAGTGTTCAGGGTTGGATGTAGTGTATGACTTACGGGAAACTGAGGAGATTAGCAAGACATCTAAAGTGTTGATATACCAAAATCAAGGCCATGCCATGCACATAAAGAACCTACAGGATCTTGCCCTCTCGGTTGTAGCATGCATTATAATGACCCAAGATCAATGGCACTATTAATTGAAAAGAGGTAGAAATGACCCACCTCTACATCTCCCACCAAGTTACTAAGGGCTTAAAGTACAATTAGGATAAGTAATTTATCTAAAAAATCATTGAGGATGTTGAGAATACCCATTAGATACCATGTCATAGGTTTTCATGGGGAGTATTTGTTCTATTGATGGTGTTTGATGAGATCAATGTACCTGAATACATCATGGGAGTGTTGAAGTGGGCATACCCACTTGAGAAAAAGTATCCTACTGAGCACTATAAGGTATTCACATTACCATGGCATATCACCCCCTCTTATAAAATAAAAATTAAGTTTTGGTTTCATGGGATGAAAGAGGCATTCAAGAATAAATGACACATTCTAAAGAATTTGTTCACCTTGACTAGTGAGCAATCTCGGTTCACTATAGAACAACACTTCTCTTTAGCACACATCAAGATGGTCCATTCCAAATAACTCCCCACATGTATAAAGCTACCGTATGCCTTTTTGGTGTGGTACTTTGTCAACTTGATAAACCTTATTTACGATGCACAACTTATTGCCTTGGAGGTAGATAAAATTGGCTTAAAGATTCACACCCTTTGGAAGATGTACATATATATAGGCAATAAGGCCTATAGGGAGAAGAAGGAGACTAATCAAACAAAAATCATGGTCAAGCCAATCCTAGTGGGAGAACACATACATAATCTATTCTACATACTATGACCTAGGCATAAGAGTTCAAAGGGCATAGAGTATACACGAGAAAAGCTCCCACCATCACCTCCTTTGATGAAGAAGTGGGATGGGCATGATGTCAGCATAAGTTCATATAATTTCCTTTAAAATGGTATAGTATTTCCCAAGCACCATAACCTAGACCTTCACTTCCCTGACCTTCTCCTCTCTGACCTTCTCCACCCAAAGATTTACCTCCACAGGTCCATCTACCTCCACCTTCTCCCTTTCATGTTACTACACCCACACCTTCACCTCCAAAAACTTCATAAGTATCTTTTTCATTAGTTTATAGACCATAAAGAATTCCAAAGCTAAACCTTGAATAGGGACAACCTATAGTTTAGAAGGAAGAGTCAGACTCTAATTCTGAGAAGACACCCTCGCTCGGACAAGAAGAGGAGGCCACCTTCAAAGACTCAGCATTGGACATTGGTGGTCCATGTGGAAAATAAGGAGATGGTGATGATAAAAATATGATTAAAATGGCTATCAATAGCACTTTTTTAGCTACCAATGTAGAGCTCAAGATATTGAAACTTAACCCAAATAAAGGGATGGAGCATGTATAGTCTAAAGAATAAGTTGTCATTAATTCATCCACTAGTTTGTACATCCAGTATCAAATGGGCATCCCTGATAGGATATTATAATTATGAATACAATTCTTTCCCCAAGATTCAACCCTAGACAAAAGGTGGTATATGTCCTTTCTATTGGACAGGTATAATGAGGAGCACCATTTCAATCTCCCTCAAGACAACCTCCATTTAGGTCTTGATACTCCAACACTACCAAAATCACTATGGTTTGATCCCCAAATGATCACTCCTCTGCAATCTCATACAATATTCTTGAAGATGTGTCTTGAAGTCATATACCAAAATATATTGTTAGACTATGATGCACGTGATGCAAAGAATAAACATGCCCAAGTGGTGGGTATGTATGAGAAAGAAGTTGCCACCCAGAAGAAGTTCTTGGATGGGATTTTTTAAAGATTGGGATGACTGAATAAAGTCTTGGAGGCTTGACTCCATGTAGAGGAAACCCAAAGGTAGCAAATGGATGATATTTCACTTTTAATAAGGGGTCATGTTGAGTACATGAAGGCATTCAAATATGTGTAAAAAATGGATGAAAAAATAAATGCACATCACCATCAACTGAATGCCAATTTTTTAGCCCTTCAAGGATAGGTTGTTGGTGAAGTATCAACATTGGAACAAGTCTAGAAGGATTCTAGCACATCCTTGGATGAATTGATCAAAAAGGCCAATGAGACATCTGAACAACCTAAAGAGATGAAAAATTCTAAAGCAGCCATTACATAAATAACTAAAAAGTAGCTCGACACATGATCACATTGGGATGATGTCAAGAAGTAGATCGAATAAATAGGGCCTAAATTCTTGGTAGAAGTCACCATAGAGACTTAGTTTGGTATGAAGTAAGATCATAATGTGGGTGGATTTTGGACCCTAAATTTTGGCTAAGTGTTTTCATATTTTAGCATGAAACCAGCATGGTGCAAAAGAAACATAGTGCAGAAAGCCTATGGCATAAAACTAGACTAGAATAGAAGGACTGTGGTGCATAACCAGTGAGGCACGAAAGGACAAGGGCATGGAAGAACTAGTAAGAGAGGACCCAGTCAAAGATGGTATAACCACAAGGGACCTAGGAGCATAGGACTCATACCAACAACAAAAGACTCAGGGAGTGCATGGAAAGTGGAAGATGATTAAGGAGCGATTCTCAAGGGTGATCAAGACCTTATCCATTGGGAGTTTTGCATCTTCCTGCAAGGAGATAGACACATAGATACAAGGATCTAGCATAGAGTGAGTATTTAGGAGGTGTAAAGGAATGAGTCCTTAGGAGACACTAGTTAATAGACTGCCATGACTCTTAGTTCATAGAGAGTTTGTTGGCCAATTACTCCTATCATTTGTGTTGTAACTACTTGTTCATGTATAAACAATTATAAATATCTTGTATGTAAACATTGACCCTGATGGATTTTGGATATCAATTGTTGAAGCGTAATATAAGAGTTCTAAATAATATAATCATTATGTTGTTCATGTTCTAGTTAATTTGATAGTTGTGTATATGTTGTAGGTGTGTGTTGAGTACTTGTCATTATACTTAATATGAAATCTTTGAAAATCTTTACTTTTTTTTAGCAATAATCTATGAACTTCATGGCACTTCTTTGAGTAATTATGGGTGTTGAGCATAATGATACTAGGATAAAATTAGTGCATCTATTTTTATATGTAACTACTAATTAAATATAAGTCTTAACCCAAAGAATATGACTGATATGTTACTGTGTAACATAACCCATAAGAACTGGTCTCTAGCTATGCACTTTGGGTGAGCATGCAAGACCACAATCTTGTATGAAGGGCTGACACATTAGCTCATTGGGGATATAATTAAATTATTGAAACACTATTAAGAATAAAAACCCAATAATATTAAAAAATAAGTGTAATGGAATTTTAATAACCGGTTGTAAAACCTTACATATTCACATTATGAAAAGAGGAAATTAGGAACATACAAGATAACTAATGTTCAAATTCTTGATACTCTCATGCTTTTCACAAAATGCTCTTTTTATGTCATGATTGGTCATGATATTGTGATTAGGTCTATTATTTAGATGATGAGTTTTGTTTATTGATTTAGCTCTTGTCTTTATTAACATTTCTTAATAAATTCATCTAGTACATTAATTGATATTGAATTGGTTAACTTGGCTTGATAAAATTTGAGTTGTGCCTATGGTACACCTAGTGGTGATCATCAATGTTCAGATTTAATTATGAGGAAGGATTAGTATGTGTTATTACCCTCCCATTGGTAACTATGTTGTTATTAATATTTTTTTCTAGCATCTTACCATTGGCACTTGCCCTCTTTTTAATGGCTACTATAAATGCTTGAAATTCTGAGTTTGATGATCATGTGACATGCTCAATTGCTATTTAGTTTTTTTATAATTGTTAATTATGTCATCCATTTGAGGGATGCTAAATCTTGGTTATAAATAATTCTTTATCGATAACATTAGATCCAACATTAAGATTTGTGTGGACTGTTTCTAACCATTATTTATGCAGCCCTTATATGTACTATTGCATGAAGTAATAACAAAAGAATAGTCACTTCATGAAGCAATGGGTTGTTTGGTTGAATTTCCAAGATAGAGAAACCTATTGAAGTTAGAATTGTTTACAAGTAATCATGGAACATGTTGGCATTGGTTTTTTTTATTACTTTCATAAGGAGGCTTAGTATATAAAACTAGTCTTATCTTTGTATGCACTCTTCATATGAGGAACTTGTAATGGACAATATTTTCCATAATTAGTTACAAGTTATGTTTTACCTTGTAAATGGCTATAAATTATGTTGTGATTCATATATCTTATGGTGAAAATATTACCATAGTGGTATTTTTTGTAATATATATCATAGATAAATATTAATGAATTCAAAATGAAAATAAAATTCAAAAAACACAACATAATAGAGACATAGATTTAATGTGGTTCACCCAATATGGGCTACGTCCACACAAAAATAGCCATTCCTTATTATTCAATCCAACAAATGAAGGAAAAAACCTACAATTTAGCCACTAGAATATCCTCTTCACTCACGCATAGCATGCCATCATTATTACAATGCCCTCATATCAAAAGGAGGGTTACATATAGGGAAAAAATGCAAAAGCATAATTTATACCATTAGATTTACAACCTAATTGCGAATGGCCCAAATTTACTATCAAATTACAATATTTTAAAATGCATTTGTAACTAAATTTTACTTCAAGGATGCTTCCCCTAATCCCCCACCAAGGGGGGCTTTTGAGTAGGGCATCATCCCCCTTAGGACCCCATAAAGACCATAGTGGGGGGCATTGTCCCCCCCTCACCTCCTCTGTCAGGAACCGGGTATTATAATAAGATCAAGATCCACCATCCAAAAATATCCCACTTTGAGACTTATTGATGCAACTCCAATGCTACAACTCTTCCTTGAAATTTTGTTTGAACTTTGACCTTGGCATGTTTCTCATCTACCTTGTTATCCTTGAAGAATAACTCTCTAGCTTCTCCCTTGTGACTTCTGTTATTAGCATGTCTATATGATTCTAAATTATATGGATCTTTTCCAACTTTAGTTGATCATCCTCCAAAACTAAATGAATGAAATAATACCTAAGTTATCTATGTTTGGTTCTTAAGTGGAATGTCAAATTCTTTGCTAAATGAGTCACACTTTGGCTATCATCATACAACATGTAATCTCCCTACTTATGCCTCAACTCTTATATGAAGCGTTGCATGTATATCATCTCTTTAATATATCTTTTAGCTACAACATACTTTACATCTGTATTTGATAAAGCAACTATCTTCTATAATTTTGAAATCCAACTAACTGCTATATCACCAATAGTGAAAACATAACTTGTGGTGCTCCTCCTACCATCTAAATCTTTAGACATATCTGCATCAACATATCCTTATAAAGTAACATCTGAACCTGCATAGTATAATCATATATCAATGGTCCCTTTGAAGTACCTGATAATCCACTAGATTTCATCCTAGTGCTCTTTTCTTAGATTATTCATAAACCTACTGACAACTCTCACTACATGAGTGATATATGATCTCGTGTACACCATAAGCATACATTAAACTTCCAACTATTGAAGCATATGAAACTTTAGACATGTAATTGATTTGTTCCTACATTTTAGAGAACTATTCCTTGATTAATTTGAAGTGATCTCCCAAAGGTGTACTTATAAGTTTTGCATCTTGCATATTGAACCTCACTAACACCTTCTTGATGTACTCTTCTAGAGACAATGCCAATTTTCTATTTTTCTTGTGTCTTTTTATTCTCATACCAAGGGTTTGCTTTGCATCACCCAAATCTTTCATTACAAATGAATTTTCTAATTTTATTTTGAGAGCATTTATATCCTACATGTTAGACCCTATAACAAACATGTCATCTACATACAATAGCAAGATAATATAGCTACCATTATCTATCTCAAAATAGACATAATGGTTAGAATCACATATACTATAACTTTATTCTATCATAAACATGTCAAATTTCAAATACCACTTACTTGGAGCTTGCTTTAGACATACAAACTCTTCTTCAACCTGCACACCATTTTCTCCTTACCTTTGACTTCGTATCCCTGTGGCTGCTCCATATATCTTTCCTCCTCCAAGTCACCATGACGAAATGTTATCTTCCCATATAACTATTCAAGGTGAAAATATTTTACTACTACCAAACTTAAAATAGTTCTTATCAAAGTCATTTTAACTACTGGATAAAATATTTCATCAAAATCTATACCTTTCTTTTATGAAAACCACTTTACAACAAGTCTAGTCTTGTACCTCTTTTTGCCTCAATCTTCTTCTTTCAACCTATAAACCTATTTATTTTGAAATGCTCTTTTACCTGTAAGTAACTGAACTAAATCCCAAGTTTGGTTATGTACCAAGGACTCTCCATCTTCTCTTTCATGCCTTGCTCCCACTTATTTCTAGTTTCTACCTGAATTACTTCTTCATAGCTTTCTATTTTAATACCATCAGTTAATAATATATAATAAAGTGAAGGAGAGTATCGTTTAAGGAGTCTACTTACTCTGGTAGATATTGTAACTACACTTTCAGGAGTTTTAGGTACTTGTATTTGTTGCACATTTTGATTTTTTGGCACTTTTGGAATTTCATTTCTAGTGATATCATCAAGTATTGCATATTCAGTATTTGAATTTTCTTGTTTCGTTACTTGCATTTGATCTCTGTACATGACCTTCTCATTAAATATGACATCTCTACTCCTAATGATTTTAAAAATCCTATAAACAATAATCAAAATCATTAACTCTATATCTGACAAAAGTACATTTCTTGGATTTTGCTTCAAGCTTGGTTCTATTTTCTTTATCAATATTGACAAATGATTCACAACAAAAAGTCTTAAAAAAGGAATAATCTAACTTTTTACCTATCTATGCTTCTTATAGAATGCCATTAGCTAAAGGACTTGAAGTCCCTCTATTAAATAAACAACAGTAGCCATAACATCTATCCAAAACTATAAGGGTAGTACTACATGTAATATCATACTCTATGATTGTCCTATTCATCCTTTCTGACACACCATTTTGTTGCGGTGTTCTTGGAATTATCTTCTTTGTACGAATCCCATGGGATGAATAATAATTATCAAATTACTTACTATAGTAGTCACCTCCATTATTTAATTTAAAACACTTCAACTTATTTCCTATCTCATTCTCAACCAAATCTTTCTATTTCTTAAAAGTATTAAAAACATCATTTTTTTTTTGTATGTAATAAACTCAAGTTTTTCTATTTGCATCATCAATAAAAGTAACATAATAAGAAGATCCACCATGGGATGATACCTTAGCTAGTCCCCATACATTTGTATGCACAAGCTCTAACTTGTCATCCTTATTTATCTTCCCAACTCTATAAATCTAACTCTCTTTTATTTTTGATACATACAATGCTCACAAAAATCCAAATCCACCTTCTTCAAATTTGGTAACAAATTCTTTGAGTGGAGAACTTGTATCCCCTTCTCACTCATGTGACCAATTCTATGGTGCCATAATTTTGTATCCACTTCTATATAATATAAATCCATATAATATGCAACATTACCATTAGATAAATATAATGTACCTACCTTCTCTCCTTTTACTATTACAAGTGATCCTTTAGGGACCTTTACACTTTTTTTGCAAGTATAACTGTGCATCCCTCACTTCTCAACTAACTTCATGAAATTAGATTTATTCTAAAATTAGGAACATGCCTCATCTCTTTCAACAACCATTTGTTTCCATTCTATAATTTTGTTTGTATCTTACCCTTTCCTACAATATTATAGGGTTCAACATCACCCAAATAAACCTGTCCAAAATCACCTTGAACATACTATTGAAAATATTTCTTATCAAGTGTAGCATGAAATGAAGCCCCTAAATCTAACACCCAAATAATCATTAATATTATCTAAAAAAATGATTAAATCATCTTGTAACACATCACCTGCTACATTTGCTTCCTAATTTTTATCGTTTAGTCCATCTCCTTATTTTCCTTTTGAAACCAACAATATTTCTTCAAGTGTCCTTTCTTCCCATAAATCCAACATACCAACGTTCCTTTAGATTTTTATTTTCCATTCTTAGAATTAGCATGATTCCTTAGGCCCTTTCCTTTATCCTTTTATCTTCCCTTGTTCTCAAAATTCAAAGCATTACATGATGTCTCACCTATGTTTTTCCATCACATTTCTTCACTAAGAATAACACCAATAACATCATCAAACTTTTTAGTGTTTGAACTAGAGATAGAATTACTCATATCAATGATCAAGCCATTCCAAATTTATAGAAATGAGCACATAATCAAAATATCCCTAACCTCATCATCAAAATTTACTCCTACAAAGCTTAACTAATTTATGACCATGTTAAATTCATTTAAATGATCAGCAACAAACCCAACTTCTAAAATTTATAGATTAAATAAATGCTTCTTAAGAAATTCCTTGTTGGAGGTTGAAGGTTTTTCATATACTCTATCCAATGCCTTTATCACATCCATTGTTG
The DNA here is from genome assembly GCA_037957365.1 of Torreya grandis. Lineage (NCBI taxonomy): Eukaryota > Viridiplantae > Streptophyta > Pinopsida > Cupressales > Taxaceae > Torreya > Torreya grandis. The sequence goes on along the minus strand of JARHVA010004013.1, from coordinate 940,213 downwards.
TCTTTTATTTTAAAATATTGAAGGCCACTAACACTACTAGGTACAATCATATTTTTCGTAGTGACATTCTATCAAGAACCTCCCAATATTCATCCTTCATATTCGTCAGCTTCTTTGCTATTCCTCCCAATGGTTTGAAAAGATCCTTATGATGTAGATAGTCCTCCATTTTCATCTTCCATAGTTGGTAGTTTTGGCCATTGAACTTCTTGACCTTAAACTTTCCTTCTTCTACCATTGCTCCCACTCGAACCAAGAACCCTCTTTTCCTACAAGTTTATCTACCAAATAAACTTTTGGATTGGATACCAATTGTTAGTAATATAAAAAATAGAATAATATTAATGAATTAAAGATAAAAATAAAATACAAAAAACATAACACAATAGAGACACAAATTTAATGTAGTTCACCCAATATGGGATATGTCCACATAGAAACAACTAGTCCTTATTATTTAGTCCAACAAATGAAGGGGAACACCTACAATACAACCACTATAATATTCTCTTCATTCACACATAAAAATTTTCCATAATCATAATGCCCTCACATCAAAATGAGGGTTACATATAGGGTAAAAATGCCCAAACATAATTTCTACCATTAGATTTGTAGCCTAATAATGAATGGTCCATATTTACTATGAAATTATAATATTTTACAATGCATTTTTAACTAAATTTTACTTCGGGGGTGCTACCCATAAACCCCAACCAATGGGGCCTTCCAAGTAGGTCGTCATCCATTAGACCCCCATGGCAACCATAGTGGGGGAGTGTTCCTTCCCCCCCTCCCCCCAATATCCCCCTATTAGGAACTAGGAATTATAATAAGATTAGATTCCACCATCTAATATGTACAAGGGTATGTGAACATTCTTGTGGGTTGATAAGTGTAAGCCTTTATCTACTCACTACATTAAAAATGATTTGTACTGTATTGTGTTAATAACATATGTAATATCTTGGAGATTTCATAATGACATGTTCAACATTAGTTGGATTATTTTGACTCATTAACCTATTTTAATCATTAAAGGTGTAGTAGTTATCCTATAATTTAGATGAACATGCATCAGCGATGCTAGAGGAATTCTCTTGACTTGATTTTCTCTTAACTAAGCACTTGTTGATAAATCTCAAAATGCTACATGATCTATATATTGATATAGCAATTGGCTAAAAATTATGATTGATCCCATAGATGATCATATAATATTGATATGGTGGTCCTTATGATGTTGTGACCATCGACAATTACTTGGTGTCTCACATAATAGATATGCTTGGAAGTGTTGAGTATCCAATGATGATTTACATGTGTGTAATCCTTATCTTGATATTTTATATAAGTGATTGTTGGTAGTAATAAATGTTTAGTTTTGATACCCATGATGTTCCTTTTAATGGTCTCTTGATATCCATGGTAATTTATAAAGGTAGAATGTATGCTTAGGTGAATCTAATAAGGATTATGGGCTGATTTTATTACCTTTGATGATGGGACTTTCATGGTTCATAATTACGGCAGCTTACTCTCGAATCTAGAATATCTTAAAAGATGATAGTTATTAATCACATTGTAGTAGAAGTTATTATCTATCTAAACTCTAGACACACATCCTTAGTAAGGCTCGGGTACTTGACTTTAGATAATTTTTCTATGTTAATTTGTTATATTATGGTTTAGCACACACTTGAATGTGTGTAATCCAACTGACCTTATGCCATTAAATGATGTAGTAATCCCATGCATAATGTTATTTTTACTATGATAAAAGCAACTCCAAGAATTGTTTTTGGGGGTTGTTTCAGTAATGATATTATCAATGATTTCCCAAAAGGGAAGAGAAAGGCCCCAAAATTAAATCCATGTGAGGAGTTTGAGAATAATATATATTGATTATGATGACTCTAAAAGTTGAGATAACTTTCAATATATGTTAAGTTTCTTCAATACAACCTATATAGAGAGAGAAAAATAACCTAACCAAAGATGGTCTAAAAAACAAATGAAAATGAGGCCCAAATTTTTGACATAAATTTTCCAATAAATAACATTTTGTTTTCAAATGAAAAACCTAATCATAATTTTATGTAATTCTATTTAATTTAGATATGAATTTCACCAATAAATATAAATACTTAATTTTATATAATAATTATTTCTAATAATTTAAATTTTAGGTTAATTATATATCTAATATGTTGATAATATTGTATAATAATGATGATAGGGTCAAGTATAACAGAATGAGTTCTTCATTTTATGTTTGACCTTAAATTTAATACATCTTCAACTATCAAATGTCAAATCTAAAGTTGAAATTATCAAAATCAAATGAATGTCAAATTTAAAAATTAACATAAAGTTGAACAACTCCCTCCATTACACTTTACCCCACCTCTACCATCATAGAACATTTAAAAACATAATAATTACAAAATAGTTAAGTCAACACCACTCCCTCCCTCTATTTCATTTAATATATATAAAAATCACCTCAAAAGAAAAGAAAATAAAAATTATAATAATAATAATTAAAAAAATATTAAACATACAAACAATTTAATATGAATAATTATAGAAATATTTTAACCCTATACAATCTTTCTACAAGATAATGTCTTGCCCAAACTACAACACATCAATTACACCTCATCTGAAGGTTATCTTCTGATGTAGAATGTGGTACCATGGGACTTAAACTTGAAGTAAGCCTTATTTAATTGACTGCATAACTTTGAAATATCCCAACTAATTATTTTCACTAAGGTTGGAAAAAATGAAGAGAGTTGTCAGTGCATTAGCTTGGTTTTGTTAGAATTGAAGTCATCAAAACCTTCTTCCTTTAAAAATTAATGGAATCCATGTTCCTATCCATAAAATAACATCAAATCAATATGCTTACATTTTCTAGGCTTGTGGATGGTTTCATAGTACTCTACAACTCTATTTGACAAGTAATCTTTACCTCCCAACACAACCAACATTGGAGGCATATGAAACTGTATTTGTAATTATAATTGTAATTCCAGGTACTTCATTGGGTTGATGAATGGGTGATTTTTTCTGATGGTGTGAGTTCTTCCCCTCCAAATAAATGCTAGAGACAGATTGATTTAGACAATGTAGGAGAACCTGATACTAGATCAAACACTAGAATGGATGTCCCTAAATGGCATTTTCCAACACTGGCAATGAGGGAGTGCCTTAACTATTAAGATCATTCATATTTATGGTTGATGTGTTTATGGGGCCCACCAAATTAGTCAAAGTCTAAAAACCATAATTGGGATAACATATGTTAACAACATGTTAAGGAAAAAAACAATGGTTAAGGAAAAGGATAATGTCTAAGGCAAATGATAGTAGTTAAGGCAAACACTATGGGTTAAGCCAAATACATGTTGAAAAATAAAATGCTAATAATATCCATTGAACACTGACCTGTTACTTGCATGTCTTTCCTTATTCAAAGAATACAAAAATTATCATTTTCCATTACCTTGTAAGATCTTATTCACCATTACTCAATTCAGGAAGCACATATTCTAGGAACATCTCCAAGGAGGCATTTTACTATAAAGTTTAGGTAACTACAATGAATTACATTGTTTGCATTGTTGAATCCCTAACTATTGAGTATGATATTAGTTTAAAATATTAAAAGGAAATATTGGTTTAGATTGTATAATAATTTTGGGTTTGTTTTATGTTTACTATATTATTGACTAGTTGAAAGAATTAATGATTAGTTAGGGCATTCATAAAACACATAGGTTATTGAATAGTTTGTGTAATTATCATTGAATGTACATGAATTCAATGAAAAATCATTGTTGTATATGCTATATATAAATGAATTTTAACTCTATGCCTTTGTATTCTAGCTTTGTACTGTAAAGGAATTTGAATGTTTGGAAATTTGACCCCTTTTGTGTACATATAATCAAGTATAATTATAACTAGTATCAACATGAGATATATAATAGATAATAGTTAAAATTTTAATTATAAAATAGGTTAATATCTTGAATCATTCTAAAATAATCATACCATCAAGGGTTTAAATAATTAAAAAATATAGTTAGTACCTTGTTGTAGGAGGTAGAGTATACAAGTGTGAGTTGAAAGAGTTTTAAAAAGTCTCACCCAAGGTAAAATCTACAAACCATTACCATATTAAAATCCATTAATGAAATACTCAAATAATATCCCATTGTATTATACAAAAATAGATCATATAATAAGAAATCATCTATATCTTCAGAGCTTATCAAATACAATGAATATTCCTTGCATAAATAGGCAAGGTAGATCAAACGTAGGACTAAGAGATAACTATTCTTAAAAGATAAAGACAACTATAAAATATCCCCTTAATATCTAATAGATAAATATGTAATATCTCATAATATATAAAATAAGATAAATGAAATATCCCCACATAATTGGGTAGAAATAACTAAATACCTAGATAAACATGAGCTAAGGTAAACAACATATTGTAACATGAGTTCTATTTGAAGTAGTAATTAACGTTGAATGAATTATGTGTTTAATGAATTCTATGTAACATATCATAATTACATAAAATAGTCAATAAACTATGCATTTAATGAATGATTATGTCCTAACTAATCATTAATTCCTTCAACCAATCAACAATACAGTAAATATAAAACAAAATATACCTTAACTAGTCATTAATTCATATAACCAATCAATAATATAGTTAACATAATACTTACTAATTCCCTATTGATTTTATACTCTAATGTACTATTATAAATCTCTATGTAATAATGCCATATTCTAAGAGGTAGAGTATAGGAGTGTGAGTTTTATTACAAGTAGTAGTTGACATGGTTTTCTATAGGGTATTTTTAAATTAGAATTTATATTCCATGTTCACTATATTAAATATGTTAATGCATGTGAGGCATTGAAATAATATTTTATTTTTATGGATAGTTCCCTTGTATTTGGTGTGTAAATACTTTGCATGTTAGCTCTCTCTTACTAACATATTTAAGTTGATATGAAATAATTAACATGTACATGTAATTTATCCTTAGTTGTTCAGTGATAATTGTGCTAATGTGAAGTATGGGCATGTATAACCATTTCTTATGGGCTTGTAAAATACTTCTTGTGTTCATTTTTTTGATAACTTAATTAAGTTAATAATAGAAAGATTATGGAAACCCATTGACTGTATTGTTGGCTACTTGAACTTGATGGTATGCTTATTTAGGAATGATATTAAGATCTTGCCATTTTCTACCTTTAAACTTATATCTATCTTTTTTTACTAAACTCATGCTAAGGGTGGTTATAACTATTCCCTTAAATAGTGATATGAATAGATGTTTCTAATGTTTAATTTCTTATTTATAATAGAAAAAATGAGATATGTGGTGGATAAATTAGTACTATGTTTCTCTCAATGATATGTTTCTATTTACTTAATACTCAGTATTAGTATTAATGTTTCTTTTGAGATTGTAAAACACTTATTGTGTTTGTTTTTGTTTATAACTCTATCAAGTTAATTATAGAGCAATCATGAAAATTCATTGACTATATTATTGAATGCTTAAATTTGATGGTATGTGAGTCATTATGAATCTTCATAATCTATATTTTCCACAAGTTAGTTTTATTTAATTAAAAATAAAAAAAATTAAAACATGCTTGAGCCTAAGACCTCGTGAGCATACAAAGATTGGATAATAATGCATAAGAGTCAAATAAAAATCAAGAAAACCCATATTAAAAATGTATTTGCATAGGATGTGGCTCATATTTAGTGTCAAATGGTCTTTTTCAATGCTAATTATGTTAAGACATCTTCATTGAAGCTATAGACTAGTTGATTTTGATGATGAATTCAAAAAGGTGATGAACAATGGGATTTGAGAAATGGTTAACACTTAATTTTATATCTTGAACATGTCAATTGTAATATAATAAGCTCTATTTATAATGATTTGACATCAATGATGACCTTTCATTTTGAAATTGAGATGAATGGTTACAAATGAGTACTCAATAGTGCACATGGATCAATACATAGATCACTAATTTGTAAGTCCTTCACCTTACTCAAGATGAAAGGTAGATGATGGTCCTTTAAAATATAAAAGGAGGATTAATATAATCCTTTCATCTTGTTTCCAAGATGAAGGGTAGAGTATTCTCATCATAATATCTTTGTAAGAGTCATTAAGTGCCCTTCATCTTGTTTTCAAGATAAAGGGTGGAGAATCACTCCAAAGAAATTACATGAATAACCAATGTGAAACCTTCATCTTATTTCTAAGATGAAGGATTGAGAATACTCCTTAAAATATCTCAAAGATACATTGTGGGACCTTCATCTTGTCTCCAATATGAAGCGTGGAGAATAATATTGCATATTAATTCATTTATTAAATTGCTTGGCTCACAAAAGAATATTCCATAGGATCTCAAGATTCTTTTTTGAATGAAGATGCCTTTTGGAAAGAAAATAAGAAATTAATTAAATGAAATGAAATTATAATTCTATTTGTAATAGAAATATAATTTATAATAATGATTTGTAGAATAGGGAATTAATTACATTAATTGATCAGAGAAAGAGGCTTCATGAATTGACCAGAATAACATAATTGAATTGAAAAATTGACCAGAATGGTAATTGATTAGAATGATAAATGAATAGGGAAATTGACTAGAATAATAATTGAATAAAAAAATTGGCTAGAGTGATAATTGAATAAATCTAATATGGTGAATTATCCTAGCTATAGATGTCCCAAGGTGAGTTTAAACACGTATATTAGATGAACAAAATATTTTAGACCATATTGTGTGCAATTGCTTAAAATAGTTCCACTTTACAACTTGATATGGAAGTGATAAAAGTAGAGTGTCTACAATTTCCCATGTTTGATAAGGTGTTTAAAGATGTAGATGAAGCAACAAATTTTTAAAGAATAAAAAATTCATTAAAAATGATCATAGAATAAAAATTAATGGATATTAGTTTTGACAAATTTCCTAAAAGTAATAGTAAATGGGTTCAAATATGACCCAAAGTGGTACTTGGTAAGCCCTGGATGCCCCTTAAAGTGGAGAGTTTGTAAAATTTTAGCCAAACAAACCCTAAAAATGATGAAATAATAACATAGAAATAATAGAAGGGGATAAAAATGAAAGACAATTGAAAACAGGAAGAAAAACATATGCATGGACTAAAAATTAAGTCTCCAAACAAGAAAAATAGCACATATGGGGGAATTTTTTTTTAAATAAAGGTATAGATTCACATTGGGGTGGAAATTTGATTTATTTTTATCCTCTTATTTCAAAATTTACCTTTGAGATTTTCTGTTAGAGTGACCTAGAGAAAATGCTTCATAAACCACAACCAAGAGCACTTCCAAACCATGTTTGAGAACATAGACGACCACAAGGTGAAGGAATACCAATTGGTACCATTTTTATTCATGAATCATGTATTTAATAGCATTAATAACATGTATAAGTAGATAAAATGTGGAATTCACCATTTTCATAATGGTGAATTCAACCACACAAATGATGAATTTGTCATCAAAAATAGTGAATTGGTCTAGATAATAATTAATTGGATAGTCATATCAGTGATTTGGCCTTCAAAAATGGTGAAATCATAAAATGTCAAAATGAGGTAAAGCAATTTTATGAAAAAAAATGAATTGGTCCTCTAAAAATGACATATGGGTCTGTCTAAATGATGAATTTGTCATTAAAATAGTGAAAATGTAGGAAGATTTTTGATGTCATCCAAACCATAAAATTTAAAAAATAATAGCGAAATGGTCGAGAGCATTAGCCAAATTGCCATGAAATTTGTGAAATGGTTTAGAACATGTTTAACAGTGAAATCATCATATAAATGGTGAAATAGACCTGTTAAATGGTTATTTCACCTAAAAATAGTGAAAATGTCCTAATTGCATAGAGGATAGAAATTGAATATAGAGATAGAGAAAATTGATTAACAAAGTTGAACAGGACTAGAGGACATGATTTTGTTAGATAAATAAATGTGATTAGAAAGTAAAAATGTGATTGAAATTAGTGATATATGACTTATCATAGTGGCTTTAACTAGATTTTAGGAGCAAGTGGATGTGTTGATATCCTATGAGTGACACTCACACATTCTTCATTAACCAACAGTGTGGATAGATGACATGCATGGATACTTTGATATGATTATCCATTTGCATGTAGTGAGGATGGCTTCCATTCAAGTAAATTGAGTATTGTTCGGTACCCTTATAGAGTGGTGGAGATTAGATACATCTACCTTTTGAATACTGACAAGGGAGGTGACTATTATCTTGGAGAATGTCTAGCACATATTACCAGTATCGATCAGAGGTTGTCTATTATATTGACTTACCATGATGGATAGATAGGCTGCTCTAGAAGATTTGATAGGACCTTTGGACATAGAGATGGTTCAGGTGGATATGTCAACATCGATGAGATTGAGATTATGATGGGCATACCATAAGATGGGGATTTAGGGGTAGATGTTTCAATACTTATTGTGTTTGATAGAGTTATGATAGTCCTTATGGTTATTATCAGTAGAATTATGTTGCCTAACAAGAGCGGTTAGTTTTTTCAAATGGGCTTGGGAGGTGTGGTCAAAGATATGTTTCTAGATACAATGGTTTTTGCTTGGGTACCAACTATTTTATCTCAATTATACCATGATACTAGTCAGAGTTAAAAGGGTATCAATCAATCTATAAGGCCCCAAAACTAAAAAATAGCTATTGGTTTGCCTAAAATAGATACCATGTGAAACATTTTCACCCTCAAAACCATATGTTCAATACTAAAATCATGAAAATTGCCAAGTAATGTCTAAATTAGATTTTGACAAAATATCTCCTAAATCACAATTCCTAGAGTTTCAAGACCAAATTTAGAAGATGTAGATTAATCCTAATTTTTTATATTTATAAAAATAAATATAAATTATAAAAATTAAATATAAATTATACTCAACATTTATTTTACTAAATCCTTTGATTGGAAATTTCCTACACATGGAAATTGCCTAAAACATCCACAACGTATACATGTTTAGGCTTGGTAACTACCAAGTCTAAAAAAATCTCATTTTATAACAACATGCACATAGGGGTTTCAAATCCCACTTGCCTAACATGTCATCAATCTAAGTCAATTAAGCATCTTTTCTAGTTCTACTCCCATGCTTAGATTGTGTGACAATGAACTTGTACCCTCTTTCTGTCATTCAAGCCTAAGTATTTTACATGGAAGATAGCTCTCTTGGGGGACTTTACCCATCTTCCTACAAGATATAGTATATTTTGGTATAATTTTTATCAGGGTATTCTTTTTCAAATCTAAAAAGTTGGAAATTATTCTTTTTTAATCATGAAGAAATGGAATGTAGCTTTTTTGTTACTAACAAAGTTTTTGTCATTTCTAATGTTAGTCTCTAGATTCAAATTCAAATTGGTAAAGTTCACTTAGAGAATAAACACCTCTAGTATTTGCTTGATCATTGGGAGAATGCCCCATGTGTGATTACTCATGACCCTCTAGAGATTCCACATCTAGAGTTGCATCCTCATGGGTGAGGGTGTGGTCTACACCGACAACATTCTAGGAACTAGCATTGGAGCCTCTCTTTTCATTGGTCACCCCCTCATTGGTCATCTCTGTAGTGTGATTGGCTTTGTGGCTCTACCAGAGGTAGAGGGGATCGAAAGGACTGGGGCCATCCCCCATAGGACAAATATATGTGGTTGGCTCTTGTTATTTCACTTGATAGACATAATGAAGAAAATAATAATCTTTAACAAAATGATGGTTTGGATCCCTTACTTGTGGATGAAGACTCCCTACTTAAAGGGGATGGGGTGACAATTCACATGATCTACCTCTTCTGCGACCTCCTCTAACCCTCATATTCGCTATTGAAGCATAATTATTCACCTTATTTTTGTCTTTGCTTCTATGTGCATTTTTTTGTTGTTATACACTCATGACAGTTTAATGCAATATTTTTTGTGTGTGGTCATTGTTGACCCTTTACTGGGTTTGACCTTTCCCAAGGATTTCTTACCTCAGTTTGATTATGCTTGTAAGGTATGACTTTTCCACCCATTTTATAATGAGTAACATTATACCATTACTTATTTATATTAATATAAGTACGTTCTTCAATTTTTTAAAAAAATATGATTTTTAAGTTCTACTTGAAGAAGTCAATTGAAATATTGAAATATATTTGTCAGACATCTATTTAAAATATGTGAGACATATCAATCTTAAAGTTTTTATCTTAGATTGTTCACATACCCCATTGAAATATTCTTTTTTGGAAAAATTTATTAAAAAATAAATAAAAATGTTTAAAACGCCACCCTATGGGCAAGATATTATAATTTTTCTATTAACTTTTGCAACCAAAAACAAAAAAATTCTAAATAATATTTAAATAAACGTTAAATTTATAATTAAAATTCCCCTGTAATAATCAAATGAATGTCAAATTTAAAATTGAACATAAACATGAACAACTTCCACCATTACACTATCCCACCACTATTATTATAAAACACATAAAAACATAATAATTAAAAAGCACTTAATCACCATAATCCCCTTTTCTATTTCATTTATTAAATATAAACATTGCCTCAAAAAGAAAATAATAATAATTATAATAATAATATCAAAATAATTATACATAACAAACAATTTAACCCTATACAATCTTATCATATATGATATAGTCTTCCCCAGTATCAATGAAGAATATCCACTGGTTTTTGGAAAAACTCCCCATTAGAACAAATTTCATCATTTCTTTTAACCTGTACCCATCAATATAAAAAGGCAACCAATCATTGTTATGATTAAATCAAAACATGCGATTTTGAATATTAAATTTTATATATATGACGAGGCTGTCTTCTATGCAATTGTGGAACCAGGGGACTTAAACTTGAAGTAAGCCTTATTCAATTGACTGCATAACTTTGAGAAAGCCCAGCTGATTATCTGCATTAAGGTTGGAAGAAACAAAGAGAGCTGCCAGGCGCATTAGCTTGGTGTTGTTGGAATTGAGGTTGTCAGTGCCTTCTTCCGGACTTTTGGATGGCTTCATAGTAATCTACACCTCTATCTCTCAAGCAATCTTTACCTCCCAACACAACCAACATTGGAGGCATATGCAAATGTAACTGTAATTCCAGGTGCTTGATGGGGTTGCTGAACGGGTGATCTCTGTTTCCTCCATCCGGTAATGCCAACCTCCAAAACGTATCGCAAGCTTTCACATTCACCTGAGCGTCAGCTGGACAAGCAATCTCCGACTGTGTGCGTTCTTCCCCTCCAAAGAAAGGCTGAAGCAAGATTGCTCCCCTGATACCTAATTTCTCATCATCATCCCCAGAGGTGCTCATTAGAAGATGATGCACAATATTGCCTCCAGAACTCTCCCCAACTAGGAAAACTTTACTAAAATCGTCATAAGCGTTTAACCAATGGTCAGAATGAGGGCGAGATTATCCCAGCCATTGAACCACTTTGATGGAGTCATTTTAGGCAGCAGGAAGACGATGCTCCGGAGCCAATATGTAGTTCACAGAAATCACAATGGCTCCTATGTACTCAGCCCATTTTTAGCAGAAGCGATGGGAAGCAATAAACGCCGGTAAAAGGAAACAAAACCTCCCGCCGTGGAAATACAGGAAAACTGGTAATTTGGAGAAGCAGGTAGATGTGTCTAAAAGTGGAAATGGAAGGTAAATTCGCACCCAGATGCCAAGTTCCTGATCTATGAGCAACACCACTATCCTCTTCCGACGGAGGAACATTGATTATGAGATGGTGCTCTGTGCGGACTATGGATCCATCTCCATACACTTTAAGCGCCCCTGCAAAGTCTTCCACCACCTCATTTTCATCATGTTCTCTTTCTGCTACTGTAAATACTCCCATCTTTAGAGATGCTTTTGTTTTTCCAATTACTCCCTTTTAACACCTCTATTTATATCTGAAAGTAGACACCCAGCACTTTCGTGTTGAATATGAAGATTAGAATCGTATTTGCGTGGATTGTGCCTCTCGTTGTCTGTATCTTTTGAGTGGTACGCATATCTCAAACTACTGTTTACATTTCACTGTAAAATAATATTTCTTTGACTGACACACCTTTTTTTGGTGCCATCTAGCCAACTTGATTGGTTAAGTTCAATGCTATCGAACAATCTTCGAACCTGATCTGGTCCAGTAGGCCAAATTTATATTATTGGCTTGGATAAATTTGGAAGACTGTATATTTGTAGATCCCCGAGACGCTCTCAAAAAGTCATACATTTTAGTGTAGATTACTCCATCGTGTTTTTTATTTTTCCAGATTAAAACAAAAGAGCATCCATAGTTTGTATAATTGCTGTCTTTGCCAAGTAATTAGTTAACATTGAGAGTCTGTTGCCGTGCAGGAATTAAATTCCGTAACACTCATACGATGTATCACTCAAATATATCATTAATAAAAGTCAATTGAAAATTTTTAAATTAAAATATTATTGACTCCAGATATTTCCAGCTCTTCCTTTCTCCTCCAGGATTAACGTTGTATAATTTAACGAAAGTCAGTCATTAAAAATTAAATGGATATGCGTGATATGTTGATTTTTTATTTTTTATTTTTTTATAATTCCGTTAAATGGCGTATACTTTTAACTCGTCGTGCGTATATGAGGCGAGTGTATCTTGTATGTGGACTCTAAAAGGCAAATCATGGTTTTATTTCTTTTAAATGAAATGAGTGTGTGCATAAAAGTTTGGCAAAGAAGATTTGAACGTGTGGGGTTGTTATTATTGAATCTAAATAATTATATTTTCTTGGGGGTATTTTTTATGATAGGTTTTCAATTAGCATTTAGCTAGTTTATACGGAAATAGTTCATCCTATTAATGTTTTATTTAATGTTTTTTTCATATTTTTAATAGTGTTATTGTTTTATTTAATATTATTATTTAGATACAAATTTAAGTAAAGAAAATGTATTTAGATGTAGAACACCATTAGATTTTATTGGATCAATAGGGGGTGTTCCTTGTACTATTAATCAAATCCATCTTGATTTTTTTATTGTTGGTCATTTCTATAGGAACTTGGCTTTAAATAGTGTTGGAGAACGTGTTCCTAAAACAAATATTGGAATGGCTCTCCTTTACGACATTTTCCAACACCATCAATGAGGGAACGTCTTAATTAGCAAGAGCATTCGTATTTTTAGCTAACGTATTTGCAAGGCACACCAAATTGGTCAAAGTCAAGTGCAAAGGCAAATAACAATAGTTAAGGCAAAAGACAACAGTTAAGGCAAACAATAATGATTAAGGCAAATGCTAGGGATTAAGCTAGATGCTAGTTGAAAAATAAAATGTTAATAATATCCATTGAATGCTGACTTGTTACTTGCATGCCTTCCCCTATTCAAAGAGTATACCAGTGCTTGTTTTCCATTACCTTTTTCGTTCACCATTACTTGATTCAAGAAGCACGAACTATAGGAGCATCTTCAAGAAGGCATTTTACAATACAAATTGGTTAGATACAATGAATTGCATTGTATGCATTTTTGAATCCCAAACTCTTGAGCATGATATCAGTTCAACATATCAGAAGGGCATATCAGTTTAGATTATAAAATACATTTGGGTTTGTTTTATGTTGACTATATTGTTGACTGCTTGAAGGAATAAATGATTAATTAGGGCATAATCGTTCATGCAAGACAGAGTTTATTGAATAGTTTGTGTAATTAGGATATGATACATATAATTCATTGAATGAATATGAATTCAACACATAATCATTATTGAATAGGTTACATATAAAAGAATTTGAACTTTATACCTTTGTATTCTAGCTTTCTCATGTAAAATAATTTGAATTTTTAGAATTTTGACCCCTTTTATTTACACACAGTCAAGTATAATTATAACCACCATCAGCATGAGCTTCGTAATAAATGAAAGATGTAATTTTAATCATAATAGGTTACAATCCTAAAATCATTCCCAAATAAGTATATCATTAAGGTTTTAAGTAGTTAACAATGCAGTCAGTGCCCTATTACAGTAGGTAGAGTATAGGATTGTGAGTTAAAATAATTCAAAAAACTCTCACCCATGGTCAAATCCACAAACCATTACCACAGTAAAACTCATTGATGCATTTCTCAAATAATATCTTAGTCTATTATATACAAATAAATCATGCAATGAGAAATCATATATATCTCTAGAGGTTATCAAATATAGTGAATATGCCTTTCATATATAGGCAAGGTAGATCAATCATAACTAACAGATCAAGCTAAGATATTAATCATAAATAATAGATTAACCTAAGAGATCAAACATAGGACTAAAAGATAACTATCCCTAAAGGATGGAGATAACTAGAAAATATCCCCATAATATCTAAGAGATAAATATGTAATATCTTCTAATATATAAAATAAGATAAATGAAATATGTACACATAACTGGGTGGGAATAAGTAAATACCTACGTGGACATGAGCTAAGATAAACAACCTACTCTAATATGTGTTCTGTTTAAAATAGCAACTTGCATTGAATTAATTATGTGTTTGGTGATTTAAATGCAGCATATCCTAATTACATAAACTATTCAATAAATTATGCATTGAATAAATGATTATGCCCTAAATAATCATTAATTCCTTAAAACCAATAAACAATATAGTTAACATAATACTTACTAATGCCCTATTGATTTTATACTGGACTATACTATTAAAAAGCTCTATGTGCTAATGATCGAGCATAGGAGTGTGAGTTTTGTTTCATGTAGTAATTGACATGGATTTCTATAGGGTAATTAGAAATTATAATTTCTATTCCACGTTCACTATACTCAATAAGCTAATACATGTGAGAAATTTAAGTAACCTTTTAAGGTATGTGCATGAAGTTGGGGAATAATCTTATGGGTCCATTTCTCATAATGTGATCATGTTATTTAATAATGTGATTATGTTATTTAAATAACATGATCACATTATTTAAATATCACAATCGCATTATTTTAATAGTGTGATTACGTTATTTAAATAGTGTGATCACATTATTTAAATTAAACAATCTCATTATTTAAATTATGATTCATTAATTATCGAGCCATAAGATGATCGCATTATTAAATAACATAATTGCATTATTTAAAATAAATAACATGATTATATTATATAAAATAAATAACATGATTGTGTTAATAATATGAACGTGTTACTAACATGATTATGTCCCATGTGTCACCCAAAAAAATTAACCTTAATGCAAAATTTCCTCATTTTACATTCATGTTCTTTGATTTCCCCCACTCTCCTTCACTCTGCAATCGTGTTTTACCCTTGTGAGTCCAAACTTTTTCATAATTCATCCTAGGAAGCCAATAATAGATGATGTCTCCATGTAGAAGAGGTAAGTGCTAAAATCTACTCATTGTTTATTAATTTTATTAATTTTTTTTATTTTCATTATTTAATTGGTAATTTATTTGTTTTGAACAACTCATGATGCTAACCATCTTGTTCTTCTACCTAACCCTCCATCTAAACCTCTTGTTTCTCCTCCTAACCCTCTTGTTCATAAGCCTAACCCTTCTACAGTTCCAAAAGATCCCCCGAGTAGTTAGGAGAGTCTAGTTGACCACATTGTTGAAAATAAAATTGAAATTAAATAATTAATTGGGAGAATGAGGTATCACATTGTACCTATCTAGCCAATTCCCTAGAGATATTATTAGGTGTATTTGACTTTATAACCAGTTAAATTGACAAATGGGCTTCATATTGGGACAGTTGTAGGGATTATTATGTTGATAAATTATCAACATGTGACATCAAAAATAAAGACATATCAAAAGCCTCTATTTACACCTTATTCCTTGACCCAACCACCAATGCACCATTTCTAGTAACTGTTAAATGTTTTCCAATTCATCTCTACCAACACAATTTAATCATAGCCAATTTTTGGGATCGATGGTGGATGGTCTTTGATTATCCACCGTGTAATAACCATGAGGTCCCATTGTATTTTTGAGTAAAATCTGCTATGAGTTTGTCCTCAATGTGATTTTAAATTATTTTGATTTTAGTGAGTTTCAAGGTCAAGGGAAAGGCTTTGCAAAAGATCAATCAGGTGTATGTTATGCACTTAATTGGCCTGGAAGGATCCATATCCAAAATCCACTTGTACCCGAGATCCTATCTATAATTAAATAGGTCATGGAGATTGACACTTTGGATACACTCAATTTGCTCACTAATACACTCATTCAACATATGAGTAGGCTCTCACAGACTGATGATAGAGATACACCACCTAATGTGCATACATGACCCTACCTTTGTAGATCTTATTTATTTATATGCACTATATCTTTTGATGATGATGATGCTAGTGGTTCAGAGGGCCTGGATAATATACATATGACTGATGAGGTTTTGGCATGCACATTTGGTGTGCAGACATGAGTCACTACACAAATACAGGTATATTTTATATAAATTTCATGTTAAATTTAAGTTATAATTACAAATTTAATTTAGCTACTAATTGATTTAAATATAAATTGAATAACACATATACCATTTTTTATGTCTTAGGAGGTGATGATTCCTTCAGCGTCACAGATAACATTTACAACATTTAATTTGATGCAACCATTATTTATATTTTTAGATGCAGCTGTTGGCCTATCCACTACTACATCTGTCTCTATTGGGATGATAACTTTTACTTATACAGAGCTAAAATTTTGAGTTAATCTTATGCTCTACGTATATTTTCCTTGTAAGTTTAAATTAAACTATCTATTAGTGATCTCAAAATCTAAGTATAGTATTATTAAATACTCTCTTAGTTTAATAAAGGAGAAAAACTAACCATATATATATATATATATATAGAAAAGTAGGTGACACCTTATTTACATTCAGTTTATGGCTCAAGTAGATACTCATCCATCATTACGAGCTAACACAAACATAGACATTATTTCAGGAATGTCATTTGCATAGGTGTTGACATATGTGTTTATTAAATTATAAAATATACTTATTTTAATAATTTTACTACATTCTTAGGAAAAATATAACTTATGTAAATATATTGTGTATGTCGAGTTCTCCCATTACATTTAATAGTCCCAATCAGATGATTAATAGGGAAACTCTTCATGTTTATTCCCTATTTCAAATGCCTATTTGAAATAGCTAAGCTAGCCATTAACTTGTTGAAGTGTCAAAAATAGATTGAGCAAGACTGTGAGATTGTAGTAATTGCATGTTTAAATGATTTTTTATTCTAATTTAAAATTAATTTCTTAACAATTATTTGAATGTGTTTTATGTTAATTTTGTAATAATACTTGTATTTGAACAAGTTTAACTACAATTGAGCTATGAGAATAGGACCTATAGTCGGTCCTTGGAGTAATTCAAGGCATTAAAGGGATCTCCATCTACCACTAGGGCATCCTTGAGAGAATATTCTTTGAAAAAAACAAAGAGAGGGAAGCTTTTTGATGATTAAGATATTTTACATGAGATGTGATTTTTCATATGCCTATATTGAAATATACGCATTTTTGGCATTATATATGTGTATATGAAATCCACCTGACATTAGATACTATTTTGGTAGATATTGTAATTTTTTGTATGCCTATCATGGCAATCTATGTATTATTGATATTGTACATGTGCCTATATGATTTTTTTGAAGTTTTCATATGATTTATGTTAATCTATCTAATTTATATTTATTTTTAATTTAAAATATTATCATAGTGTTGTTTCAATCTTCCAAAATATTATATATCAGATATCATATTTAATGTTGTACACAAATGAGGATTAAAAAATGTTCTTTTTAAAGCTATAAATCTTTGATCTCCAATATTTTTTTAAATAATAGTTTTCATTTGGTGTGTGTAATGGAAATAATTGATGAGACTCTTATCTATTTTCCATTTATCATTACCCATTTATAGATTTGAATTTATCATTAGCACAATTTTATCTCACTTAAGGCCCATACCCAATCATGTTCATACTTGTACAGTACGGAGACAAAATCAATCATAAATCCCTACAAATTTATGACTCTAATACCTATATCTACAAAACTAATCTTTCACCTTCACTTGGATCTAATGCCTTTTGGATATCTTTTCTTGAAATTAGGCCTACTACTTGTATTCCTTCTAAGATTCTTTATATTTTTCCTCACCTCTCAATTAATCTCTGTTAATACCTCTTCTGCACTTAACTTCTTTTAGTGACCATGTAGATCATCTAATTACTTCTTCCTTTTTGCATCTTTTTCTTTTATAAAATTTCAAGATTAAATTATGCATGACCTTGAATATAATATATTTAGTCTTATAAAATGAAACCTTACTAAAAAGTCAAATATAATATTTACTCATGATACAATCATCCATCTTTGGCCAAAACCATTTATCATACCCTAATACCACCTAAAACATAGTTTGATCTTCTATGTTTAATAAGGCTATGAAAGCCATATTCATATACTATAAGATTATGAAGAATTTAAACCTCACCTATCCACTTATGTTCTTAAATTGATTCAAAATCCACTCTCAAGCAATCTTCTTTTAAACTAGTCAATTACTCATTAGGTCTGCTTTTAACTAGTCACTAATCTCTTAGATCTACTCTCTTTTATTTGAATAATTATTCCTTAAGACACTTTGGATACATATCAATAAAAATCAAGAATTTATGTAGGTTTCAAAACTTACAATAATTCAAACAACTATAAGTCTCTAAGATATTGAGCTTTCATTCTCAAATTCTATCTTTTTAAGTTTCCAAGTCTCTAGACCTAGTTATTGCTCTAATAGGTCAATTTCTCAAGATAGTGTTTGTAGCTATTAAAAATTATATTTATAGTAGTATTTTTTAAATTATAACATTTTACAACACCTACCCAAGTTTATATAACTCAAATAAACCAAAAAATCATCTTACGTTATGCACAACTTTCTAAAAAATGGTCTTCTAATAGTGTACAAAAAAATAATCCTCTGTACCTATAGTCTCAAACCTCTTGTTGATAAAATTATACTTGGAAAAAAATTTAAGATCCATTACCCATATGCTCATAAAGTTTTAAACCTTATTGTTCATTCATTTGAGTTTTAGAGGTGTCTTACTCATGAAATCCTTACTTCAGATTTACCTAGAATTTCTATATCTGAGAGCTAATCATTGATAGTTCATAGAGCTCATTGGGATTGTATATGATATAAAACATGTATATTATTATTATTAAAAAACCTATTAAATGATTCCAATACTCTAATTGAGTTCATATAACAATTTCCAAATGTAAATAAGCCTCTACAAATGACTGTAACAATAAAAATAATGAATTCTTGAGAGTTTCATGTATATAACTAAGATTTAAGATTGAATTAAATATGAAAGGATTAGAATCATATTATAAAAGTATAATACAATGGAAACCCTGAAATAAGACTCAAAAATATTTATTATGTGCAATAAGAAAGCATTTACACAATCCTTTTCCACTAAAAAAAACCTCCAACATATGTTGTAACCTCTTCAAAAATGATATTTTTTATCCTTTTAATATCTTTGGTTGGTCTTGTATAGTTATTCATCATTAGGAGTGAGGATTATCACCTTTTTAGATTCTAAACCAAGCTTAATAATTTACTAAACTTGCTCAAGTTCACTTACCTAATCAAATTAAACTTACTAAATTGATCTAGTTTATAGGTCTTAATAATCATGTAGGACTATTGTTAACATAGATTCTACTGTATTTGGTGATGCTCCTGCATCACCTTTACTATCCTTCAGCCTACCCCTTTTATCATTCACTCCTCACACTCTCTCACTATACATTCCCTAGGCTTGGCTATGCCTAGATGCCTTGCTCTTCTTTAATAATTTCAAGAACACTTCCTCTATCTCTTATATCCACCTATCCAACCTTTATTCAACCCACTCAATATAATTTTAGAGGCCTCCATACTCCTTACACTTTATTTCACTTTTTCCTTTCAAGGGTCATTTGTCCTAATGGGCCTAATGCACATTCTTGAGATTGGTTTCTAACCCTTCAACACCTCACTCCTTCAACACCTCACTCCTGACATACATCAACTCCCCATTAAGGTCTCTAGACCTAATTCAATGACCATTAATAGTTATATTAATTTATAGGCCTATCCCTTAAGGGTGTTATACCTCTTACAATTGACCTTTGACAATTAATCTATGATAATATCTCAAACCTATTATATCCTCTAAATCACCTCGAACACTTAAAATACACTTTCATGTAAAAGTGGGTGGAAGAGAGAGAGAGAGAGAGAGAGAGAGAGAGAGAGAGAGAGAGAGAGAGAGAGAGAGAGAGAGAGAGAGAGAGAGAGAGAGAGAGAGAGAGAGAGAGAGAGAGAGAGAGAGAGAGAGAGTTGTTAAGTAGAATAGGGGAAAGTGGTATGAGTTAGTATAGGAGGTTCAAATAAGAGGGATAGATGGATCAATATTATGGAAAACTATGTGGAGGATTGAGTGGTTGTAGGAAAATAGAGGGGTAATTTCACCCTCAAGTAAAGGTGGTTTGAGGAATAACAATCATGGAGATATATTTTACTATAGTCCTATGGAAAGAGTTTGATTGATTTGTTGCAATTAAAAAAATTTATAGATACATAAAACTATAAAATTGAATTTTATACCCATAGATTCCTTGCATCATTTGAAAAAAAAAATAGTTAATTTGCATTCAACCATACAAAGAACAACAATAAGCACAAGCAGAAAATATTACTTGGAAGTAAAGTGTCAATATGAAAAGACCTCATCTTGACCATAAATTAACACTAATAACATGTCCCATGAGGTAGATAATGTCTAGGACGAGGATTTTGGCCACCCATCAGGCCCGATGAATAATCCACCACCCATTATGGCCTAAAGAATGTCATTTCTAATACAAGAAAAATGTAGTTTTCTTATCCTGAGTTCAAACATGTGTAAAATGAAACCTGTAAGTCATTTTTACAAACTAGCAAATCCTTCCCTTGCCTATCTAAGCCCTATAATCAAAACTTAGAGCACTCAGGTGAAACCTTTGATAGCAATTCATCGAACAAGTTATAGTGATAGGTCCAAAAATGCAACTTTTTGACATTGAATATACAATTTCTTGAACTCTGACTATCATTTCTATCTCTGGGACCTCTAATTGAGAATACATAAATTTGATCATGTCTAAATAGGAAAATTACAAATGATCACATAGCCAAAAATTTGAAATTGACCTAGAAGTACATTTTCATTATTATTCAGGAGCGTGGAAACTCTAACAACAAATGTTGTCAAAATTTAAGTTGTGGTTGCATAGCTCTAGTTTTGATGCTTCCTGACCAAAAACTAGCATTTCCAACACATATATGGGTATGTAATGTATAGTATTAGGTTCTTATCCTCCAATCAATCCCAATGGACAAACCCACCACCCATTTTGGTCTGAAGAATGCCCTTCTCAATACAAGAAAAATACAATTTTTAAGCCCAAGTTCAAACACACGTAAAATGATACATGTAAATAATTTTTTTGAACTATAAAATCCATTCCCCACCTCTTTAATTCTTATAATTTCAACTCAAAGCACTCAATTGAAACCTTCAATAATAATCTATTGGACAAGTTGCAGTGATGGGTCAAAACATGTAACTTTTTGGCATTGAATAGGCAACTTTTTGAGCCCCAACTATCATTTCTACCTTTGGGAACTCCAATTAAAAATTTATCACTTTGATCATGTATAAATAGTAAAATTACATGTGATCACACCAACATTAAATTTAAATCAACTTGGAATTGCATTTTCACTACCATTTAAGAGTGTAAAAACACTGCTAACAAATGTTGTTGAAGTTTAAGTTGTAGTTGTAGAAATCTATTTCTAATGATTCTGGACCAAAAATTGGAATTGCCAACATATCTGAAGGGGAAAGATAAAATCTAGGACCAGGTTCTTAGCCTTCCATTAGACCTGATCAACAAACTCACCATCCATTCAAGGCTTAAGAATGCCCTTCTCAATATAATAAAAATGTAGTTTTTTAGCCTAAGTTCAAACACGCATAAAACAAAACATGTAATTCATTTCCATGAACTATTAAGTACACCCCCTTCCTATTTAATCCCTCTAATCTCACCCTAAATAACATAGGTGTAACCTTTGATATCAATCCATTAGACAAGTTATAGTGATGGGTTTAAAAATGCAACATCTTGGCATTGAATAGGGAACTTCTTGAGCTCCAATTGTCATTTCAACCTCTAGGACCTCTAATTGAGAATATATCAATTAAATAACATATATATGTGTGTGTGTGTGTGTGTGTGTGTGTGTGTGTGTGTGTGTGTGTGTGTGTGTGTGTGTGTGTGTGTGTGTGTGATCACACTGCCATAACATTCAAATTCATTTGGAAGTGCATTTTTGCTACCATTCAGGAATGCAAAAATACTAACATTAAATGTTATCAAAGTTTAAATTAAAGTTACAAAACTCTAGTTTCGATGCTTCCTAACAAAAAAATGATACTACCAACACATCCAAGGGATAAAATTAAATCTAAGACCAAGTTCTTAGCCTCCCATCAGGGCCGATTGACAAACCCACCACCCATTTTGACCTTAAGAAAGCCCATCGCAATACAAGAAAAATATAATTTTTTAGCCTAAGTTTAAACACACTTAAAAAGAAACCTATAGTTCATTTGAATTAATTTTGAGATCACTCCCATGCCTCTTTAATACCTCTAATCTCACCTCAGATCATTTAGATGTAAATTTTGAGAGCAGTCCATTGAACAAGTTGTAGTAATGGGTCTAAATATGCAACTTTTTGGCATTGAATAGGAAACTTCTTGAGCTCCAATTGCAATTTCTACCTCTAGAGAAGGAAAGTAACCTTGATAGATTGTTGGATAAATATAATAATAAAATCAAACAAAAAGATAATGAATAAGATAGAGGATCACACATATATCAGCATCATAGCTTAAGGGTTATGTTATAAGTTTGGCCTTAGGAGAGGAAGAATGTACAAGGCATGTGAAGAGTGAGAAGTGAACATAGAAGAAATGAACTTCAATAGAGTTATAGATAAAGAAAAAGAGAGAAACAAATAAAAAATTAATGAAGAAGATAGAGGCAAACAAAATCAACATCGTAGGTCAATAGTTATGTTGGATAACAATGTTTCCCCTCTTTCAAATAATAATAAATTGGCATACAAGCCAATATCAGAGATGGATCTTTCTGATTATGAGTGATGTATGCTTAGCTACCACTTACTACCACATAATGTAAGAAACCTTTTCCTCTTAGAATGGAAATGCCATGCCTTTGTGCACTTTTTACCAGACTAATAATCTAATTGAGTGTTTAGACCTTGCTTCTTGCTTAATAAAATTGACTAAATAAATGACATCTATTTTATAATAGGTATTGAATGATGTTTGTTTAGCAGTAGCATTTGGGTCTAAGGATTACCCAAAACACTTGTAGGAGAACTGTTATGAAGAGGAAATTTTTCGTTGTGAGGAAGACTAGTACTATATATGTTGAGGTGCATCTCCAAGTTATGTATAGGAACAAGTGTTTTAGGATTCACAATGTGTTACTTTGTTGGGAATAATGGGTTGTTCAGAGGGAATATAAATAAGCAAATTAGTCATATTACATATAGAGTGTGAGAACTTATGAATTGGTGTCAGGGGTCTCTTTATTTTTGAAAATGTGATATATATTTATTATTTTGAAATTTGTATTTACCATTGATTATATTGGAGTCAAACCTGTCATCTTTTATAATCAATCTTTTACACTTCCTTTTATTAGTACCTTTATCACCGTTTCCCATGCCATTGGCGTTAATTTGAACTACCACACGGGATGGGGGAATGTGGTTTCTTTGAAATAAAAATAATGCCAATATTTTTGGACGCGGATGGTAGGTGAATATATATATATATATATAAAACCATCTACCATTTGCATTGTCCAAAAATAATATATATATATATATATATATATATATATATATATATATATATATATATATATATATATATAAAATTCAATGTCACTTTCCTATACAACATGCCTTGTTAATTGTGAAGTTGATTTTTTTTTAATTTTTTAATCTGTAGGGTATGAATTTTGTGAAAGAATGGCTTTTACAGTGATATGGGAAAATTTAGTTGTAAATCTGACCACTAAGCTACATGAAAGCACTGTTTCATCCTTGAATAATGCCACCAATTGGGTTGGAACTCTATGGCTTACACCTTTGATTAGGGCATACATTGCTGATACTTTATTGGAGCACTTCTAGACATTTATAATATTTTCATGTATATATATCCTGGTAACTACTACGATCTCTTATTTCTTTCATTCCAGTGATAGAGCATTGCTAAATGAATTGAGTTGTAATCAGAAAGCTACTATGACATTGATTTTGGCATAGGGAATGGGGATTATCACCCTTATAGTTTTGTTGACGTCTTTGATACAACCAGACTACCCATCAAATGAAGGATGTCAAAAGGCTTCCTCTTTGCAAATTGGGATTTTCTACGTTACTTTATATATGCTTGTTTTAGGCTCTGGAGGATCCAGACTAAATATCTCCAGTTTTGGTGTAGATTAGTTCGACAATTTTCATCCAAAGGAAAAAATACACAAGGCCACTTTTTAAATTGGTGGATTTTTATAATATTCTTTGAAAATTTGCTTGGTCAGACATTGATTGTGTGTATTCAGGACCAGATCAGTTGGGGAGTGGGCGATGGAATTTCAACCGCACTGCTCATAATATTATCCTTGGTATTTCTGATGGGTGCTCCAATTTACAAACATAAAGTTTAAAGAGTTATCCCCCTACAACGAATGGTGAAAGTAATTGCAAAAATAATTTACAATTGGAAAGTCTAGGTTCCTTCAGATTCATTCTCTCTTCATGAATTGAATTCAGACAAATATCTCAGTCAAGGTCGATACCCCATTTCTCACACTTAATTTCTCAGGTTGGAAACTTTATCTTCTTTAAACATTAATGCATCTATTTTGTATAATATAATGTATAAGTGAAAATGATGATTGTGAATGGTATATTTTTAGACAAAGTAGTAGTTTAGAGTGAGACAACCTCAAAACCATGAACTGTGACAGGTGTAGAGGAAACAAAGATAGTGATGCGAATCCTTCCAATTTGGCTAATGGTCATCTTACCAAGCACATTGTTTTCTCAAACTATAACGTTATTTGTAAAGCAGGCAATGACTATGGATAGGCATATGGGCTCTAACTTTAAAATCATGACAGCTAGTATAGGAGCTTTTGTTTCCATAGCAATGATACTATCTCTAATAATTTATGAACACTTATTATTCTCAATCTTCTGAAGATTGACTTGCAATCCATGAGGTATAACTATACTACAGAGGATGGAAATTGGCATGATAATCTATAGTATGATTATGGTGGTGGCCATGGTAATTGTCAATACATAATACTAAGAAAAGAAGACAAATGTGCCATCAAATGATATCGCAATTTGGAAGCAAGCATTGGGGCATAAGTTTCTAGCAAGTTTTATGGAGTATTTCAAAACTACCTTTCCTCCTAGTTTTATAGTACTAAAATTATTTGTAATAAAAATTGGTGCAAACATGACATTTAATTTATTTTACTTGCTAGAATGATGTCTAGAAGATAGACAATTGTGCGAAGTCCTTTTTAAATTACAAGAACTATCTAGTTTGCTTGTTTGATGTTTTGTAATTTACTTCCAATTTGTATGAATATTAGTGGTCATGATATAAAAAAGTATTAACTACCAAATTTCCATGCAAAATCAAATATCTATAATATTTAAGTTAATTATTTTTCTATATTCTTTTTCTATCCTGATATTTTTTAGCAGTTTCTTGTTCAGTTGAAAAATATTAAATATTTGGTGCCTGTCAATGTTGCAAACTTAATATTAGATATCATATTTGATGGAAACAAGTCCGAACAAGGATCAACAAAGGAAGAAGAGTGAATTTTTTAAATTATAATTAAGAGCAGTGATAACACATAATGATGGCACAATAAGCTAAAAAAGACTTGAAGATCATAGAGTGTCCAAATGAATTACATGGTTTTAGGAATAGATTTTACAAAAATATATTGAAATTCATCCCTATACCATTATATGTTAAGGGTTAATGGCATTTAAGTACCTTTTTGTTTTTGTTTTTTTGTTTTTTTGATATAATAAAATGCATGTAGACCCGTAAGTTGTGGGAACAAGATTATTCCACCCAAATTGTTATCTATTTTTTTAATAATACTAATTATTAGATGTTTTGATGTCAATGATGATATTTATCGATTGGTTGCACTAGAAGGAATTAAATTTTTTTTCAATGGTTTAAATTCATTTTTCATCTCTAGAGAAACAATAGTTGGGATTGAAATGATATTATCTCTTAATAGACCAAAAAAAGAGTATTTTATATAGTCTCTAGAGAGACAAAATAAGTAGTATTATATATCATCTTTGGTGAGACAATTATTTGTTATAATAATAAGAGAATCTCACTTTGAAATAATATTTAAGAAAATATGTAATTTTTTTTGTCTCAATTTGAGAGGATTTGCTTAAGTATTGTCTCTAATATTGTTTAAAAATACACTTATTTATTATAATGTTTCATGTGAATGGGGCATTACTCATGATAAAATGTAAATGTCATAATAGAGAAGTCACCCCTTGAAGAAAAATATCATTGATAGGTGATCATCCCTGGGTGGCATGAAGATTTGAAAGGTGGTGGTATATTTTATTGACTATTTTATATTTGATTACAAAAATAATGCAATGATACATGTGTCAATAAATATATTAAGGCTATAGAATTTATCTTGTTGCTTTAATTATGGTTGAAGTGAGAACTAGAGCTTTTACAAACTATATGTCACATGAATACATAAGGGCACATTACTCATGATATAATGTGAATTCCAAGGTAGCAAAGCCATGGGTTGAGAGAAAAGGTGATTGAGTGGTGATCATTCCCAACTTTTATGAAGATTTTGTAGGTTTAATGTACCTTTAAAATGAAAATATACTCTATAAATCTCCCCCTGAATACCCCTGATTGTCGATCTATAAGATCAAAAAACTGGGAGACTTGGGCTTGATCAACCAATTGCCTACAAATGTAATTAGCTTGTTATTTGATTATAATGGATTAATAGATATATTTTTTTCATACATTCACTTCTTCAATTTTATCTTTACACAAACTCAAGATTCATCTCTTTTATTTAATCATTGGGTATTCACTCATAACTGATGTAGGAACATCATCCCCAATTTTGTAAATCTTGTAAATAAGGGCATATTTGATAATAAGGAGCCTTTACTAGGCTTTAATCTCTTTGTATAGGGTATGAGTTCCCTCCAAAATTTCTAATATGTGAGGGTACAAAGAGTCCTAGGAGAGTCATTAATCTTTTTAAATAATTGAATCCATTGTATATCTTGCTGAAGGTGAGCCACCATATAAATCCTAATGTAGAAGATAAATTTTGCATGTCTTGGGTTTATTGAGATAATCTTGGTGAAGGAGACTTTGATTAAGTAACAAATAATAAAATGATAATGCTCGAGTCATGAGAAAAGGAAGAACTATGACTCTATATAAAAATAAAATTGTGTAAATGAATGGATGTATGAGATGGAGGATGATAAATACTTTGATGGGATAAGTATTAGACCTATATAGTGTAGGAGTAAAGTTATTATGTGGAAGCATTGATCTTTAAATGAAATAGAGTTTGTATATCAAAATAAATAAAGAAGGATTCGGCATGTGTTGAAGTGGAATTATTAGACTCCAAACAATGTGTAAAATATGTTTTTAATAGTCTTTAAATACTAATTTATGTTTTTTAATGATTTTGATTGGTAAAAGTCTACAAACAGGATAGTAAAGAACATAGTCCTAAATTTAAAGGTATCTTCATCTACTTATGTGAGCATGGATTATTGAAAATAGGTATTTGACTAGGAGGAATATCTATTAGATTTAATCTGAAATAAATAAAATATTGATATGTTCAGGTCTATATTTTTATGACTACGTAATAAAAATTGATAAAATTGGTCTTTTATTGCATTTGAGGTAGGTTCAAGTTTTAAAGGTCCATGAAAGATAAGATAAGAGTGTGAGAATCTTGTTCATGCAGAAGAGAATCATTATCAATTGATGAAAGTTGATTTTTTCTCTAATTCAAGGTCTCAGGTATGTAATTATAAGACAAAATATACAGTCAAAGATACCACTGTTAGCATCAAGATTGTAATATATGGAGAGTCACCCAAGTGAGAAAAAAATAAAAGCACATTCTAATTTTGAAGATTTAAACTTTGATATTATCTTGATCACATCCATTTATAGATGCAATAATGAATTTAAATCCTTCTTTGTGCCATTTACACATGTAATGGATAAAACATCAAGGAAATTGAAAATCAACATATACAAAGTGAATTTATTCTCTTTAGAAGAATCATAGACCTATGTAAGTAAAGAAGATTATTATCATCCAAAGGA
Source organism: Torreya grandis (assembly GCA_037957365.1). Taxonomy (NCBI): domain Eukaryota; kingdom Viridiplantae; phylum Streptophyta; class Pinopsida; order Cupressales; family Taxaceae; genus Torreya; species Torreya grandis. The sequence continues at coordinate 911,376 of JARHVA010004013.1, read as the reverse complement.
ACTTTTTGTTTTAGTCCATTTGGAGATTCTTCATGATCAAAAGAGGGTTCAATTGCTATTAATGGCATGGTGTAAATGCAGTCAAGTCACCTATAATTACAAATAGATTTGATAGATAAAAGAGCAGATTTGATAACCTAAAGTAAGGTAGATTTTTAGGTTACATAGTCAAGTTAAAAAAACAAATCTTGTATATGCTTCAACCTTTGAAAAATTGATAGGTGGTATAATGGCTAAAGAAGTTGAAGATTTTGATTCATGGGTGACTAATATAGATTAGAATTACCAAGTTTTTTATTTTATATGAGAGGTCTGTAAATGGATAGTGAGCCAATAGTATAAAAATAAGGTACGTTTGACATTTGATTTGGTGGAGGTACATTTGATATCTTTCTTTTGATTATAAAGAAAGTATTTTTGAAGTTGAGATATTATTGGAGATACTCATTTGTGTGGAGAAGATTTTGATAATAAAAATTATTAAATGTCCTCATTGGTATTATCAAGAAGAATAAAGAAGAAATGACCAAATAGATAAGGACAAATTAGCTATAGAGTCTAATAGTTTGAGAATGTATCTTGGGTGTGTAAAGTAAAATGTGTGATTTTTATCATTTTTGGTATCAGAGCAAGGAGAGGAATAAAAATTTGAAATTATTTGGAAGCTAATTAGATCATGTTGTAGGTTAATATATTTCAATGATCAAATTGCAAGTGGTTATAGTGGAAGGATTTAGACAAAGGATATTCATCACACAAAACTCCTAGAAAAAGGTATGAAATTGTTTTCATGGATTTGTTGAAAACTATATATTGCAGTAATTGTGATAAAATTTGTAAGGAGATAGTGATCTCAATAGACAGGTAGAGTGAGAGGTTTTAAAACCTTAAATGGAAAGAGGTTGTGGTAAATCCTTTAAGGCTTGGAAAAGTAGAGAGAGATGTCAAAAGCTCAAAATAAATATCTCAAGAGAGAGCTTAAAATAAAAATGAAAGTCCAAGATAAGGACCAGGAAATACTAAAAGACTAGGTGTAGAAAAGAACCTAGGTGAGGTCCTAGGAAGAGAAGCAAGTAAGATATACTTGCTTGAATAAGCATAGAAAATCCTAAAGAGAAGAAAAAAGAGAAGATAATGGAGGACTTAGGTATGGAAATTTTCCATAGAAAGAGGAAAGAAGATTCTATAAAGGAGATAGATATGGAGAGAGAAAAAGCAAAGATTAAGTTATCCTTAGCAGTTTCAGCATAACTTTTGGAAGAATCAAGGCAAATATTCTTTATAAGGGTTCAAAAAGTGAAGTGGTCTCCCAAGGAGTAATTGGAAGTGGAAAAGGCAACAAGAATATAACAAGTTGAAATGTCAACTAAGAATGTTAGCAAATCAATCTAAGAGGGAAATGAAAGAGGTAAGCAAGCCTCAAGATTTTACATGTGATGTGTTCTTTTCATTTGTGTATGAAGGAAAGAAAGTGAATGAATGAGAATCCCATTTTGAGGGTATAAGGTCTAAAAGGTTTAAATAAGGAAAGCATGGACAACATGTTTGTATTGAAGGAATATTTGGCATGATAATAGAATTTGAAGAGGTATAGATATCATATCTAAAGGAAGGAGAGATGATAGGTAAATAAGATTCTAAGGAAAATGAAATTATTATTAAAGACATGAATGAAGAAACAAAGCAAGGAAGGGTAGTGATAATTCAAAGAACACTTGAAGAGGCTATATGGCCTAAATATTTTGCGTCAAATATTATTTTTATAGATTTGAATACAAAATTATAGGAATAAGGTTTCTTAAACAAAAAAGATGAGTCATTATATAGACTCAATGTGAATAAAAGTTCAGAACCAGCTTTGGTACAAATTGTGGTACCTTCCGAACAAGAAGAAGTAGTTAATAAAGTTTCACTTGTAGATGATGTGAATCCTGAAGAAAAATAGATAATATATGCATTCCTAATGTCTCTTGATATATAAAAAGAGTGTGAAGAATTAAATCAGTACCATGATGCTTTATAATGGGATGAAGAACATGAAATATATGTGGCAAATCAGATAGAAGAGAAAAGAAGAGAAAATATATCAAGAATGGAGTCATTTTGTGAGCTAAAATGGTTTTTTTTTCATATTATATCATGATTTCAGTTATTTAGTTATAGGAATAATGAAACAAATAGAATTTTTTTAATTTTTATGGTTAAAGGTACAAATGGAAAATTGATCAAAGAATCAGTAGAGAATTAGAATCTATTTGGAGGTTCTTAAAAGGAAAAGTGTATAAAATAAGGAAGACAGATGAGGAAAAGAAAGAAATCAGGAGAAAGTTGGTGAGGAATAGTGAAGTGGAGAAGAACAACATGGAGAAGGCAATGGATAAGTTTTTTTTATAACTTAAAAGTTGTTTTTAGTTATGTTTGTGTAGGTATGTAGAAAAGAAGATAAAGTAAATATGTATGAATTAAGTTTGCAAATGGAGATGAAGATAAAAACAAAGATACAAATGAATATGTTGATGTACCTGAAAGAGCAAGAACTAAAGAGAACCAAAAGTATAAAAATGTAAGAGAAGAAAGAAGAAAAGATCCATTTGATATTAAGCTCCAAACTCTTTTACTTGAGGAGTATGATGCAGGAGCACCATCCCCAAATTTGTAAATCTTGTAAATAACATCATATTTGATAATAAGGAGCCTTTACTAGGCTTCAATCTCTTTGTATAGTCTATAAAATGCTTAGTAGGAGTTCCCTCCAAAAAGTCCAATATGTGAGTGTAAAAAGAGTCCTAGGAGAGTCATTAATCTTTTTAAATAACTTAATCCATTGAATATCTTGATTAAGGTGAGTCACCATACAAATCCTAATGTAGAAAACATATTTTGAATGTCTTGGGTTTGTTTAGAGAATCTTGGTGGAGGAGACTTAGACTAGGTAACAAATAACAAAATGATAATGTTCAAGTCATTAGAAAAGGAAGAAGTACAACTCTATATAAAAAGAGGATTATATAAATGAGTGGATTTATGAGATGGAGGATGATAACTCCTTTTCTAAGATAAGTATTAGACCTATATAGTGTAGGAGTAAATATATTATGTCAAAGCTTTAATCTGTAAAGGAAACAGAGTCTATATATTGAGATGAATAAAGAAGGATTTGGCATGTGTTGAAGTGGAATTATCAGACTCCAAACAATGTGTAAGATATATTTTTGATAGTCTTTAAATACTAATTTATGTTTTGTAATGATTTTGATTGGTAAATGTCTGTAAACAAGATAGTAAAGAACACAATCCTAAATTTAAAGGTATCTTAATGTACTTATGTGAGCATGGATTATTAGAAATAGATATTTGACTAGGAGGAATATGTAGTAGATTTAATCCAAAATAAATAAAATATTAATATGCTTATGTCTATAGTTTTATGACTATGTAACAGACAATGATAAAATTAGTCTTCTATCGCATTTGAGGCAGGTTCATGTTTTAAAGGTCTGTGAAATATAAGATAAGAGTGTGAGAATCTTGTTCATGCAAAAGAGAACCACTATCAATTGATGAAAGTTGATTTTGTCTTTAATTCAAGGTCTTGGGTATGTAATTATAAGACAAAACATATAGTTAGAGATATCATTGTAAGCATCAAGAATGCATTATATGGAGAGTCACCCAAGTGAGAAAAAAATAAAAGTGCTTTCTGGTTTTGAAGATCTAAACTTTGATATTATCTTGATCACACCCATTTTTAGGTACAATAACGAATTGAAATCCTTCTTTGTGACATTTGCACATGTAATGACTAAAACATCAAGGAAAGTAAAAATTGACATATACAAAGTGAATTTATTCTCTTTAGAAGAATCATAGACCTGTGTAAGTAAAATAGATTATTATCATCTAGAGGAACTTGTTGTTTTAGTCCATTTGGAGATTATTCATGATCAAATAAGGGTTTAATTGTTATTAATGGCATGATGTAAATGTAGTCAAGTCACCTATAATTTCAAAATGGATTTGATAGATAAAAGAGCAGATTCAATAACCTAATTAAGGTGGAATTTTAGGTTAAATAGACAAGTTTTAAAAAAAAACTGTATATGCTTCAACATTTTAAAAATTCATAAGTGGTACAATGGCTAAAAAAGTTGAAGATTTTGATGCATGGGTGAATAATATAGATTAGAATTACCAATTTTTATATTTTCCATTAGAGGTCTGTAAATGGATAATGAGTTGATAATATGAAAAGAAGGTATGTATGACATTTTATTTGGCAGAGGTACATTTGATGTCTTTATTTTGATTATAATGAAGGTATTTTTAAAGTTGAGATATTATTTAGATACTCATTTGTGTGGAGAAGATTTTGATAAAAGAAATTATTAAATGTCTTCATTAGTCTTATCAAGAACAATAAAGAAGAAATGACCAAATAGATAAGAACAAATTAGCTAGAAAGTATAATAGTTTGAGAATGGGTCTTGGGTGTGTAAAGTAAAATGTGAGATTTTTATCATAAACCCTCATCTTTTGTTTAGCAGTTCCCTTTTTACTTTCCTAAAAACAAACCATCATCTGACTAATGCTCTATTTGTGATCTTTTAGGTTCTCTTTTTATCCCTATGTGAATTTCCCCAATTTCATTTTCCACAATAATGCAATTTTGCACAAGAAATTCATTGGACCATCACTCGATCATGGCTTGATCTTTAGGGTCTTGATCTAACAAACCCCATTTATCATCATGTCCACATGGATATCTTTTATTGGATCATGGCTCTGTCACCTTTGATAGGTTTGGGACTATCTACCCTATCATCTTCTACCTCTTGACTCATGTGGTAGGGTCTCACTTGCCAATTTATTGACTCCTAGACTAAAAACTTATTTTAATTCATATGTAACAGGCTTGGTCTCCTTATTAATTACTTGGTATTCACTCTGCAATAGGGACATGTGTCTCTTTGTTGTTTTTTATTTACTCTATGCACATCATCTCTAAGGTCTATGTGTCCATGAAAGACACAAAGAATTTCATTTTTGATCATCACGAACTTGGTGTGATAGTCCCTGAGTGTTAATAGGACCACGTGGAGCATTGATGTTTTATGGATAGACCCAAGATGATAGTCCCTAATTGTTAGTAAGTCTACAAGCCACATGCTTATAGGGTCCCAGCTTTGTCAAGATTGATAGGTTAGGACTACAACTCTACTTTCTCAACTGAGTTGGCATGCCTTGATTGGTTAAGTAGACATAGCTTGATAGTCCCCAATTATCCCTAGGTTTGCCATGTGTACACATGTTGAAACTTTATTGGTCTTCAAGGTCACACTCTGACACTGCTTGGCTATCATTGGGCCCACATGGAACTATATTATTTGGTCCTGATTTTTTCAACTCTGATAGGTTCAAGACCATCCACACTGCCATCTCTAACACCCCATGTTACATGACCACTTCTCATAGGCTGATTTTATGACTTGAATTGAAAATCGCAGTCGACTAAGGGGTAACATGATTTTTCCACCTATTAACTACTGGGTTAAATTTTATGGCATGGGGACTATCACCAAGAAGTCCATAAGGCACAAGATAGGGTCCATAAAACCCAATAAAGGGTCTTCAATGCCAAAGAATTTGTGTGGGTATCCTAGAAAACCAAAATAATTATGGGTACATGCTACAAGGCCCCAAAAATATTAGGATAGTTCCATGAAGTCTATATTGCTTATGACACAACATGAATGCCACAGTAAAGCACTTAATAATTCAGATAAAAGGCAATCAATTAGTGATCTCTTTTAGGTGGTAGGGAGAGTTGGTATGTTCATTTAACATGTACTAGGGGTTGTTCAATTTCTACACTTAAACTGGGAATTTAATCAACAAAATAAAAAATACTATGAAAATAAAATTACAAAAATTAAATATATAATTCTTCTGGCATTCCTTGCACCTCCAGAGTAACCACTAGCACACATATTCATATGGTGGACCCTAAAAATTAAAATTAACTTCCAAAGCATGTTAAATTGCTTCAATATAACCTATATTATAAGGGGCCAGGGGGGATGAGGGAACTTAGCCAAAGATTGGTGTTAAAACCAAATGAAAATGAGTACACTCCCAAGCATAACCATAATTTTATGTAAGTTTATTTAATTTAAAATGAGTTTTATTAATAAATATAAATACTTCATTTTATATAATAATTTAAAATTTAGTTTAATCATGTATTTGTGATGGAGTGTTGTTATATGGAAATTTCAACTTTAAATTTGATATTTATTTTATCATTATTTGAAAAAAAAAATCTTTTTTTAATTGGATAACTTAATTAAATAAATGAAATATCTTGGCCATACATCTATTTGAAATATACCAAGAAATATATATCTTAAGCTTTTTATCTTAGAGTTTTCACATATCATATTGATTAATAAATTTATTTTCTTCTATATTTTATCATTGACTAGAGACAAAAGGTATCCATCTAGTTACATCTATGTGTTAAGCTCAAAGAAAAAGGAGGATTTCAAATTCCATTATATAACTAAGATGGTACAATATTTTTATCTTCTCCAACCAAAAGAAAAAATCTTAAAGACCTTACAACTCACCTATTGACATAATAATTAGAAAATACTTAATCCAATCATAATATTTAAAAATAATAATAAAATAATCACCACCACTCCCCTCCTTTAGTTCATTTAGTAAATATAAACATCACCTTTAAGAAAAAAAAAAAAAAAAAAATAATAATAATAATAATAATAATAATAATAATAATAATAATAATAATAATAATAATAATAATAAAAGTGTGCCCTGAGAAACAACATAAATAAGCATTTGAAATTTGTTAAATACACAAACAATTTAATCCCATGCAGCACATCAATTACACCCCATCATTAAAACCAATTCCATTAAAAATCTATTGGGAGACTACCCACTGGTTTTAGGAAAAATCTATTGGCAGAGCCATTTCATCATATTTGTAACCTGTACTCATCAATAAAAAAGACAACAAAATCATTGTAGCTGTATTGGGTACTGCTATGACTAAATCAAATCATGAGATTTAGAATATTAAATTTTAAAAATATATGTATTATGTATTTCAAACGAAGCTGTCTCTTGATGCAGAATGTGGAACCAGGGGACTTAAACTTGAAGGAAGCCTTATTTAATTGACTGCATAACTTAGAGAGAGCCCATCTGATTATCTGCATTAAGGTTGGAAGAAACGAAGAGAACTGCCTGGCGCATTAGCTTGATGTTGTTGGAATTGAGGTCGTCATCGCCTTCTTCCTTGACAGAATTATGGAATCCTCCTCTCCATCAAATAACATCAAATCAATCTGCTTACATTTTCCGGACTTTTGTATGGCTTCATAGTAATCTACACCTCTATCTCTCAAGCAATCTTTACCTCCCAACACAACAAACATTGGAGGCATAGGCAACTGTAACTGTAATTCCAGGTACTTCATGGGGTTGCTGAATGGGTGATCTCTGTTTCCTCCATCCGGTAATGCCAACCTCCAAAACGTATCACAAGCTTTCACATTTACCTGAGCGTCAGCCGGACAAGCAATCTCCGACTGTGTGCGTTCTTCCCCTCCAAAGAAAGGCTGGAGCAAGATGGCTCCCCTGATACCTAATTTCTCATCATCATCCCCAGAGGTGCTCATTAGAAGATGATGCACAATATTGCCTCTAGAACTCTCCCCAACCAGAAAAACATTACTAAAATCGGCATAAGCGTCTAGCCAAGGGTCAGAATGAGGTCGAGATGATCCGAGCCTTTCAGCCACTTCCATGGAGTCATTGTAGGCAGCAGGAAGACGATGCTTCGGAGCCAATCTGTAGTTCACAGAAATCACAATGGCTCCTATGGACTCAGCCCATTTTTGGCAAAACCGATGGGAAGCAATAAATGCCAGTGAAAGGAAACAAAACCCCCCGCCGTGGAAATACAGCAAAACTGGTAATTTGGAGAAGCAGGTGGATGCGTTTACAAAGTGGAAGTGGAAGGTAAATTCGCACCCAGATGCCAAGTTCCTGGTCTATGACTACATCTCTGCTCGCAACACCATCATTCTCTTCCGACGGAGGAACATCGATTATGAGATGGTGGTCTGTGCGGGGACTACGGATCCATCTCCATACACTTTAGGCGCCCCTGCAAAGTCTTCAATCACTTCATTTTCATCGTGTTCTCTTTCTGCTAGTGCAAATACGCCCATCTTTAGAGATGATTTTGTTTTTCCGATTACTTCCTTTTATATCTGAAAGTAAACACCTAGCACTTTTGTCTTGAATATGAAGATTAGAATCCTGTTCGCTTTCAAGACGAGGTAACCATATCTACCGAATTATATATATATAAATAATAAAATTCAAATATATCATTAGTATAAGTTAGTTGATTTTTTTAATAAATTAAAATATAATTATGCCCCTGATTAATGCTGTGCCCCTGGATTTGCATGATATGTTGGAAATTTTGTTTTCGTTTTTTCAGATTTTTATTTTTCTAAGATTTATTTCTATTACAAGTTATTGGCAGACAATTTGAATGCGTTGTGACGTATACTTTAACACGGCGTGTCTCTATCAGGGGAGTCTATCTTGTATGTGCACTCTTAAAACCCAGATCATGGTTTTATTTCTTTTACATGAAATAAATGTTTGCATAAAAGTTTGGTAAAGAAGATTTGAACGTGTATGGAATATTAAATAATTTTTTTTAGGGGATTTGAATATAATTCTGATAAAATTTACATAAATTTCATAAAATTTTCAAATTCAGTTGCTCTTTTAATCATGAAAAAATAATAATAATCTTACATTTTTTTCTCACAATATTCTAGAGGACTATTTCCCTATTGTTAATAATATTAATGTTTTATCTAATATTATTAAATATAAGTATAGTAGAGAAAATGTATTTGGAGGTGGAACACCACCAGATTTTACTAGATCATCAGGGGAGTGCCCCTTGCACTATTAGTTAAACTCATCCCAATACTTTTTGTTGTTGTTCACCTCCATAGGAACTTGGCTCTAAACAATGGGGGAGAACATGTTCTTGGTGAAAACATTACAATGGCTCTCTTTTACGACATTTTTAAAAACTATCGATAAGTCCTATTATTGATGGATATCAGTAGTCAACACCTCCATAAGGAAACTTTTCTCAATTGGCACTTTGTATCTCTTCCCTACGTAATATATTAAATAATATAAAAATTAAAAAAAAAAAAGATAATGATAATTGGGAGCTCATTCCTAATACAATGGACCCACTTACTAAAAGTAGTTAGGGGTGTTAGCATGACACGCTGAATGACCCACTGAATCCCCCACCATTACTTATTGTTGCTGAGATTGCTTAATATTCTCTTATTAATTGTTGCATTTAAATGGATTTAGATTTCTATGTTTTCAGCTTTTATGGTTGAAAGGATTTTTAAGCTAACTTGTTAAGTGCTTCTCGACTTCGATCAATTTGAATTTCATCAAGTGTAACTTTTTTACTCTTTTTTTGTATGATTAACTTTGTAACATAGTGTTTTATTAATTTATGCAGAAACTTATTTCAACAAAAAAAAAATGATTATTAAATATTACCAACTCAACTGATTTCATTTTTTTTTTAGCATTTTTGTTCGAGTAGTAATTCGATAGCACTAATATATTTTTTATTTAATAAAATATATTGCATTTTTTAAATATGAGAAGAATATTGGTTTATTTAAGAATACTTTTAAAATTTTATAAACTATGAAAGGCTCAATTCATCAATATAAATATTAACAAAATTATAAATTTATTTATGTACATATTTTCTTTAATTATTTTTTATAAATAATTATATTACATATTTTTTAATAAAACTTATTTATAATTTTTCCTCATTAATGGGTTGGTTGCAATATCGAAGGAGGCAAAATGAATAGGGAAGATGGAGTTGGTACTACTATCTCAAGGGATGTTCAAATTAAATTTTGATGATGTCATGATGGGAAATCTAGGGGCATCGGGCGTTAGTTGTGTTATCTATGTGTTAGTTTTTTAATTAGAGAAGATTCAAAAAATTTAGTGGATGGAATAAATAATGAAGCATAGGCCCAAGCACAGGTTCTTAGACTCAGGTTAGTGATTCAGTGTGGGATTGAGATCATATTAATCCAGGGGAAATTGATGGTCATTATGTAGGAAATTAGAATTGTTAAGGTGGGGTAATGTAATTTGGAGAACATTCTAAACTATACCTTAGACATCCTTGCTCTCCTAAATAATTGGAAAGCCAATCATTACTTTTGGGAAGCCAACAAAGTGGAAAACAAGTTGGCAAATCGAGACATTGCTTGTATCCCTTCACCACTAGTCTTTTATTATTATTATTTTTAATTATGCGATCACATTGCATGTGTAACCAAAAAAATAAAAAGCAAACCTTGAATGAAAAATTCATCATTTTGCATTCGAGTTTCCTTTGTTGACCTTGCATTTCATGATCACATTTTGGGTGAGAGAGACTAAACCTTACCAAATTTTATCTCAAGAATCTGCTAATCGCTGATGCTACCATGTAGAAGAGGTAAGTGCTAAAAATCTACACTAGTTAACCCTAAATTTTAGTTATTTTTAATTTTTAACCCTAATTTTTAGTAGTAATTTATTTGTTTTGAATAGCCAATACTAGTAACCCTCTTATTCTTTTATCTAACCCTATAGAGAACCCTCTTATTCCTCCTCCTAACCCTCCACCTAACCATCCATAGAATCCTCTTGTTCCTCCTCCTATCCCTCCACCTAACCCTCCTACAATTCCCAAAATCCCCCAGATAGTCAGGAGAGTCTAGTTGACAATATTATGATAAATAAAATTAAAATTGAAGAATTAATTGAGAGAATGAGGGATCTCAATTCTATCAACACCCATCACACCCATCTAGCCAATTCCTTAGAGATACTATTAGGTCAATTTGATTCTTTAACAAGTCAAATTAATAGATGGGCTTCATATCAAGATATTTGTAGGGCTTATTATGCTGACAAATTATCATCATTTGAGGTCAAGAATAAATAAATATCAAAAGTATGCATTTGTGCCTTATTCATTGACCCAACCATCAATACACTATTTCTAGTAACTACAAAATGTTTTGTAATCTATCACTATCAACATAATTTAATCACAGCTAATTTTTGTGACTGATGGTGGATGGTGTTTGATTATCCACTATGTAACAACCATGAGGTCTTATTGTATTTTTTGAGAAAAATCTAATGTGAGTTTGTTCTCAATGAAATTTTGAACTATTTTTATTATAGTGAGTTTCAGGGTTGAAGGAAAGGCTCTGCATAGGATCAACCAAGTGCACATCATGTGCCTAATTGACTTACAAGGATCCATATATAAAATCCACTTAAGCTCAAGATCCACTCTATAGTTCAATAGGTTATGCAGATCGACACTCTACATGATCTTAGTTCACTCACTGATACACTCATTCAACATATGAGGAGGCTCTCACAGATCAATGCTAGAGATACACCACCTAGTGTGCATACTTGACCCCAACCTTGAAATTCCTATGGAGCTATGTAAATTGGATATTTTGATGATGATGATGATGATGATGACACTGGTGGTTCAGAGAGTTTCTATAATATTATTATGAGTGATGAGTTTTTAGCATGCATATTTGGTATGCAGACATCAACTACTACACAGATGTAGGTATATTTTATATAAATATCATGTTAAATTTAATTTATGGTTGCAAATTTAATTTACCTAACAATTCATTTTCATATAAATTTAATAATATATGCCATTTTTTATGTCCTAGGAGGTGATGGTGCCTTCATCATCATAGTTGACATTTGCAGTATTTGATTTGATGCAGCCATTGTTTACATTTTTTGATCCAGTTGTTGGCCCATCCACTACTACATCTATCTCTATTAGGATGACACCTTTTACTTCTATGGAAGTAAAATTTTGAGTTATTCTTGTGCTTCCTATACATTTAGTCTATGTATATTTACCTTGTAAGTTTAAGTTAAATTTATCTATCAAGGATCTTGATGCATAGGTTTTAACAAGCTTCCATTATATGGAGGGAAACACACACTTACCTTTGATAAATACCCAAATCTAATATCTTATTGTCCTTCTTTGTCATCTATCTTCAACCTCTTTATCTCATTGATCACTTTGCATTTACTAGGTCTTTTTTGTTCACTTTTACCTACTCAATGGCTCCTAATCCTCCTTATATTCAAATAATCCTCCTTCTTTACTTTAAGTCATTTTAATAATCAAATACCTCTACAATATTTCCTTTTAACTTTAAACTCCTCAGTTCATACTTTGTTTTCATGTTCTCTCTCTTTATCCTTGCTCTGTTCTTTACAATCTTCTTATGTGTTTTCATAGGTATGCATGCTAGGTTGATTTTTTCCTTCCACAATACTCATAATAAAATATACATACTCAATTACATCTCATTTCATGCATCTAACCATTCTACACAATCCCCAAGCTTCAACTCTTCACTTAACTCTTATTTTTTCTTTGACACCTTCCTTCTACTAACCCTTTTCTGAGGCAAACCTCCTTGTTCTTATTAAACTACATAGATACATACAAAAACAAACCCACATTAAAATACCAATTTCCATCACATAGCTCCATGCAAACTTTCATAATTTAACTCTCTTTGGAGAACCCCTAACTCAACACCTCTGAGGACTAATTAGGTTTCCTAAGCCTAATTCAAGGCTACTGACTGTGAAATAATACCATACAGACTCAAGCTGACTTTAAACCTTTAAAATAATCTTCCTCCTATATAAATATACCTGTAAACAAATTTTAATGACTTTTCATCAGTTAAATCACTTGAGTTCTCATTTTTTAGTTTCAAACCTGAACTTGTGTTGTCTCAATCTAGCACCTACTAGAGAGGATAATAAATGAGATAGAATGACATTTTGACCCTTATCAAAGATTATAATGATTAAAATGGTTCTTCCCTTACCCCACACATCTTCTCAAACTATTATTTTTCCTTTCTCAATACTAAAGCAATCCCAACATGTAGTTTTACATAATTTCTATATGCCTCCAACATGACTATGTCAATAAATAGGACAACATAAACCCTTCAGACCCTTTACCTTCATTTCATATAAAATCAAAGAATAACACACATTGAAAAATAATATCCTAAAACATTCACATTACTTTTAATCCTCAACTCTATTTCCAAGAGTTCTATAAGGTCTTTCTTTATGACTATGTAAACTCATAATTGTTACTAATTGGGTTGTATATAGTCTTCCCATGTATTTTGAATTTTATAAATAGTATTGAGACTTTAAATGTGTTTACATTCATTTCATATATCTCCTCTATCCATTACTCATCTTTCAATCATTTATAATGACATTTTACACTAATTATGTTCTCTTCTTTCTGACTATGCCTAAAAATTGAACCTGTAGATTAATGAATTGAATTTTATCTAAATAGAGATATGAAAACCATAGTATTAATCATAAACTGATAGACACTTAATTAAATTTTAATCTATTTAAAGAAGCTTTAAAAGGACATAGTTCTTGATATGACTCTTATTCATTTTCTCTCCCTCACACTGTCATCTTGAAGTGATACTGTTCTTTCGACCTCCTGGTCTTCCACTCACACTTACTACATGTATTACAATTTTTATATTACCTCCAACAATCAAACTAATTGATATTCTTGGCCATTACAAGTTGCATGGGAGTTACACGTCCATAATTCTTGGTTTACATTATCTTTTCATGATCTGCACATTGAAATATGTTGCCACATATATCTTGGTTTACATTTAGAAAACATTCCATATATATCTTTGATACTTTATAAAAAAATAAGTGATACCTTGTTTAAATGAATTTTTTATGGAACAAGTAGACACCCTTCCATCTCTGTGACTTGAGACAGACATAAGCATTGCTACTGCAATGTCAACTGCACGGGTGCTAATAGAGGTGTAATTTTGAATTGTAAAAATAGATTTATTTTAATAATTTTAATATAAACTTGTGAAAAATATAACTTATGTGAATGTATTGTGTATCCACTCTCAAATAATCTCCTTCAAAACTAGTCAATTACTCATTTGGTTTGCTCTTAATTAGTCACCAATCTCTCAAATCTACTCTTCTTCTTTTGAAAAATATTATTTAAGATAGTTTGGATAGGTATTATGAAAACTCAAGGATTTATTTATGTGTCAAAACTTACAATAAACCAGCCAACTATAGGACTCTAAGAGATTGAGCTCTCATTCTCAAATTCCATCTTTTTAAGTTTCTATGTCTCTAGACCTAGTTGTTGCTCCAATAGGTCAATTTCTAAAAATAAAGTTTTTATCTCTTATAAATTATATTTATAGTATTATTTTATCAATTTTAAAATTTTTTAATGTTTACCCAAGTTTATATAACTCAAATCAACCAAAAACTCATTTTACCTTTTGCATAACTTTCTAAAAAATGGTCTTCTTCAAGTGTACATAAAAATAGTCCTCTGTACCTAAAATTTCAAAAATATTATCAATCCAATGATACCTATAATAAGTTTTAAGACACATTCCCCAACTTATCACAAATTTTCATACCTTATTGTTCAATTTTTTGAGTTCTAGAGGTGTTTTACTCATGAAACCCTTATTTCAGATTTACTTGAGAATTTTTATAGGCCATAGTAGAACTATTGTTTCGATACTTCCTAAGTAAAAAATAACACTTAAAAAATGTAAATTGAGGAGAATAAAATTTAGTACCAGGTTCTTATCCTCCTATTTGGGCCGATTGACAAATCCACCACCCATTTTGGCCTTAAGAATGCCCTTCATAATACAAGAAAAATGCAATTTTCTAGCTTAAGTTCAAACATGCATAAAAAAACTTATAAATGATTTACATGAACTATCATATCCATCCCATACCTATTTAATCCCTCTAATTTCATCCCATATAACTCAGATGGAACCTTCGAGAGTGATCCATTAGATAATTTGTAGTGATAGGTCAAAAAATACAACTTTTTGGCATTAAACAAGCAACTTTTAAAGCTCCAATTGCCATTTTTTCCTCCGAGACCTCCACTTGAGAATATATCACATTTATTACATACACATAGTAAAATTACATGTTATCACACTACAATGACCTTAAAATCCACTTATATGTGCATTTTCACTACTATTTTGGAGTATAGAAATACTGAGAAAAAATGTATCCCTTCACCACTAGTCTTTCCTTATGCCTCTCTATATTTCCTTCAAGAGTGGTTTTTGTCTTATACAGCTACTTTAATCATATTACCTCTTTTCCTTTTGGTAGTTAAACTAACTCACAAGTCTAATTTCTCTCTATTGTGTGCATTGCTTCATCGATTGCCTCACACCACTTGCTATCCTTGATTGCTTATTCAAAGTGGATAGGATTAGATAATAAAAAGAGATCATAATTCATAGTTTCATCTTTGTTTTTCTCATACCTTTACTTCTCATATACTTCTTTCAATCTTCTTTTCCTTGTTAGGCATTGACTTGAGTTGGAGGAGGAGGAGGATGTTGACTCATGAACAACTCCTTAACCTCTTTGATGGTTGTTTCCACTAAATGAATAATCTATTTGTGAAATAATGGTCCAAATTAGTGCATGGGTAGATGTGCCATATTTTGTTTTAGTTTTAATAAAGTCTCCACTAGTGCTTCTTTGCAATTGTTCTTCTTATCTCTCTTCCCCAAGCTTCATACTCAATGAATTGAACATCCCAACTGATTATGATTTATATGGTGATGGTATTGTATAACTAATAATGTTATGATTTGTCACTATACCATATTAAAATGTACTTCTCATCTTTTTCCTTACATTTGGTCCTCCTTTTCTTAAGAATGTGTGCATATGCTACACATCCAAACACTCTAAGGTGTTCTACACTTGGCTTTTAGCTACTCCATGCTTCTTTAGGGATTATATCCCTAATAATCTTCATTTGAAAAATGTTCAACAAGTATACAGATATTTCTACAACCTCAGCCTAAAAATCATTAGGTAATACCTTTTCTTTTAGCATACTCCTTACCATCTCTTAGATGGTCGTATTCTTCCTCTCAACCACACCATTTTGTTGTGGTGTATACTTAGCTATTAATTGCTTATTTATCCTATGATCCTTAAAAAACTTGTGAACTCATTAGAGGTATACTCTCCCCCTCTATCCATTCTCAAAATCTTGATGTAGTGGTCACTTTTCTTCTCCACCATGGCCTTGAATTTCTTGGTCATAAATGCATCCAATTTTTTCTTCAAGAAGTAGACCCATATCTTTCAGTTGAAGTGATATATGAATTTCATAAAGTAGACATTATTGAATATGGAGGAGGTCTTCAATAGACCACATAATTCTAAATATATTAGCTCTAAATGAGCTCTAGCTATCCATCATTTACCAATAGGAAATGCATTCCTATGTTCCTTTTCCAATATGCATCCTTCACACACTTTATTTGATTATTTTATAATGGGTATTCCTTTCACCATCTGCTTGATATAAATAAGGTTCTATCCTCCAAAGCTTAAATGTCCATACCTAAGGTGACAAATATTAGACTCGTCTACTACCATAGTTTTAATTACTTTTACGAGCTCACTTTGCATTCTCAATGGAAACATTCAATTGATTGTCATCTTGACTGATGTAATCTACCTATTGAAACCACTCTTATCAAATATGATGCATTCACCATTCTCAAATATGACCTTGGACAAGTTTCTCAATGTTGATAAGGTTGTGCTTCAACCTGGGTGCATAATAGACATCTTGAATTTGCCTTTTATCACATTGCTTGGTGTAGATAGAAATGCTTCATTTGTCTATGAGAAGAACGTTCTCATTATTTCTCATCTTCACATCTAATTTTATAACACATTAGTGTGGTTGAACATATATTTATTCCCACTCATGTGGTTGATACAACCACTAGCCAAGTATCATGTCTCTTTACCACTTTTCTACGTAATGTTACATGTTATGAACAAGCTTCCACCTTTCTTATTCCTATTAGGTTCAGCCTCTTATACATGGGAGAGATTTGAATGCTACTAATTTATGTCATACTCCTTTATGTACTCACTTTGATAGTGTTCATACCTCTTGCAATAATAACATTAGATGCTATACTTGTTATACATTGATGTGTATCCTCCTCTAGAATTATTTTTGCTTCTTCTCATTCCTATATTATTTGATCCTCTCCCCCTTCCTTTTTCATTCATGTTGGCCTTGAATGCTTGCTCATGAGAGGAGGTGGCTGACCTATTCAACCTTTGTTCATGGGTTTGTAAGGAACCCATTACCTTATCTATTATCATTTGTCTCAAATATTTGGACTCTTCTATTGCAACCACTATAGGGTCAAATTTGATTGGAAGGCTCCTCAACACTTTTTCTATGATCCTATAATCTTCAAGGGCATCACCACATGTCTTAATTTGATTGATAATATTCATTATCCTTTTGAATAAGTTATTGATAGACTCATTCTCCTTTATTTGTAGGGTGTCAAAATCCATTATTAAGAGCTTCAACTTGACAAGATTCACCTTGCCACTCCCTTGATAGGCATTTTTAAAATTTCTCATGCTTTTCTAGAATGGATAGTTGTTTCTATCCTAGGAAATATTGAAATAACTAGTGTGATTTGTATGTAATCGAGTGCCTTGGCATATTTTCTCATATTCTCCTTCAACACATTTCTTTGTGATTAGGTTAATGTGTTAAAGGCTTCCAAGTTTTTAACCTCATTATATCCACCTTCAACCAACTCCTATAACTTTTAAGAGTTGAATATAATCTTCATTTTGATGCTCTATACATCATAGTTCTTTCCATCAAATGTAGGCGTTGTTGCCATGAACCAAAATTCCCTACTTCCATGTCTACCGAATGATATATATATGTGGATGGTCATAATAAAAGAAATTCATTCATATGTCATTAATTATATAGAAATATATATAGATATCATTATTAGCTTTTACATGATTATTTCTAGAAGTATTTTAATATATACATGTGGATGGTCATAATAAAAGGCTAGGCAATCCAATTTGATGTCGGCCAAAAAAATAAAAATAATTTAAAACAATAATAATATAGAAATAAAATTAAATAAGAAAGTTATGAACATATCGTATAAGAAGATGATGATGGAGATAAATCATCCTTAACAGTCATGCACTTGAAAAATAGAATTTAGTCTAAAGAGGATCAAATACCACCGACCCGTCTTAAATGATTTGAAATAAAAAAATAGAAAAAAAAAGATTCGCTGAAATAAATGAAAATTTTATTTTAACGTTGGCAGTGCGGTTTTCTTCATATTTGTTGGTATCTTTTGGGTTCATTTCTTCAATCCCTTTGGAGTGGCACGCGTAAGTCAAACAACTGTTTACATTTCAATTTAAAATAATATCTTCTTTGACTCGAACTTCTGTTTTTTGGGTGCCCACTATGCAAATCCCCAAATATATATTATTGGCTTAGATAAATTTGAAAGACCGTATAATTTTAGTCACAGATTGTTCCATCGTATTTTATATTTTTCCAGATTCAAACAAAACAGCTTCCATAGTTTTTATAATTGCCGTCTTTGTCAAGTAATTAAATTCCGTAGTTTTCGCATTGAGTCTTTCCCGTGCAGGAATTAACTTCCGTAACACTCAGACACTACAACACGCTATCGTTAATAAAAGTTAATTGATTTTTTTTTTTCCTAAATTAAAATATTATTATGAGTCCGTCTCTTCTTCCTTTCTTGTCCGGGATTAATGTTGTGCCCCTGGATATTCGTGATATGTTGGAAATTTGTTTTCTTTTTTTGAGATTTTTATTTTTCTAAGATTTATTTCTATTACAAGTTATTGGCAGACAATTTGAATGCGTTTTGACGTATAATTTAACACGACGTGTCTCTATCAGGGGACACTTATCTTTTATGTGCACTCTCAGGACCCAAATCATGGTTTTAATTCTTTTACATGAAATAAACGTTTGCATGAAAGTTTGGTAAAGAAGATTTGAACGTGTGTGGAATATTAAATAAAATATTTTTTTTTGGGTGTATTTTTTATTATATATTTTTATTTAATATTTAATTAGTTTATATGAGAATGATTTATCTTATTTATTTGGTATGTAATTATTTATATATTTTTAAATATGTGTTTTAGATTTGTAAACATGTCTAGTTAATGCGGTTTTAGATTTATATTTTTTTTAACTTTTCGTTTAGAAATGTTGATTTGGAGAATGGTATTTTTAGGGGACTTGAATATAATTCTGATAAAATTTACATAAATTTGATAAAATTTTCAAACTCAGTGGTTCTTTTAACCATGAAAAAATAATAATAATCTTACTTTTTTTTCTCACAATACTCTAGAGGACTATTTCCCTATTGTTAACAATATTAATGTTTTATCTAATATTATTAAATATAAGTATAGTAGAAAAAAAGTATTTGGAGGTGGAACACCACCAAATTTTACTAGATCATCAGGGGGTGCCCCTTGCACTATTAGTTAAATCCATCCCAATACTTTCTGTTGTTGTTCACCTCCATAGGAACTTGGCTTTAGACAATGGGGGAGAACATGTTCTTGGTGAAAACATTACAATGGCTCTCTTTTATGACATTTTTTAACACTGTCGATGAGTCCTTCTATAACTGATGGATATAGTTAGTCAACACCTCCATAAGGGAACTTTCCTCAGTTGGCAATTTCTATCTCTCCCCTACGTAATATATTAAATACTATAAAAATAAATAAAAAAGATAATGATAATTGGGAGCTCATTCCTAATACAATGGACCCACTTACTAAAAGCAGTTAGGGGGCTTAGGATGACACGCTGAATGACCCACTGAATCCCCCACCACTAATTATTGCTTAGATTGCTTAATATTCTCTTATTAATTGTTGCCTTTACATGGATTTAGTTTTCTATGTTTTCATCTTTTATGGTTGAAAAGATTTTTAGTTAACTTGTTAAGTGCTTCTCGACTTTGATCAATTTGAATTTCATCAAGTGTAACTTTTCTACTCTTTTTTTGTATGATTAACTTTGTAACATAGTGTTTTATTAATTTATGCAGAAACTTATTTCAACAAAAAACAATGATTATTAAATATTACCAACTCAATTGATTTAATTTCTTTTTTAGCATTTTTGTTCGAGTAGTGATTCAATACCACTATTATATTTTTTATTTAATGAAATATATTGCATTTTTTAAATATGAAAATAATATAGGTTTATTTAAGAATACTTTTAAACTTTTATAGACTATGAAAGGCTCAATTCATCAATATTAATATTAACAAAATTATAAATTTATTTATGCACATATTTTCTTTAATCATATTTTTATAAATAATTATATTATAAATTTTTTAATAAAACTTATTTATAATTTTTTGTCATTAATGGGTTGGTTGCAATATCGAAGGAGGCAAAATGAGTAGGGAAGATGGAGTTGGTACTACTATCTCAAGGGATGTTCAAATTAAATTTTGATGATGTCATGATGGGAAATCTAGGGGCATCGGAGTTAGTTGTGTTATCTAGGTGTTAGTTTTTTAATTAGAGAAGCTTCAAAAAATTTAGTGGATGGAATAAATAATGAAGCATAGGCCCAAGCACAGGTTCTTCGACTCACGTTAGTGATTCAGTGTGGGATTAAGATAATATTAATCAAGGGGGAATTGATAGTCATTATGTAAGAAATTAGAAATGTTAAGGTGGGGTCTTGTAATTTGGAGAACATTCTGAACTATGCCTTAGACATCCTTTCTCTCCTAAATAATTGGAAAGCTAATCATTACTCTTGGGAAAACAACAAAGTGGAAAATGAGTTGGCAAATCGAGACATTGCTTGTATCCCTTCACCACTAGTCTTTTATTATTATTATTTTTAATTATGTGATCACATTACATGTGTAACCAAAAAAATAAAAATCAAACCTTGAATGCAAAATTCATCATTTTGCATTCAATTTTCCTTTGTTGACATTGCATTTCATGATCACATTTTGGGTGAGAGAGACTAAACCTTACCAAATTTTATCTCAAGAATCTACTAATCACTGATGCTACCATGTAGAAGAGGTAAGTGCTAAAAATCTACACTTGTTAACCCTAAATTTTAGTTATTTTTATTTTTTAATCCTAATTTTTAGTAGTAATTTATTTGTTTTGAATAGTCGATCCTACTAACCCTCTTATTGTTCTATCTAACCCTATAGAGAACCCTCTTATTCCTCCTCCTAACCCTCCACCTAACCATCCACATAATCCTCTTGTTCCTCCTCCTATCCCTCCACCTAACCCTCCTACAGTTCCCCAAAATCTCCCAGGCAGTTAGGAGAGTCTAGTTGACAATATTATGAGAAATAAAATTAAAATTAAAGAATTAATTGAGAGAATAAGGGATCTTACTTCTACCAACACCCTTCACACCCACCTAGCCAATTCCTTAGAGATATTATTAGGTCAATTTGATTCTTTAACAAGTCAAATTGATAGATGGGCTTCATATCGAGATAGTTGTAGGGCTTATTATGCTGACAAATTATCATCATTGAGGTCAAGAATAAATAAATATAAAAATTATGCATTTGTGCCTTATTCATTGAACCAACCATCAATAAACTATTTCTGGTAACTACTAAATGTTTTATAATCCATCGCTACCAACATAATTTAATCACAACTAATTTTGTGATCGATGGTGGATGGTGTTTGACTATCCACTATGTAAAAACCATGAGTTCCTATTGTATTTTTTGATAGAAATCTACTGTGAGTTTGTTCTCAATGAAATTTTGAACTATTTTGATTATAGTGAGTTTCAGGGTTGAAGGAAAGGCTCTGCATAGGATCAACCAAGTGCATGTCATGTACCTAATTGACCTGCAAGGATCCATATCCAAAAGCCACTAAAGCTCAAGATCCACTCTATAGTTTAATAGGTTATACAGATCGACACTCTACATGATCTTAGTTCATTCACTAATACACTCATTCAACATATGAGTAGGGTCTCACAAATCAATGCTAGAGATACACCACCTAGTGTGCATACTTGACCCCAACCTTGAAATTCCTATAGAGCTATGTGCATTGGACATTTTGATGATGATGACACTGGTGGTTCAGAGAGTTTGTATAATATTCTTATGAGTGATGAGTTTTTGGCGTGCATAATTGGTATACAGACATCAACCACTACACAAGTGTATGTATATTTTATATAAATATCATGTTAAATTTAAGTTATGGTTACAAATCTAATTTACCTAACAATTCATTTGCATATAAATTGAATAATATATGTCATTTTTTATGTCCTAGGAGGTGATGGTGCCTTCATCATCACAGTTGACATTTACAACATTTGATTTGATGCATCCATTATTTATATTTTTGGATCTAGTTGCTGGCCCATCCACTACTACATCTATCTTTGTTAGGATGGAACCTTTTACTTATATGGAAGTAAAATTTTGAGTTATTCTTATGCTTTATGTACATTTAGTCTATGTATATTTACCTTGTAAGTTTAAGTTAAATTTATCTATCAAGGATCTTGATGCATAAGTTTTAACAAGCTTCCCTGATATGGAGGGAAACACACACTTACCTCTACTAAATACCCAACTTTAATATCTTATTTTCCTTCTTTATCTTCTATCTTCAACCTCTTTATCTCTTTGATCACTTTGCATTTACTAGGTCTTTTTTGTTCACTTTTACCTACTCAATGGCTCTTAAGCCTCCTTGTATTCAAATAATCCTCCTTCTTTGCTTTAAGTCATTTTAATAATCAACTACCTCTATAATATTTCCTTTTAACTTTAAACTCCTTAGTTCATACTTTTTTTTCACATTCTCTCTCTTTATCCTTGCTCTGTTCTTTACAATCTTCTTATGTGTTTTCGTAGGTATACATCTTATGTTGATTTTTTCCTTCCACAATACTCATAATACCATTTACCTACTCAATTACATCTCATTTCATGCATCCAACCATTTTACACAACCCCCAAGCTTCAAATCTTCACTTAACTCTTATTTTTTCTTTGACACCTTCCTTCTACTAACCCTTTTTTGAGGCAAACCTCCTTGTTCTGATTAAACTACAAAGATACATAAAAAAACAAACCCACATTCAAATACTCCTTTACATCACATAGCTCCATGTAAACTTTTATAGTTTAACTCTCTTTAGAGAACCCCTAACTCAACATCCCTAAGGACTAATTAGGTTTTCTAAGCCTAATTTAAGGCTACTAACTGTGAAATAATACCATACAGACTCAATCTGACTTTAAACCTTTAAAATCTTCTTCCTCCTATATATATACCTGTAAACAAATTTTAATTACTTTTCATCAGTTAAATCACTTATTTTCTCATTTTTTTAGTTTCAAACCAGAACATGTGTTGTCTCAATCTGGGACCTACTTTAGAGGATAATAAATGAGATACAATGACCTTTTTACCCTTATCAAAGATTCTAAGGATTGAAATGGTTCTTCCCTTACCCCACACATCTTCTTAAAATATTATTTTTCCTTTCTCAATACTAAAGCAATCCCAACATGACTATGTCAATAAATAGGACAACATAAACCCTTCAGACCATTTACTTTCATTTGATATAAAATCAAAGAATAACACAGATGGAAAAATAATATCCCAAAACATTCACAGTACCTTTAATCCTCAACTCTATTTCTAAGAGTTCTATAAGGTCTTTCTTTATGACTATGTAAACCCATAATTGTTACTAATTGGGTTGTATATAGTCTTCCCATGTATTTTGAATTTTATCAATAGTATTGAGACTTTAAATGTGTTTAAATTCATTTCATATATCTCCTCTATCCATTACTCATCTTTCAATCATTTATAATGACATTTTAAACTGATTATGTTCTCTTATTTCTAACTATGCCTAAAAATAGAGTATTGAAACATGGGTTTCACCACTTTGAACTTGTAGATTATTGAATTGAATTTTATCTAACTAGAGATATGAAAACCATAGTATTAATCATAAACCGATAGACACTTATTTAAATTTTACTCTATCTAAAGAAGCTTTAAAATGACATAGTTCTTGATATGTCTCTTATTCCTTTTCTCTCCCTAACTCTGTCATCACAAAGTGATACTATTCTTTCCACATCCTGATCTTCCACTCACACTTACTATATGTATTACAATTTTTATATTACCTCCAAATAGAAAACTACTTGATATTATTTTCCATTACAAGTTGCATGGGAGTTACACTTCCATAATTATTGGTTTACATTATCTTTTCATGATCTACACATTGAAATATGTTGCCATATATATCTTAGTTTACATTGAGAAAATATTCCATAAATATCTTTGATATTTTATAAAAAACTAAGTGATACCTTGTTTACATGAATATTTTATGGCTCAAGTAGACACTCCTCCATCTCTGTGACTTGAGACAGACATAAGCATTGCTACTGCAATGTCAACTCCATAGGTGCTAATAGAGGTATATGTTAACTTGTAATTTTAAATTATAAAATAAGACTTGTTTTCATAATTTTAATACAAAATTTGGGAAAATATAACTTATGTTAATGTATTATGTATCCACTCTCAAATAATATCCTTTTAAACTACTCAATTACTCATTAGGTCTACTCTTAATTAGTCACCAAACTCTCAAATCTACTCTCCTTATTTTGAAAAAAAAATCTTTAAGATAATTTGGATAGGTATTAGGATAACTCAATTATTTATTTATGTGTCAAAACTTACAATAATTCATCCAACTATAGGTCTCTAAGAGATTGAGCTCTCATTCTCAAATTCCATCTTTTTAAGTTTCTAAGTCTCTAGACCTAGTTGTTGCTCCAATAGGTCAATTTATAGAAATAAAGTTGTTATGTCTTATAAATTATATTTATAGTATTATTTTATCAATTTTAACATGTTTTAATTCTTTCCCAAGTTTATATAAATCAAATCAACTAAAAACTCATTTTACCTTTTGCATAACTTTCTAAAAAATGGTCTTCGACAAGTGTACATAAAAATAGTCCTCTACACCTAAACTTTCAAACATATTATCAATAATATGATACCTATAATAAGTTATAAGACACATTCCCCAGCTTATCACAAAGTTTCATACCTTATTGTTTAATTTTTTGAGTTTTAGAGGTGTTTTACTCATGAAACCCTTACTTCAGTTTTAATTAGAATTTTTATAGGCCATAGTAGAACTATTATTTCAATAATTCCTAACCAAAAAATAACACTTAAAACATGTAAATTGAGGAGAATAACATTTAGGACCAGGTTATTAGCCTCCTATCAGGGCTGATTGACAAAACCACCACCCATTTTGGCCTCAAGAATGCCCTTCCTAATACAAGAAAACTGCAATTTTCTAGCCTAAGTTCAAACATGCATAAAAAAAACTTATAAATGATTTCCATGAACTATAATATCCATCCCCTACCTATTTAATCCCTCTAATCACATCCCATATAACTCAAATGGAACCTTTGAGAGTGATCCATTAGATAAGTTGTAGTGATAGGTCAAAAAATGCAACTTTTTGGCATTAAACAAGCAACTTCTAGAGCTCCAATTGCCATTTTTTTCCTTCGAGACCTCCACCTGAGAATATATCACATTGATCACATCCACATAGTCAATTTACATGTTATCACACTATAATTACCTTGAAATCCACTTGGATGTGCATTTTCACTACTATTTTGTAGTACAAAAATACTGACAATAAATGTATCCCTTCACCACTAGTCTTTCCTTATGCCTCTCTATATTTCCTTCAAGAGTGGGTTTTGTCTTTTACACCTACTTGAATCATATTACCTCTTTTCCTTTTGGTATTTAAACTAACTCATAAGTCTAATTTCTCTCTATTATGTGCATTGCTTCATCGATTGCCTCACACCACTTGTTGTCCTTAATTGCTTATTCAAAGTGGATATGATTAGATGACAAAAAGAGATCATAATTCATAGTTTCATCTTTTTTTTTCTCGTACCTTTAATTCTCATATAATTATTTCAATCTTCTTATCCTTGTTAGTCATTGACTTGAGTTGGAGGAGGATTTTGACTCATGAACAACTCCTTAACTTCCTTGATGGTTGTTTCCACTAGATGAATAATCTATTTTTGAAATATGGGTCCAAATTAGTGCATGGGTATATGTACCATTTGTAGTTTTAGTTTTAATAAATACTCCACTAGCACTTATTTGCAATTGGTCTTCTTATTATTGTTAGGTTGTGGAGCTAAAAGCTTCAATTGTTGCAAACATGAAGGAGGTTGCTGAGTTCCAAGGAGACCGGTGTCGGCAGAGTATAGTGCAGAGGCCAATCGACATCGACAGGTGTGAACTAAAAGACAATCGGCATCGGCAGGAGATTGGCCAATGTCAGTCACCTCCAGGTAGACAGGGACTGATGTCGATCGCCTGTGGTGGTTCCAGAACTATTCGTTACACAGACAGTTAGTTCATTGAACCGAGAGTTTGCATGTAAAGACTATTTTTTGGTCTTGAGTTGCGAATCTAATTATTGTAATTAAGAAAGTCTAATTATTGTATGCATGAGATCTATATAATAGACTCATGGGCTATATTGTAAAAGTGTGCTAGAAAGCCAGTGTGCTTGTAGAGAGAGCAAGAGTTGCTCCTCCTAGTTCCAAAGGGGTGCTGAGTGTGTATGATTAGGGAGAGTTGTAGGTTATGCAAGTTCTGGTAGAAGATCCATCGAGGTACTGGTTGAAGAATCATAAGGACTAGGTGAGGCAAGGAACAGGGTTCTTTAGGGTGTAGAGATATCTACATGGTAAGTAAGGCCTGTTGATTTGTAGGTGGCAGCAAGAGCAAGAAGATCTACTTGGAGTACGGTTGTGTGCTTGGTGTACTGGTAGCGTTGTTACTGACTAGTGGAGGTGAACAACAACTCTGTGTTTGAGTTGGTTATTATGACTGTGATTGAGAGAGTGAAGTGTAGGAGGAGAATTACTGGTGAACCCTAGAAGTGTGGGAGCTCTAGAGGTGTGAGAAGAAGAAGTGTGGCATCTTCTTTATTGTATTTCCTTCTGGATGAATATTAATACAATTGGGTATTGTCTCTCATATCCTGTGTTGTTTCATATTTCTAGTTACTTATTCATTCTAGGTAAATTTTGTGTTTAGTTGCTTACATAGAGGTAATCATATTGTGCTCTAATTGAGGAGCAAGATCCTGACAAGTGGGCACCAGAGCAGTTTGTTGCTCTGGGTGCCTGACACTTATCTCTCTTCCCAAGCTTCATACTTAATGAATTAAACATCTAAACTGATTATGATTTATTTGGTGATGGTATTGTAGAACTAATAATCTTTTTATTGGTCACTATACCATATTAAAATGTACTTCTCACATTTTTCCTTCCATTTGGTCTTCCTTTTCTTAAGAATGTGTGTATATGCTACACATCCAAACACACTAAGGTGTTCTACACTTGGCCTTTGGCTGCTCCATGCTTCTTTAGGGATTATATCCCTAATACTCTTCATTGGAAAAATGTTCAACAAGTATATGGTTATTTATACAACCTCAGCCTTAAAATCATTAGGTAATACCTTTTCCTTTAGCATACTCCTTACCATCTCTTGGATGGTCGTATTCTTCCTCTCATCCACACCATTTTATTTTGGTGTATACCTAGATATTAATTGCTTATTTATCCTATAATCCTTAAAAAATTCATGAACTCATTAGAGGTATACTCTCCCCCTCTATCCATCCTCAAAATCTTGATGTAGTGGCCACTTTTCTTCTCCACCATGCCTTGAATTTCTTGGTCATAAATGCATCCAATTTTTTCTTCAAGAAGTAGACCCATATCTTTGAGCTAAAGTGATATATGAATTTCATGAAGTAGACATTCTTGAATAGGGAGGAGGTCTTCATTAGAATACACAATTC
The DNA here is from genome assembly GCA_037957365.1 of Torreya grandis. NCBI lineage: Eukaryota > Viridiplantae > Streptophyta > Pinopsida > Cupressales > Taxaceae > Torreya > Torreya grandis. Next base: position 883,204 of record JARHVA010004013.1, on the reverse strand, counting down.
TAAATATATTAGCTCTAAATGAGCTCTAGCAATTCATCATTTACCCATAGGAAATGCATTCCTATGTTCCTTTGCTAATATTCATCCTTCACACACTTTATTTGGTTGTTTTATAAGGGGTAGCCCTTTCACCATCTGATTGATGTAAAGAAGGCTCTATCCTCCAAAGCTTAAATGTGCATACCTAAGGTGACAAATATTAAACTCATTTACTACCATATTTTAATTACTTTTATGAGCTCACTTTGCATTCTCAATGGAATCATTCCATTGATTATCATCTTGACTGCTAAAATCTACCTATAGCAGCCACTCCTTTCAAATATGATGCATTCACCATTCTCAAATATGACCTTGGACAAGTTTCTCAATGCTGATAAGGTTGTGCTTCAACCTGAGTGCATAATAGACATCTTGAATTTACCTTTTATCACATTGCTTAGTGTAGATATAAATGCTTCCTTTGCCTATGAGAAGAAACTTCTCATTGTTTCCCATCTTCACCTCTAATTTTATCGACACATTAATGTGGTAGAACATATATTTATTCCCACTCATGTGTTTGATACAACCACTAGCCAAGTATCATGTCTCTTTACCACTTTTCTATGTAATGTTGCATGTTATGAACAAGCTTCCCCCTTTCTAATTCCTATTAGGTTCAGCCTTTTATTCATGGGAGAGATTTGAATGCTGATAATTCATGTCATACTCCTTTATGTATTCACTATAGTAGTGTCCACACCTCTTGCAATAATAACATTAGATGCTATACTTATTATACCTTTATTTATATCCCCTTCTGTAAGTATTGTTGCTTCTTCTCCTTCCTATATTATTTAATCCTCTCAGCCTTCCTTTCTCATTCACATTGGTCTTAAATTCTTGCTCATGAGAGGAGGTGCCTGACCTATTCAACCTTTGTTCATGGGTTTTTAAGGAACCCATTACCTTATCCATTGTCATTATTCTCAAATCTTTGGACTCTTCTATTGCAACCACTATAGGGTCAAATTTGATTGGAAGGCTCCTCAACACTTTTTCTATGATCCTATAATCTTCAAGGGCATCACCACATGTCTTAATTTGATTGATAATATTCATTATTCTTTTGAATATGTCATTGATAGACTCATTCTCCTTTATTTGTAGAGTGTCAAAATCCACTATTAAGAGCTTCAAATTGACAAGATTCACCTTGTCACTCCCTTGATAGGCATTTTTAAAAATTTCCCATGCTTTTCTAGAATGGACAATTATATATATCCTAGGAAATATTGAATCAACTAGTGTTATTTGTATGTAGTTGAGTGCCTTGACATATTTTCTCCTATTCTCTTTCAACACATTTCTTTGTGATTAGGTTAATGTGTTAAAGGCTTCCAAGTTTATAACCTCATTATATACACCTTCAACCAACTCCTATATCTTTTAAGAGTTGAATATAGTCTTCATTTTGATGCTCCATACATCATAGTTCTTTCCATCAAATGTAGGGGTTGTTGCCATGAACCAGAATTCCCTACTTTCATGTCTAAATGGAATTATAACTTATGAGATCTAATACCAGTTATTGAAAACTATAGATATGATATCAATTCTATGTGGAAATTATAGAATAATGTGTAGGCTTAGGTGGGTAGCAAGGAAACAACATAGTAATAAAACAAAAGATTGAAATAGGGGATGGGAAGAATAGTTCAAAACACACAAAATGCAAATATAATATTTATGTAAAAAAATTTACAGACATATCTATAACTATTTAAAAAAGACTCTTATAAACTGATATTAAGCTAAACATACTACTTTCTAATTATTGTCACAAATAATATCCATTATGTTGTTGTTTTGCTTCTATTCTCATTTTGGCTTCTTTTCTTTGTCCATAGAGTTTGCTACTACTATGTTATTTTCTGTAGGATCTTTTATACTTGTTGCTATGTTATATTCTCTTTGTCTTCTTGACTAGATATTTCTATACCTCTAATTGTTGTTACATCTATTTTTTTTGCACTATCTTCTACATAGTCTACTACTATTCCTATGACTATTGTTGCATTTCTTATCTTTTGTCAGACACATACTTTTGATTTGTCTTCTATTTTTTTCCACTTCTAAATACTAGGATTATAGCTACCTCACTTATCACCAAAATCCCCCCAAAAATAAAATAGCTACAAAATATTGAAAATTCAAATCACTTCAATTAATCCTATTAGATGGTTACAGTTGTTCTGTGTAGATTGGGAGGTAGGTAGGAAGTCAGTGAATAAAATAATATTCTAACAAAGTTAAGTTTTTGAAATTGTATATTGGGAGTTACTTTTCTTTAATTTGTTCCATGAAGGGTTTTACCTCCAGTAACCACACATTTTGCAAAACTCTAATTATATTTAGGTAACATATGGCTATGCTACCATCCTTTTTTTTAACAATTAATATTCTTCCTGTCTTTTACAAAGATGGTAAAGCATTTTAGTAAAGAATTAAAAAAAAGATAGTGACATAAGCTTGAGGGAAAGACACTAGGAATAAGAATGATAAAAAATAGTACACATGTGGAATGGTGTATAACCTAAAATATATTAGGACTATTGTATGTTTGAGATGCCATAACTAGAGTTGAAATAAATAGTGGTATAAAACTAAGTTACTATTTTTATATTTGATTTAATATTTTTAATCTATATATGGTTGAATTGATTAGTTTTATTTAAAAAAACATTTTTCTCAAAGACATGCACTGGAGTTTCTAGTTTACCCAAGAGCTCATATAGTTGAGCTAATTTTAAGAAGAGGATGTAGTAGTTTTCAGCAGCCATGAAAGAATATGGAGTTTTGTTAGAGGTGAAGATAAGTTTGGTAGGTTGGTTTAGATGGTGTCAGCCATGGAAATGAATTGAGTTTGCCTTGGCTATTTCCTAGAAGGTAGGAGGATACTATAGGCTAACAAATTTGGTTTCACATTTATTTATCAATGCCATGTCTAGGGTTTATATAATTTTACATCAACCTATTTATTTTGTATTCATTTAGCATGGATATCATGTGATGTTTATGGTTTGGTTGGTAATCATAAATATAACTTAATTACTTATGTAATCAGGGTGTTTGAGAAACAAAGACATTTTTAGCAGCTTTATTTACTTTTTGGTTATATTTTGATAATTAGTAATTAGAGCGTGGATATTCATAGTTCATCATGCATGGATGAAATTCTTATATGGGATTTTATTTTATTTTTTTATATAATATGTGATTTGATATACTATTTTTAGGATTGGTTTTCTTTTGAAAAAAGAATAGTGAGTCAATCAGAAGTTCACCATTTGTTTTTAGATTTCTTTTGATAAGATTGGTAAGTTAGAGAAACATTTAGCTATGAGAAGATAGTGACTTGCTTATGGAACAACATTTCTCACCAAATATGATATATAATACTACTTATTTTATCTCTTGAGAGATAATATCATTTTTGTTTCTCTAGAGAAGACATAAAATACTAATTTTTATGATCTCTCAAGAAACAATATCATTTAATCTCGATAATTGTCTTTTGAGAGATAAAATTAATTTAATGAATTGAAAAAAAACTAAATTCCTTCTAGTGAAACCAATCAATAAATATCATCAATAACACTAAAATGTTGGTAATTAGTATTATTAAAAAAATGGAAAATAATTTGGGTGGAATAATCTTGTGCCCATAACTTGTGGGTCTATGAGAATTTTATTATGTTAAAAAGAATAAATACAAAAGGGTGCCTAAATGCCATTAACCTTTAACGTAGAATGGTATAGGGGTAAAATTTAATATATTTTTGCAAAATCCATTTCTAGAACTATGTGGTTCATCAAAGCACTCCATGATCCTCAAGTTTTTTAATCTTGTTGTCCCAATTATTTGTGTTGTTGTTGATCTTAATTATAATTCTAAAATTTCACTATTCTTCCTTTGTTGATCCTTATGTATACTTGTTTCCATCAAATATGATATCTAATATGGATTTTACAACATTTCTAGGAGCCGCACATTTAACACTTTCCAACTGAATAAGAAACCACTAAAAAATAGCATGGCATAAAAAGATAATGTCAACAATTTAAACAAAAAATATAGAAAAGGAACTAGCACAGATATTATAGATATTTGTGTTTTCATGGAGATATGGTAGCTAATAATTTTTTATATCACTACCACTAACTTTCAAATTTGTAAATTACAAAACATCATACAAGTAAACTAGATAGCTCTTGTAAGTTAAAAAAAACTTTACAATTATCTATCTTCTAAACATTGTTCTAGCAAGTAAATTAAATTAAATTTCATGTTTTCACCCATGTGAATTAGAAAGAATGTTAGTAGTATAGAACTAGGAATAAAGGTATCTTGGAAATACTTGATAAGACTTCCTAGAGACTTGTGCCCCAATGCTTGCTTCTAGATTGGGAAATCATTTGATGACATATTTGTCTCCTTTTCTTATACCACAACCACCACCATATCAATGTTATATATTATCATGCCAATTCCCATCCTCTTTAGTATAGTTATGCCTCATGGATTTTAAGCGAATCTTTGACAGATTGAGAATAATAATCATTCACAAATTATTAGAGATAGTAGCATTACTATGGAAATAAAATATCCTATATTGGCTGGAGAGATTTTAAATGTAGAGCCCATATGCCTAACCAGATTCATTTCTTTCTTAACAAATAGCATTATAATTTGAGAAAATAATGTGCTTTGTAATATGGTCATCAGCCAAATTGACAAGATTCTTATCACCATCTTTATTTCCTCTACATCTGTCATAGTGCATGGTTTTGAGTTTTCCTCACTCTAAGCTACTGCTTTGTCTAAAAATCTACCATTCACAACCATTATTTTCTCTTATACATTATGCTATACAAAATAGGTATATGCCCATCATTAATGTTTAAAAATGATAAAGTTTATAACCTAAGAAATTTAGTACGATAAATGGGGTATCAACCTTGACCAAGATATTCCTATGAATTTAATTCATGAAGAGATAATGAATCTGAAGGAACCTACACTTTCCAGTTGTAAATAAGTTTTGCAATTACTTTTGCCATTCACTATAGGGGGTATGTCTCTAAAATTTATGTCTATAAACTAGTGTACCCATCAAAAATACCAAGGATGATATTATGAGTGGTATGATCATAATTCCATATCCCACTCCCCAACTTATTTGGTCTTGAATATACATGATCAATGTCTAACCAATCAAATTTCCAAATAATATTATAAAAATACACTAATTGAAAAAAGTGGCCTTGTGCATTTTTTACTTTGGATGAAAATCATCAAACTGATCTACACCAAAAGTGGATATATTTGTTTTGGTTCCTTTAGAGCCTAAATAAATCATATACAAAGCATGGTATAAAACCCAATTGATAAAGAGTAACTCTTTTAGCAACCTTCATTTGATGGGTAGTCTGGTTGTATCAAAGACTTCAATAAAATTGTAATGGTGATAACCCCCATTCCTTGGGCCAAAATCAATGTCATAATAGATTTCTAATTAAAAATCAATTCATTTATCAATACTCTGTGAAAATATTTTATTTTTCCTTCTTACTTACTCACCTAGAAAGCTCGAAATGATGATAGTAGTAACCAATTGAATCAAATACACATTTTAAATTTGAAATCAACCAACCATTTGCATTTTTTTTAAGGGGGGTGGGATAGTGGTAGGTGAGAAGCTCAAATGTATAAGATAAAAAGAGAAAATAGAATGTAAGAGTGTGAAAAATAAGTTAGTGTAGCAAAAACAAAAAGATACAAAATATAATGTTAGTATGGATAGAGAAAATATACGATGCAATAACAAACAAAGATAGGCATAATTTTAGTGAAGTACCAGTAGAGAATAGAGATTGGAGAAAATAGGCAAAGATTATATTCACAGACAATATAAATCTATAGGTGAGTGGAAGAAAGATAGAATGTAACAATAGTCTGTATAAAATAGGGGAAGAAAAAATAGAGAAAATTAAGAAGATAAATAGACAACAGTCTAGTAAAGAGGAAGCAAAAGAAGAAATATAGTCAACAAAATAGAAGAAATGTATTAAAAAAAATAATCATTTTATAACTGTAGTTGTGTAAGTTTATGAATCAAATCAATTTATATTAGAGTTTTAAGAATGAATTAATATATATAGTTTGAGTGGTTTTTATGATGATACTCTACCCTCCCCTATTTTATCCATCTTGTATGTTTTTTTGGTGTATTTCTAGCACTTTTGTTTGGCTTTAGACCATCCATGTAGTTTCAGTATTTTGTTTTATTTTATGTTTTTGGTTGCTTCCCACCTAGGCCTGTACAGTTTAATTTTTTACCAATAATTTATATCAAATATCTTAGGTTGTAATCCCATTTAGACATGGTAATAGGCAATTTTGGTTCACAGCATCAGCGCCCTATATTTGATGGAAAGAGCTATGATGTGTGGAGCATCAAAATGAAGACCATATTCAATTCTCAAGATCCATGGGAGTTATTTGAAGGTAGATAGAATAATTTTGTAGACATAGCAACACTTAATGCATTAACCCAATCACAAAAGTATGCATTGAAGGAGAAGAGGAGAAATTATGCCAAGGCCCTCAATGACATATAAATGACACTAGTTGATTTAATATTTCCTAGGATAGCAACAATTGTCTATTCTAAACAAGCATGGGATATTATTTAAAATGTCTATCAAGGGAGTGAAAAGGTGAAACTTTTCAAGTTGTAACTCTTAAGAAGGGACTTTGAGATCCTAAAAATAAAGGACAATGAGGTTATCAATAACTTATTCACAAGGATAATGAATATTATCAATCAAATGAAGATATATTGATACCCTTGAATATCATAAGATCATAGAGAAGGTGTTGAGGAGCCTTCCAATAAAATTTGACCTTATAGTGGTTGAAATTTAAGAGTCAAATGATTTGAAGTAAATGAAAATAGATGAGCTAATGGGTTCCTTATAAAACCATGAACAAAGGATGAATAGGTCAACCATATGTTCCCATGAGTAAACATTCAAGACCAATGTGAATGTGAAAAGAAGGGGGAGAGGATCAAATAATAGAGGAAAGGGAAGAAATTTCTTTGGTCAAGGAGGTGGAAGTCATAGACATCAAGAGTCACATGGGAGAGGAAGAGGAAGGAGAATCAACACTTCAAGAGGAGGATCTATAAAAAGGTATGATAAGTCAAAAATTTAATGTTATTATTGTAAAAGGTATTGACACTATGGTAGTGAGTGTAAAAAAAGGAGTATAATATGAGTATGTTGTATTCAAATTTATCCAAAACATAAGAGGCTAAACGAAAAAGGAATGAGAAATATGTAAAAATTTTCAAACATGTAATATTGTGGAGTTAAGTGGTAAAGAGACATGGTATTTGGATGGTGGTTTTAGAAACCACATGAGTGGGAACAAAGAGATGTTAAACAACATTGACAAGTCAATAAAATAAGAGGCAAATATGGGAAATAATGAGAAGGTTCTGATCATGGGCAAGGGTATCATATCTATTTACACCAAGTAAGGTGATAAAAGGCAAATTTAATATAGTTTCTATGTAATCGGGTTGTAGCACAACCTTATTAGCATTGGAAATCTTTTCCAAAATGGGTATAAGGTCAGATTTACTAATGGAGAATGCATAATATTTGATATGAGTGGTTATAATAGGTAGAACAATCAAGATGACATGTAATTTGATGTTTCTTTTGAGAATACAAAATGAGCTCATAGTAGCATTAAAAATTATGATAGTAGATGAGTCTACTCTTTAGCATCTAATGTATGATAATTTGAGATTTGGAGGGATAAACCTTATTTAAAAGAATCAAATCATAAGAGGGTTTCCCCTTATAGAATAACCAAACAAAATGTGTGAAGGATACATATTGGGGAAGAAACATAGAAGTGCATTTCCTATGGGTAAAACATGGAGAGCTAGAGTTCCTTTAGAGCTGATCCATTCAAACTTGTGTGGTCCAATGAAGAACCCCTCCCTATAATATAGTGTTTAATTCATGACATTCATAGATAACTTTAGTTGGAAGATATGGGATTATTTTTTGAAGAACAAATTAGATGCATTTGAGACCTTAAAGCAATTTAAGGCTATGGTGAAGAAACAAAGTGACCACTAAATTAATATTTTGAGGATAGATAGAGGGGGAGAGTATATCTCTAATGAGTTAATGATTGTTTGTAAGGATCATGGCATCAAGAATAAAATTACATCTAGGTATACACCATAGAAAAATGGTGTGTTTGAGAGGAAGATGAGGACTATCCAAGAGATGGTAAGGAACATGATAAAGGCAAAGGGTTTACCTAATGATTTTTGGGCTAAGGGTGTAGAAATAGTCATATACTTATTGAATATTTATCCAACCAAGAGAATTACGAATATGATCCCTCAAAAATCATGGAGTAGCTTAAATCTAGGTTTTGAACACCTTAGAGTGTTTGAATGTGTATCATATGCATGCATGCCCAGGTAAAAAAGGACAAAATGGGATGAAAAAGGTGAGAAGTGTATTTTCATAGGATATAGTGATCAATCAAATGATTATAAAATGTACAATCCCATCACTAAAGAACTCATAATCAGTTAGTATGTTTAGTTCATTGATCATGAAGCTTGAGAGGAGAGACACAAAGAAGAACAAGCACAAACAAGGGATAGTGGACCATTTTTTAAATCTGAAATAGCAGATGGTACACCCACCCATACACCAAGTTGGACTCCTATTTCACAAAGGGTTAATTCATCTAGTGGGAAAATTCATCAAGGAGGTCAAGGATTTATTTATGAGTCAACATCATCCTCCTCCAACTCAAATCAATTCCTAGCAAGGACAAGAAGATTTCAAATCTATGAGTAGTCAAGCTATGAGTGCATTAAACTATTAATTATGCTCTCTTTTTATTAGTTGATCCTATATACTTTGAAATTTTAGTTAAGGATAGAAATTAGTGTGAGGCAATGGATGAATAAATGAATGTAGTAGAGAGAAATTAGACTTAGGAGTTAGTTGACCTACCAAAATGAAAAAAGGTCATAGGAGTCATGTGAGTGTACAAGACAAAAACCAATCCTAAAGGCAAGATAGAGAGGCATAAAGAAATACTAGTGGTGAAGGGATACAATCAAAGGCCTGTATGTGACTACAATGAGACATTTTCACCCATAACAAGCCTAGAAATGGTAAGGACAATTATAGCCATTGTTGCGGGATAGCCACCTAAATATGATATTATCGATTATGAGAATAAGGTATATAGATTGGAAAAGGCATTATATGGGCTCAAGCATGCCCTAAAAGCATGGTACTATTAGTGTAGGTTTTTGTTTTTCCCTATTTTTTAATTAGGGAAATTATATTTCTTGTGCATACATGGAGTTTTCCTACATTTGTAGGATATGCTAGCTTATGTGGAGGTGTGTGTCATAGATGTGTCATAGGTGTCATAAGAATGTCATAAGTAATTCCCTTGATGGGAGTTACTTCTCTATTCTTAGCACCTTGTCACCACCTTTTATGGAGGAGTTACTGTCTATTCTTCGAGTGCCTTGTCCACCTTTTGTGGAGGAGTTACTTACGTACTCTCCTATATGTATTCCTCACTTTGGCCATCTCATGTTAATCAAATTTTGGTTTTCTCCATTTTGTCTTGTGCAATTTCTCTTATTGTGTTATTTTCAAATTACTTTAGCATCTATGTGGTGTGCACTTGCTTCAACTTATGTGATCACGTCTCCATTACACTCGTATTATCTGGATTCTGGCAAGAACTCCAATATGGTATCAGAGCTAACCTAGTAATCTTGTGTGTGATTATGCTTTTAGCTTATTTTGAAATCAAGAATGAAGTTCTCTTTATTTTTTATTCTAGATTTGATCTAAAAAAAATTTGTCTATATCATTTTTGGTTAGTTTCCTTGGGATCTTTACATTTGGGTGTCTTGGCAAAATACCACTAGCAAACAAGCTATTTGTAGATAAATATGCAGGTTCATGCACTTAGGCGCCATTGTTGAGCAGAGAGAAAGGAGGTAGGCACCAAACTTCTACTATTATCCTTGACTTCTACACCTAGCTTCTAGTCTGCACCCTCCAATAGTAGTTCCAGCTAAGCCTTCAGCTATACAACATCCTTTCCTACCAACCAAGCTAGTTGTACAACATAGGTCTATTTTTTTTGTTTTTTTTGCAAAAAAAATTTAGAACTGCGCCTTTTTTGGACACCACCTACTATTTGGTTTGTTGTTTAGAAGTCAGTTTCTATGCCTCTTTTTTGGTGAAGTCTTTTGCCACACCTCAGACAAGCCGTACAATCCAGCACAGGTCTGCTACTTCCATTTTATCTTTTTTGCAAATCTGGACTGTGTTTTGTTCTTTGGTGCCCCTTCCTACTTGGCATCCCATTCTGTCCATTCTGTCCTTAACTAAAATTTTTTAGTGAAAATTGACTTGTAAAAAAAACAAAAATCAATCAATTTGACTGAGTATTAAGGTTTTTAGATAGTTTGGTAATTTTGGGGGTTTGAATTTTAACTTGTATCTTCGACCTACGAAGACAAAGGGTGAGGCCCAGGTTGGTGAGAGACCAATTCCCCCTCACACAAACATCCTTTAGATTCTTCGTTCCATGATAAATCCAATGAGTGGTTGGAAGGCCACTTTCTCTCCATAACAGGCATTTTTTAATGTTTTAGTGCTTTTTTTGCAAAAACATTAGTTTACAAAAAAATTGTACCTTTAATATCTTGCAAATGGTAGCTCATTTTTGGGTGCCATTCTTTGAAAAAGTGTTTGTAATTCGATTCTCCAAAGCGTAGGCTTGTTATTTATCAAAAATGCACTAGTTTATAAAGTGCAAAAAATTTGGGTCTCTTGGGACGAATTTTTGACTGAGTCTGATGTCTTGTTTGATTTAGTCTTGCACTGATTGCTCTAAGACGTACTCTCAACTGAGTTTGACGTATTTTGAGTGTGCACTTGCATATTTGGGGGGCTCAATATTTTAGGGGGGTGTGATTTCTTTTCACAACTTACTTTCATTCTCCTTTCTGCATAAATTCACAACTTGCAATCAACACAACTTCACCTAAATTTAGCTAAAAATGGATTCATTTCAACTTAAACCCCTAACACCCTTCAAATATCATGAATCAAAAGTTAAAATGTTAATTATTCTTAGAAGCAAAGGGTTGTATAAGATCACCATGGGTACACAAATAGAACCCAACACTGATGCTGAAAAGGTCAAATGGTACAACCTTTGGAGTTGGTCCACAGTGATGTATCAGGACCCTTTCCCAAGCCATCTTTCAGAAGGGCCAAGTACATCCTCACTTTCATTTATGATTTCTATAGGTACACTTGGATATATTTTCTCAAACAAAAGTCTAAAGTGTTTGAAATTTTTCTAGACTTCAAGGCTCTTGTTGAGAAACAGAGTGAGAAATCCATCAACGTTCTTCGAGCTGATAATGGAGGAGAGTATGTCAACATGAGGTTTGAGCAATTTTGCACCATAGAGGGGATTGATTTGTAGCGCACTATCACTTACAGTCCTTCACATAATGGGGTTGCAAAACACAAGAATAGGTTCTTGAAAGATATGGGTAGCTATATGATTCACTCCAAATCCTTAGCACCATAGTGCTAGGCTGAAGCCATCAATTGTGCTTGCTACATTCAAAATAGGGTTCCTCACAAAGCTTTGAAAGGGATAACACCCTTTAAAGCTTGGCATAAAAGGAAACTTGATGTTGATCACCTTAGAGTTTTTAGATCCCTAGCCATGGCCCCCATTTCGAAGAAGAAATGCAAAGCTATGGAACGTCACTCTAAGCCTTGCATCTTTATAGGATATCCAGATGGTATTAAGGGACATCTCCTTCTAGATCTAGTCACTCATGAGTTGAGAGAAGTGTCCATTTTTAGGAGAGTCCTAGAAACTCAACACTTGACATTTCTTCTCCCTCATTGGATCTACTTATTCATGATGATTCCTTGTCAGATTCAGATCAGCCACAGCAGGTTCTTGAGCTAGAGTCATCTTCTTCTTCAAGTTAAAATAGCGAGGACGGTGATGTAGAGTCATCCACCTCTAGTCAATTAGAGGATGAGGAGTTATCACCTGACTTGCCCACTTTCAGGCCACTTTGGGCTAGATAGACACTTAAGAGTGCTGGCACTTGGGCAGGAGATTCCGCAGATGACAGACGTACTAGGGGGATTTTTAGAGAGATCCGCATGCCTTCTTTGCTTTAGTTTTGGATCCATAGACCTTTCGAGAGGCATCAGGGGTACCTGAGTGGGATAATGCTATGGAGGAAGAATATTCTTACTTAATCAAAAATCACATTTGGGACTTGACTTCACTTCTTAAGGGAAGAAAGATGGTTCGATATAGGTGGATATATCAGACCAAGTTTGCAGCAGATCGATTGATAAGTACAAGGCACAATTGGTCACCAAGGGTTTCTCACATGTGGAAAGCATTGACTACTCAGAGACCTTTCCACCTATTGCAAAGATGACTTCTTTTGACTCACCTTTTCACCTGTTGCAAAGATTATAGAAATAACTCTGATAATATCAGAGTTATTGCCAAATTTTGGATAATACGACTACAATGGAGATGTGATCACACAAGTTGAAGTAAGTGCACACCATATAGATGCTAAAGCAATTTGAAAATAACACAATAAGAGAAATTACACAAGAAAAAATAGAGAAAACCAAAGTTTGATTAGCATGAGATGGCCAAAGAGAGGAATACATATAGGAGAGTACGTAACTCCTCTACAAAAGGTGGACAAGGCACTCCAACAATAGACAATAACTCCTCCATGAAAGGTGGTGACAAGGTGCTAAGAATAGAGAAGTAACTCCCATAAAGGGAGTTACTTATGACACCTACGACACATTTATGACACACACCTCCACATAAGCTAGCCTATCCCATAAATGTAGGAAAACTCCATGTATGCACAAGAAATATAATTTCCCTAATTAATAAATAGGGAAAAATAAAAACCTACACTAATACCCCCCATAAGCACAGCTTAGGTGGGCAGTGTGGAAATATAAAATGGGTTCTAGCAACTAGGCCTAATGAGGTACCCATGTACAAATGCAATCTCCCATAAGATAGAGAAAAGGAGAAAACCCGTAGGAAAAAACTCCCCTCCCCAAAAGAGTGACATAAAAGAAAGTAGAGGCTAGAAGGCCCCCCTAAAGATGATGTTGCTGTAGATGTGGACCACACCCCAATAAGAGCTCAGAGATGAATGAACTTGCTCTCAGTGAAAGTTTTAGTGAAGATGTCTGTAATCTACTCTAAAGACTAGAAAAATATCAAGTCAATGACCTGACTATGAATAAGCTCTCGAATGAGATGCATGTGAATCTCTATGTGCTTGGTTTGCTGGTGCTAAACTAAATTCTTGCAAATCTGAATGGTACTCTAGTTGTCACAATAAATGATGGTGGGCTGCCTAATAGGAATGCCAAACTCAGAAAGAATCCCGTGAAGCCAAATAGCTTCAGTAGTTGTATTAACAGCTCCCCTATACTCTGTCTCTGTGGATGATATAGTAATAGCATTCTGCTTCTTGCTAGACCTACTGATAAGACTAAAACTTAGAGGGAAACTGTAATAAAAAGTGGACTTGCGAGTCTGTGAATCGCCAGCCCAGTCTAAATCTATATATCCAACCAAGTCATCCTCTCTACCAAATCTGTAATGAATCTCGTATTTATGTGAACCCTGTATGTAATGCAAGATCCTCTTTGTTGCTTTCCAATGCAGCTCATGAGGTTCCTGCATGAATCTGGAGACAAGTCCCACTATATATGAAATGTTAGGCCTAGTGTGAGTCAAGTAGATGAGACTACCAACAGGTTGTCAATACCGAGTGGCATCAACCAATGGTGAAGAATAACCAGCCTCAAGCTTGACTCTTGATAGAAAGGGAGTCAGAGATGGCTTGCAATCAGCCATGTGAAATCGAGCCAATAGGTCAAGAGCATACTTAAGTTGTGTAAGAGAAATCCTTGAATCTGACTGTGAGATCTCGATGGAAGGAAGTAGTGCAACAAACCCAAGTCTATCATGTCAAATCTATCCTAAAGAGATTCCTTCACTGCTGCAATAGCTGATGAAGAACTCTCAGTGATCAAAAGGTCATCAACATATAGAACCAAAATCAAGAGCGAATCATCCTACTGTAAGAAGTAGACATTGGGATCAGAATGGCACCTAGTGAAACCTGCTATGAGAAGGAAGGAATCCATCTTGGCATACCAAGCTTGAGGGGCCTATTTGAGGCCATAGATAGATTTATTAAGTTTGCATACTAAGGAAGAATCTTGAACAAATTTTGGCAGCTGCTCCATGTAGATCTCCTCCTCAAGGTCTCTGTGAAGAAAGGCACTCTTCACATCCATATGATGCACATCTCAACCATGTGTTGCGATAATAGCAAAGGTGAGTCGAAGAGAAGTCATCTTTACAATGGGTGCAAAGGTCTCTGAGTAGTCAATGCCTACCACCTATGAGAAACCCTTGATGACCAATCACGCCTTATACTTATCAACCAACCCATTTGTTACAAACTTGGTCTGATATATCCACCTACATCAAACCATCTTTCTTCCCTTAGGAAGTGAAGTCAAGTCCCAAGTGTGATTTTAAATTAAGAAAGATTATTCTTCCTCCATAGCATTATCCCACTCAGGTACCCCCAATGCCTCTTGAAAGGTCTGTGGATCTGAAACTGAAGCAAAGAAGGCATGTGGATCTCTCTAAAAATCCCCCTAGTAGGTCTGTCATCTACGAAATCTCCTACCCAAGTGCCAGCACTCTCAAGTGTTTGTTTGGCCTAAATTGGCCCGAAAGTGGGTGAGTCAGGTGCTAACTCCTCATCCTCTGACTGACTAGAGGTGGATGACCCTGCATCACTATCCTCATTGTCTAAACTTGAATAAAAAGAAGATGACTTTGCCTCAAGAACCTGTTGTGGCTGATCTGAATCTGACAAGGAATCATCATGAAGAAGTAGATCTAATGAGGGAGAAGAAGTGTCAAGTGTTGAGTCTCTAGGACTCTCCTGAAAATGCACACTTCTCTCGATGAACAACTCATGAGTGATTGGATCTAGAAGGCGATATCCCTTAATACCATCTAGATATCCTATAAAGATGCAAGGTTTGGACTGACGTTTCATAGCTTTGCATTTTTTCTTCGAAATGCGAGCCATGGCTG
This sequence comes from Torreya grandis, assembly GCA_037957365.1. NCBI lineage: Eukaryota > Viridiplantae > Streptophyta > Pinopsida > Cupressales > Taxaceae > Torreya > Torreya grandis. The sequence goes on along the minus strand of JARHVA010004013.1, from coordinate 867,861 downwards.
AGGATCCAAAAACTCTAAGGTGATCAACATCAGGTTTCCTTTTATACCAAGCTTCAAAGGGTGTTATCCCTTTCAAAGCTTTATGAAGAACCCTATTTTGAATGTAGCAATCACAACTGATGGCTTCAGCCCAGTACTATGGTGCTAAGGATTTGGAGTGAATCATACAGCTACCCATCTCTTTTAAGAACCTATTCTTGCATTTTGCAACCCCATTCTGTGAAAGACTATAAGTGATTGTGTGTTGTAAATCAATCCCCTCTGTGGTGCAAAACTGCTCAAACCTCATGCTGATATACTCTCCTCCATTATCAGTTCGAAGAACCTTGATGGATTTGTCACTCTGTTTCTCAACAAGAGCCTTGAAGTCTAGAAAATTTTCAAACACTTCAGACTTTTGTTTGAGAAAATATATCCAAGTGTACCTAGAGAAATCATCAATGAAAGTGAGGATGTACTTGGCCCTTGTGAAAGATGGTTTGGGAAAGGGTCCCGATACATCACTGTGGACCAACTCCAATGGTTGTGAAGCCCTCCAAGCTTTGCCTTTGTCAAATTTTGCTTTAGGATGTTTCCCAAGGGAGCACCTCTAGCAAAGTCCTTTTGAGAATTGGACACGAGGCAATCTAATGACCATGTCATGTTTGCAAAGTTGCTTAAGGTAGCGGTAGTTAAGGTGGCCAAACCACTCATGCCACAATTTTCTAACTCCATCTAAATGAGTCAGAAATGCTATTGGAAAGGAATCTGATGCAAAATGTGAGGTGTATAACCTAGCTTGGTAATCTTCCCTAGCCATTACTATTGTACTATCACTATGTAACTCCCTGATAGCCACTGAATCTTGTGAAAACTCAACTCTCATACCTCGACCAATGTGAGTGATTTGGTATACTGATAGGAGATTGGTTGAAAGAGAAGGAACACTTAGAACATTATTGAATGTTCTTCCTTCCATTTCAACTGACCCTTTCCTTGCAATGAAAACTGATGTGTCATCACCCAAACTAATTGAAGTCATGCTACAAGGCTCTAAAGATGAAAACTCAACTAGTGAAGAGCCCATCTGGTGAGAAGCACCTGAGTTGATGACCCATGAAGATGTAGAAGCTATTGTAGCTACAAGGGCCTTGCCCTTTTCTTTCTCCTTACCCTTGCCTTTTGTCTTGGTAGAATATTGGGTAGATGAATTCTGCTTGATGGACTTAGGAACACCTATGTTGTTCTTCTCTAGAAGATGAGTTAGGAGATCTATTTGTTTCTTCATGCACTTGTGTTCATCATGCCCTATCTTTTTACAATAGGCACACTTAACTTTCTCCTTCTTAGGTTTAGCATTGGAAGAGGAAGTCTCAGTGTTGTTTTTGGCATGATTGGTGTTTTCTTTCTTCTTCTCCTGGTCCTTGTTCTTTTTCTTCTTCTCCTTTGTTGAAGTCTTTTCCTTACTATTTCCAGCTATCAAAGCTTAGGGTTGAGTAGACTTCATTGTGCCCATTTGAATTAGCTTATCTTGCTCCCTGGTCAAGTCGGCAATGAATGAATCCAAATAAGGCATTTTCTATGTAGTGCCAAGGGCACTTTTTGTGGCATGAATAGTGGAGACAAAGACCGAATAGCTTGGACCTAACTTTGCGAGAATAGAAAGAATAAGTTGATCATCTTTCTTCTCTATCCCACATTATTTCAATTGAAATCTAAGGGCCTTAAACTTAGTGAAGAAGTCCTGTAGGGTGTCAAAGTTGCTAGGACCTAGACTTATGAGTTCATTTTCGAGCTCATGACCTCTCATCTCATCAAGCTTTCTAAATAATTTTTCTAAGGTGTCCCATATGTCATTGGGAGTCTGGGAGGATTCTAGATGGAAAAGAAGTTTTGGAGACACAGAAAAGCTCAATAATTTATATGCTTCATCACTATAGTTGTACCACTTGACCTTTTCAGCGTCAGTGTTGGGTTCTACTTCAGTACCCATGGTGATCCTATACAACCCTTTGCTTCTAAGAATGATTGACATTTTAACCTTTCATTCATGATATTTGAAGGGTGTTAAGGGTTTAAGTTGAAAAAATTCCATTTTTTAGCTGAATTTAGGTGAATTTTTTTATTACAAGTTGTGAATTTATGCAGAAAGGAGAATGAAAGTGAAGATTAACAAGTTGTGGAAAGCAATCACCCCCGCAAAATATTGAGCCCCCCCCCCAAATATTCAATTGCACACTCAAAAGACGTCAGACTCAGTCGAGAATGCGTCTTAGAGCAATCAGTGCAAGACTAAAGCAAACAGGACGTCGGACTCAGCCGAAAATGCGTCCCGAGAGACCCAAATTTTTGGCACTTTATAAAATAGTGAATTTTTAACAAATAAAAATTCTATGATGTAGATAATTGAATTCCAAACACTTTTACAAAAAAATGGCACCCAAATCCAAGCTACTTTTTGGAAGATATTAAAGGTTCAATTTTCCCGTAAACTAGTGTTTTGTAAAAAAAACACTAAAACATTAAAAAATGCCTATTTTGAGAAACAAAGTGGCCTTCCAACCACTCATTGGATTTTACATAGAATGAGGAATCCAAAATATGTTTGTGTGAGGGAGAATTGGCCTCTCGCCAACCAAGTCCTCACCTTCGTCTTCGTAGGTCGAAGATACAAGTTAAAATTCAAACCCCAAAAATACAAAACTGTCTATAAAACTGAATATTCAGTCAAATTGACTAATTTTTGTTTTAACAAGTCAATTTTTAATTGAAGAAAGTAAAGTAAAGACAAATTTGATGAAATCCACATGTCTAAAGGCCCACATGGGATGCCAAGCAGGAAGGGGCACCAAAAAACATAGTACAAATTTTATCTCAAAAAAGACAAAAAAATAAATGCAAACCTGCTGTTAGGCATCATATGGCCTGATGGCATGGCAGGGAGGACTGTGGAAAATAGAAAAAGTCAGCTAATGGTCTGCATAAACATGGCACAGAGTTCCAGAAGTACTACGCCTGGACTGAAGCAAAAAATGGCATGTTGTACGAACTGGGCAACAGCTGGGCTAGATGCAATATGGCCAATGGTGTGGAGTAGCTAGAGCAGGAGGATGGAGACTGTGGCATGGAGCAGTAGGTTGGAAGGTGGTGTCCAAGAACAAAAAAAGTTTGCAGAGATCCCTTTTTTTTCTTGCAAAATGACAAAACCAGAATTCCTCCGCCTTGCTAAAGAAAACCATAGATCTGGACAAGATGTCTTGTCAAATACTAACTCAGAAGTAAATTTTTAAAAAACTTTTGTATGGATTTGCATGACTTTTCAAAAACTTTACCAAAGCTCTCAAATGCAATGGATTTTTAAAAAAAAAACTACTAAGAAAGCAAAGTAAGAATTTCAAAATAAACTAATAGCATAACCAGACACACGATTACCGAAGTAGCTCTGATAACATATCAGAGTTGTTGCTAGATCTAGATAATGCGAATGCAATGGATATGTGATCACATAAGTTGAAGCAAGTGCACACCACATAGATGTTAAAGCAATTTGAAATTAACACAATAAGATAAATTGCACAAGACGAAATGGAGAAAACCAAAATCTAATTGACATGAGATGGCCAAAGAGAGGAATACATATAAGAGAGTACGTAACTCCTCCACAAAAGGTGGACAAGGCACCCCAAGAATAGATAGTAACTCCTCCATGAAAGGTGGTGACAAGGTGCTAAGAATAGAGAAGTAACTCCCATCAAGGGAGTTACTTATGACATTCTTATGACACCTATGACACATCTATGCCACACACCTCCACATAAGCTAGCCTATCCCACAAATGTAGGAAAAATCCATGTATGCACAAGAAATACAATTTCCCTAATTAATAAATAGGGAAAAATAAAAACCTACACTAATATCAGAGTTGTTGCTAGAATCTAGATAATACGAGTGCAATGGAGATGTGATCACACAAGTTGAAGCAAGTGCACACCACATAGATGCTAAAGCAATTTGAAAATAACAAAATAAGAGAAATTACACAAGACAAAATGAAGAAAACTAAAATTTGATTAACATGAGATGGCCAAAGCTATGACACACACCTCCACATAAGCTATCCTATCCCACAAATGTAAGAAAACTCCATGTATGCACAAGAAATACAATTTCCCTAATTAATAAATAGGGAAAAATAAAAACCTACACTAATATGGTATCTGTCATCTGCAATGTTTGAAAATTTTCTATATTTCAAGGCTCTTTTTAAGAAACAGAGTGAGAACTCCATCAAGGTTCTTCAAACTAATAATGGAGGGGAGTATGTCAGCATCAAGTTTGAGTAGTTTTACACCATAGAGGAGATTGATTTGCAGTGCATAGTCACCTACAGTCCTTCACAGAATGGGGTTGCAGAATGCAAGAATAGGTTCTTGAAAGAGATGGGTAGTTGTATGATTCACTCCAAATCCTTAACACCATAGTACTGGGTTGAAGCCATCAATTGTGCTTGCTACTTTCAAAATAGGGTTCCTCGCAAAGCTTTGAAAGGGATAACACCCTTTGAAGCTTGGCATAAAAGGAAACCTGATGTTGAGCACCTTAGAGTTTTTGTATCCCCAGCCATGGCCCACATTCTGAAGAAGAAACACAAAGCTATGGAATGTCAGTCCAAGCCTTGCATCTTTGTAGGATATTTGGATGGTATTAAGGGATATCACCTTCTAGATCCAGTCACTCATGAGTTGTTTATCGAGATAAGTGTCCATTTTTAGGAGAGTCCTAGAGACTCAACACTTGACACTTCTTCTCCCTCATTGGATCTACTTCTTCATGATGATTCTTCATTAGATTCAGATCAGCTACAATAGGTTCTTAAGCCAGAGACATCTTCTTCTTCTTCGAGTTTAGACAGTGAGGATAGTGATGCAGTGTCATCCACCTCTAGTCATTCAAAAGATGAGGAGTTAGCACCTGACTTGCCCACTTCCAGGCCACTTTGGGCTAGACAAACACTTAAGAGTGCTGGCACTTGGGTAGGAGATTCCACAGACGATAGACATACTAGGGGGATTTTTAGAGAGATCCACATGCCTTCTTTGCTACAATTTTAGATCCACATACTTTTCGAGAGGCATCGGGGGTACCTGTGTGGGATAGTGCTATGGAGGAAGAATATTCTTCCTTAATCAAAAATCACACTTGGGACTTGACTTCACTTCCTAAGGGAAGAAAGATGGTTTGATGTAGGTGGATATATCAGACCAAGTTTATAGCAGATGTGTTGGTTGATAAGTACAAGGCATGATTGGTCGCCAAGGGTTTCTCACAGGTGGCAGGCATTGACTACTCAAAGACATTTGCACCTGTTGCAAAGATGGCTTCTATCTGACTCACCTTGGCTATTGCCATAGCACATGGTTGGGATGTGTATCAGATGGATGTGAAGAGTGCCTTTCTTCACGGAGACCTAGAGGAGGAGATCTACATGGAGCAGCCGCCAGGATTTGTTCAAGATTCTTCCTTAGTATGCAAACTTAAGAAATATATCTATGGCCTCAAACATGCCCCTTGAGCTTGGTATGCCAAGATGGATTCCTTCCTTCTCACAGTGGGTTTCACTAGGTGCCATTCTGATCCCAATGTCTACTTTTTACGACAGGATGATTGGCTCCTAATTTTGGTTCTATATGTTGACGACCTTTTGGTCACCCAGAGTTCTTCATCATCTATTGCAATTGTGAAGGCATCTCTTCAGGATAGATTTGACATGACAGACTTGGGTTTGTTACACTACTTCCTTGGCATCGAGATCTCACAGTCAGATTCAGGGATTTCTCTTGAACAACCTAAGTATGCTCTTGACTTATTGGCTCAATTTCACATGGCTGATTTCAAGCCATCTCTGACTCCCTTTCTATCAAGAGTCAAGCTTGAGGCTGATTGTTCTTCACCATTAGTTGATGCCACTCGATATCAACAACTTGTTGGTAGTCTCATCTACTTGACTCACCCTAGGCTCGACATATCATATACAGTAGGACTTGTCTCTAGATTCATGAAGGAACCTCATGAGTTGCATTAGAAAGTAGCTAAGAAGATATTGCATTACATACATGGTTCACATAGATATGGGATTCATTACAAATTTGGCATAGAGGTTGACTTGGTTGGATATATAGATTCAGACTGGGCTGGTGATTCATAGAGTCACAAGTCCACTTTTGGTTACAATTTCTCTTTAGGTTTTGGTCCTATCAGTTGGTCTAGCAAGAAGCAGAATGCTATTGCTATATCATCTACAATGGCAGAGTATAGGGGAGCTGTTAATGCAACTACTAAGGCTATTTAGCTTTAGGGGATTCTTTTTGAGTTTGGCATTCCTATCAGGCAGCCCACCATCATTTATTATGACAACCAAAGTACCATTCAAATTTGTAGGAATCCAGTTCAGCACCAGTGGACCAAGCACATAGAGATTCACATGCATTTCATTCGAGAGTTTAATCATAGTCAGGTCATTGACTTGATATTTTGCCAGTCTTTAGAGTAGGTTGCAGACATCTTCACTAAACCTTTCACTGAGAGCAAGTTCATCCATCTACGAGCTCTTCTTGGGGTGCGGTCTACATCTGCAGTAGCATCATCTTCAGGGGGCCACTAGCCTCTTCTTTCTTTTATTTCTCTCTTTTAGGGTGGAGTTTTTTCCTACGGGTTTTCTCTTTTTCTCTATCTTATGGGAGATTGCATTTGTACATGGGTACCTCATTAGGCCTAGTTGTCGGGACCTATTTTATATTTCCACACTGCCCACCTAAGATGTGCTTATGGGGGGGTATTAGTGTAGGTTTTTATTTTTCGCTATTTATTAATTAGGGAAATTGTATTTCTTGTGCATATATGGAGTTTTCCTACATTTGTGGGATAGGCTAGCTTATGTGGAGGTGCGTGTCATAGATGTGTCATAGGTGTCATAAAAATGTCATAGGTAACTCCCTTGATGGGAGTTACTTCTCTATTCTTATCACCTTGTCATCACCTTTCATGGAGGAGTTACTGTCTATTCCACAAATGTAGGAAAACTCTATGTATGCATAAGAAATATAATTTCCCTAATTAAAAAATAGGGAAACTAATGTGTTATCACCCAAACTAATTGAAGTCATGCTACAAGGCTCTAAAGATGAAAACTCAACTAGTGAAGAGCCCATGTGGTGAGAAGCACATGAGTTGATGACCCATGAAGATGTAGAAGTTATTGTAGCTACAAGGGCCTTGCCCTTTTCTTTTTCCTTACCCTTGCCTTTTGCCTTAGTAGAATCTTGGGTAGATGAATTATGCTTGATGGACTCAAGAACACCTATGTTGTTCTTCTCTAGAAGATTAGTTAGGTGATCTATTTGTTTCTTCATGCATTTGTGTTCATCATGCCCTGTCTTTTTACAATAGGCACACTTAACCTTCTCCTTCTTAGGTTTAACATTGGAGGATGAAGACTCAGTGTTGTTTTTGGCAGGATTGGTGTTTTATTTCTTCTTCTCTTAGTCCTTGTTCTTTTTCTTCTTCTCCTTTGTTGAATTCTTGTCCTTACCATTTTCATCTATCAAAGCTTGGGGTTGAGCAGACTTCACTGTGCCCATTTGAATTAGCTTATCTTGCTCCCTAGTCAAGTCGGCATTGAATGAATCCAAAGAAGGCATTTTCCAGTAGTGCTAAGGGCACTTTTTGTGGCATGGAAAGTGGAGACAAAGATTGAATAGCTTGGACCTAGCTTTGTGAGAATAAAAATGACGAGTTGATCATCTTTCTTCTCTATCCCACATTCTTTCAATTGCAATCTAAGGACCTTAAACTTAGTGAAGAAGTCCTGTAGGGTGTTAAAGTTGCTAGGACTTAGACTTATGAGTTCATTTTCAAGCTCATGACCTCTCATCTCATCAAGCTTTGCAAAAAACTTTTCTAAGGTGTCCCATATGTCATTGGGAGTCTGGGAGGATTCTAGATGGAATAGAAGTTTTGGAGACATAAAAAAGCTCAGTAATCTATAGGCTTCATCACTACAATTGTACCACTTGACCTTTTCAGCATCAGTGTTGGGTTATACTTCAATACCCATGGTGATCCTATACAACACTTTGCTTTTAAGAATGATTGACATTTTAACCTTCCATTCATGATAGTTGAAGGGTGTTAGGGGTTTAAGTTGAAAAGAATCAATTTTTAGCTGAATTTAGGTGAAGTTGTGTTGATTGCAAGTTGTGAATTTATGCAGAAAGGAGAATGAAAGTGAATTTTAGTTAAGGATAGAAATTAGTGTGAGGCAATGGATGAAGAAATGAATGTAATAGAGAGAAATTAGACTTAGGAGTTAGTTGACCTACCAAAAGGAAAAGAGGTCATAGGAGTCATGTGAGTGTATAAGACAAAAACCAATCCTAAAGGCAAGATAGAGAGGCATAAATCAATACTAGTGGTGAAGGGATACAATCAAAGGCCTATATGTGACTACAATGAGACATTTTCACCCATAGCAAGTCTAGAAATGGTAAGGACAATTATAGCCATTGTTGCGGGATAGCCACCTAGATATGATATTATCGATTATGAGAATAAGGTATATAGATTGGAAAAGGAATTATATGGGCTCAAGCATGCCCTAAGAGCATGGTACAACTATATATACTCTTTTATGTTGAGCAATGGGTTTAGTAAAATCACTAGTGATCCCATACTCTACATAAAAGTGAGAAAAGGTGATATTTTGATTGTAGTTTTGTACGTGGATGATCTAATATTCACCAAAAATGTAAATAAATCAATAGAAGAGTTTAAAATAGCCATGAAGGAATTTAAAATGATCTATTTAGGATTATTAAAGTAATTTCTTGGGATAGAAGTCAAGCATATGGATAATGGCATATTTGTATACCAATCTAAGTATACGAATGAGGTTTTGGATGTTGGACAACAAGCTAGTATCTCACCAACTGAGACAAGCATAAATATGTGAAAAGATGATTATAGAAGTAATGTAGACCCCACACACTATAAGACTTTAGTAGGAAGCCTAATTTATTTGAATACAACTAGGCCAAACATCATGTATGTATTCAGCCTCATATCTATATTCATAGAAACACCAAAGAAGAAAAATTGGCAAGTGAGCAAAAGGATATTGAGTTATTTGAATAAAACAAGAGATTATTGAGTATTGTATGCAGTAATAGATTAGTTTCGGCTAATGGGTTATAAGGATAGTGATTTGTCCAGTAGCCTTGATGGATAAAAGAGTACTTTAGGTTTTGTGTTTCATCTTGGTTCAGGATCCATATCTTGGGATTCGAAGAAGTAACCTGTAGTTTCACTTTCTATATCTAAAATGAAGTACATAGTATTTAATACAATAGCATGCCAAACTTATGGTTAAGAAAGATAATTTCATATTTACATAAGGATTAGCAAGAAGAATCTACAGTCTATTTTGATAATATATCTATTGATGTGGTGGATTGCACATTGTGAAGGGAGGCTCAGATCTCTTCATCCATGTGACACAATGGAGACATCCCTTTTGCTATGGGTGGTAAATGTGAGGGATGAATCTCTAGATTAGGGGCTATCTCCCCTTGATGCACCTTAAGGCCCTAGATTTCCTACTATTAACAATGGAATGGATGAAAAGGGAGAGAAATGATAGAAATTAGAACTTAAACTAAAGTGGTGATGCACCAAAATGGTTGGTCTGCTCAGCTTTGACATACACTTTACACCAAGACAAGCTGACATACACTATTATTCAAGATGAGAAACTCTCCTGCATTAGTATTTCAATAGGGGGTGCTATGGAGATACAAGGAGGAAGAACTACCAAAGGTGTTCTAAAACACACTATAATAGCCTATTCACATGTGCCTACAGTCTACTATAGACGCTTCATGTTGACCTATAAGAAATATCTCACAATTCACTGGATATGTTGGATTCAAACTATGAAAGCATGAAAGAAAATGACTTGACACAAGATCAAAAGCATAGACATATGCAAAAGTGTAAACCCAAATAGAAGTAAAATTTTTATGTCTTCATTCAAGGTAAATTCCTACAAGGCTTCACCATACAAGCTAAGAGGCTCTTTCTTAAAATGAGAAGTTACAATTATATAGAGCAAGATGCTGACAGAACAAGGAAAGGAGACCCATGCTGGAGTCAAATACTTCTGAGATAAGAGTCAATGTTGCTACCATATTATTCAAACTATGTATGGGAGAGCCATGTTGTAGATGTCAAAGCCACCACCCTTACTCTTTTGGGCCTAAAAAATCATGGGATACTCCTTCTAGCAACTAACAAAGCTATCCCCAAGTTGTTGTGGCTAGACCATGCTCTCCTTAATGATGGGTGCAACTAGGTGTGCATTAATGGCTTGGCATGAAAACATGGGTTGTGACTCTCTATAGTTCAAAAACCAATCTATTTTATTTGTTTTTGGTAGATATACTCTACCTAATGTATTAATTCCTATGGCTGAGTTATCTATGCCACTTGTCTTATTTTGATTGGCCCTTAATTTTGCCCTTTGTCTTTGTTAGCAGCTGGAACAATTCTGAGTTTTATCCTTTTCACTTTGTCTTTACCTAGGCCAATTTTCCTTTGGGCTTGGATTTTATTTTCTTCTGGGTCCCTTTTCTTACTTGCTCATTCATTTGTTCTTTAGGCTTTCAGGGCTTTGTTTCTAAATTCTTTCAAACAAAATGTCTAAAGGAATTCTTTTAGACATTTTTTCTAAAGGTAATTCACCATTGATCTCTCTTTTGTTTCAGCCCTTTTTTCTTAGACTTTCATTTGGACAAAATGTCTGAAGGAATTCTTTATTTTGGCACTAGATTTTCTTGAAGGGCAAGTTACCTTCGGTCTTTTATCTTCATCCCTTGCTTTCTTAAAGTGCCATCCGCAAAGGCCATTTGTGCTTAAAAGTACACTTCAAAAAAATGGAAATGGTCCACTTTCTCGACCAAGTGCCCTCTGTAAAGACACTTAACCTTCAAAACTTTTATAATTTCCCTACATGTAGTTGAAGTGCCCTTTGAGTAAATTCCTTACCTTTACGAGCCACTTAAACCAAATCGGGTCATTCACTTACTTTTACTTATAAAATTTGACAAGTAATAAACCTACACAAACCCAAATTTCACTAGATAGACCATTTTGGACTTCTCATGAGCTCTTACTTCAATTTTTACATCAACTTCAACTCATAAAACAAACAAGGAAAGACACTTGTAAGCCTTGATTTGATCTTCCAAGACCAAATCAGGGTTTGCAATTGTCTTTAATTATAAACCTTTATAAATAAATATGTTTGAAAAGTCTGAATTACACCATAAGGACCAAATTAGGTTTATCAAGTAACTTAACTTATGAAAATTTCACAAGTAAAGTCATTTGGAAAACCCAATTTAGTCTATTGTAGCTAAAGTAACTACTCTTGACAAACCCAAAATGAACTTGGCTAAGTAAATAAGGAAAACACTTGGCTTTTTATCAAGAAAGGTTTGGTAGAGAATATTTTTCACAAGGTGATAGAGGGATGATCTAGCCAAAACATGGATTGAATGACTTTTACAAAGAAAAAGGAGAGGGTTCCCAATTTTGGCTTATAGGACCAAAAATTGGTCAACAATATTATCCATAGTGTTATCAAATAACCTCATCTTTCATGGTAGGAGCAAGTACATTGCAATAAGATATCACTTCATTCAAGAGTTAGTTGAAGATCATGTGATAGAGCTTAAATTTTGTAAGTCAAATAATTAGTTATCTAATATTCTTACTAAGCCACTATCAAAAGACATTTTCATGTACTTAAAAAGAAGTTTAGGGTTCATTGATGCATCAACATTGGGCCTACATGGTTTTATGTTGGCTCTAGACTCCCACAAACAAGCTATAGACTTCAATAGGGTAGTTAAAAAATTTAATAGTCTAGCTATAAACTTCAACAATCTAGTTAAGTACTTCATTAGGGTAGTTATGGACTTCAACAGTCTAGTTATTGAATCTAATAGTGTAGATATAGACTTTGACAATCTAGCTATGGACTCCAAGAAGGTAGCTACGGACTTTGATAATCTAAATACGAACTCCAATAAGGCAACTATAGACTTTGACAATCCAACTATAGACTCTAATAGGGTAGTTATGGAATTTAACAATCCAACTATGGACTCCAATAGGGTAGATATAGACTTTGACAATCTAGGTATGGAATCCAACAAGGCATATATAGACTTTGACATTCTAGATATAGGCTTTGGCATTCCAGCTATAGACTTCAACAGTCCAGCTCTTGACATGCATAAAATGAGTCCAAAAGGATATATATAGATAAAGAGAAGTTTTAAAGACTGAAAAAAGTTTAGTTGACCATGGTAGGAAGGTTAAGAATAAGGGAAGGGTTAATTTTAGTGGGATATATTAAAAACTCCTTAGAGGTTTCTAGGCAAATTAGATTCATAATGGTGGAAAATACATTTGGAAGGTGATTAATTATTTAGGTGAATCAAGTGATAGAGTAGGCAAATCAAGATTTTATGAATATAAAAACTCTCTAAATTTAAAGATTATTACATATTTGGATTCCTCTAGAAAAATTATACAATTTTTAAAAAAACAATCATCACAACTTAGAATGTATACAAATTTTATGGCCTCTTGAAGTTGACTAATTTAGAGTACACTTATCAACAGACATCCACATGATGTAACAAAAATATACATGATGTCAATGGTCATCGACATAATGTAGATAGCCATTAGTAGGTACTGACAGTCATCAACACCATGCAAATGGTCATTTGTAGGTGTCAATGGACATCGACATCATGTAGATGACCATTAGGATCATACAGATGCCCATCAGCATCATGCAAATGTGTATAAATATATGTGAATGGCCATTGGCATATGTAAATGACCATTAGCATATGTGAATGGCCATCAACATATGAAGATATGTAGATGGTTTTTAGCATAATTATGTATTTATCTTGGGTTATTGACTAGGGAATAGGTTTATGGTTAGTTGCCTTAACCATTTGGGTCAAGAGGTTAGTTTGTTTTAATTAGACTTGGCTATTTAATGATAGCCGATTTTGGTAGTTTCACCCACCCTTTCCATGTTTCTTGAGTGGTTTTTTACTTTGCCTATTTATTAGGCTTTCATGTATGGTTCATAAATATGTGTTATGTAATGTAATTTGTTTCTCTTTTTAATCTGTGTGTTCAATCTAATATGGTATTCAAAGCCTATGGTTTGTAGAGCCTGAGTGGAGGTCTATGGAAGCTATAGACGTTGGTGTCTTTCTAAGGAGGAGCTTCATGCACCCAATAGAGAGCCGGAGGAGAGATAAAATTTTGTAAGCTCAACTTGAAGACCAAAAAAATATCCAGGAGGATCCAAAGACTGAATAAGATTGAAAGAAGGTTAGAGGAAGTAGTTTTAGGCTGTTTAAAGCCTCTATTTATTTTTTTGGGTAGGCTGTATGGTGTATGATGTTATACAGTTTACGGGAGAGGATAAAAATTCAAATCTTGATCATTTTTTATCAAAATAAAAGTTGAAACTATGAGTTAATTCATAACTTGAATAGTGGTGCAAACAGTTTATGATTTGGTTGATAAACGGGCTCAGAATCTAGGCTTGAAGTTTAATAGGAAGGTCAATTTTCTTCTTGGCTGATTATTTTCATGAAATTTTTAACCTAAATTTTTATTATTTTTATTATTTTTATTTTTTTAATTCAAATAAATCAAAACTTTAGCCAATAGGGGTTATTGGGGACCTACCATTGATTAATAATCATATAAGCATTTGAAAAGTTAACAATTTCACCATTTTCTAATTTTTTATTTGGATATTGACAGAGAATTTTTTTTTTTTAATTAGAGTTGTAGGTTTCTCGATTTAGTTGTTTTAGTGGTATAAAATTTGAGATCTTGCATATAGTATTGAGTTTCTTACTAAAAACTGAAAGAGTTGTTTTATTTCAATACAGAATCAATGTGTATAAGAAATTTTTATAAAAGTCATAACAATTTTTTTGATTTAATTGTTTTCTTGAAAAATGGGGTCAAATGGCTAGTATTCAACACATGTTACTATTAGATTCTTAGAAATTGATAGGTAAAAGCTTTAGTTTGTGGAGTCATAACATTTTAATGATATGTGAATATAGTAACCTTGATCAAATAATACTCGATATAGATCAAAGCCCTACCATTGTTTATGATGATTATGATAAACATCATCAAGAGGCTCTTATGTTGTTAAAACTATTAGTAGCAGATAATCTAATCTTAGAGGTCATAAATGTGACCATTACATCAGCTTTGTGGACTAATATTACCTCTAAATACCAAGCTTCTAAAGCTAGTAGAGTTTTGTATTTGAATAATTTGTTGTTTTTTACTAAGATGCAGGAAGTTGGCTCTATTTATATATTTTTATTGTAGATCAAGTACATCAGTGATCAGCTGAAGGCTATGTAAAACCTTGTTGATGAGCAAGATCTGATTTCTCTAGTTATGCAAAATCTTTCACCTTCATTTGACTCATTTATGGAGTCCTTGCACATGATTGTTGAGACATAGACTTTAGACTTTGAAAAAATATCCACATGACTATTACAGAAGGAGAGATGGCAGGAGCAGACATTGTTGTCTATATCTACTTATATAGAGAGTGCATTATTTATCAAGGGAAAGGGTAAGAAGTTTGGTAAACCTAATATTTATCTAATAAAAACTTCACAAGTAAGTGGTTCTAATAAGAGATCTATGTGGATATGTTTTTAATGTAATCAACTTGGTCACCTTAAGTAAGATTGCAAGAAAAAACAATAGGATATGGCTAACCCTAGAAAGAAAGATCATCATGTGAATGTAGCTAAAAGTGAAGGCAAGGAAACATCTTCTAATTTTAATTTCATGGCTTCTAGTGGGAATTCTATGGCAGATTGAGCTTGTTACTTTGATTCATGGGCATCTTGCCATTATACATGTCATAAGGATTGGTATGTTGATTTTGTTGAAAATGACAGTAATAATGAATCTTTATCTTTGGGAGATGGTAGGACTCATTTTGTGAAAGGATATGGTAATGTTTAGATCAATTTTAATGGTGTAGTTTGGTATACATTTAAGAATGTTAGTTATGTGCCTATTATGAACAAAAATTTACTTTCAATTAGTGAGATCACTTCAAAATCTGATTTTGTAGTAAAGTTTTAAGGACAATAATGTTTAGTCACTACCAGAGATAACAAGATTATTGTTCTTGTGATTGGTGAGAAATGTTTGTATAAGCTTGCAGATCCAAAGAGAGCAAAGTAAAGTGTACTTGTTGCAGTTGATATCACAAGTTCATTATGGCATGAAAGGTATGGAGATTTGAATTTCCATTATTTGAATACATTGAGCAATATTAATATGGTTAAGGGGATTCCTTTTATTTAGGATACTTATCATGTATGTATTGGATGTCAGTTGGGGAAGCAAGTTCGACATTCATTTGACATTGGTAAAGCTTCAAGATGTAAGGTAGTAATGGATCTAGTACATACAGATTTGTATGGTCTAATGCAAACACCTACCCCTTATGGAACCAATTATTTTTTGTTTTTGGTTGATGATTTATCTAGGAAAAAATGGGTATACTTTTTAGTGAAGAAATATGATTATTTTTCTAACTTCCTTACTTGGAAAGCTATGGTTGAAAAATAGGCAGGATGGTTAGTGAAATCTCTTAGAATGGATAATGGGGGTGATTTCAACTCAAAATAGTTCAATCATTTTTATGCCACTAAAGGCATACACAGACAGTACACTACCCCTTACACTTTATATAAAAATAGAGTTGTAGAAAGGCAAAATAGGATGGTGATGGACATGGATCATTGTGTGGTCAAAAGTAGTAATGTCCCATATATATATATATATATATATATATATATATATATATATATATATATATATATATATATATATATATATATATATAGGGTAGAAGTAGTGAATACAACGATGTACATCCTCAATAAAATTCCTACAAAATCATTGGAAAATATGACTCCAAAGGAGGCTTAGTTAGGTCCAACTCTAGATGTAAGTACTTTCTAAATTTTTAGTTGTGTAGCTTTTGTAGTTATTCTTAGTCAAAAGAGAAGTAACTTGGACATAAAAAGTAAAGCATACATGTCTATTGAGTATAGTGGGAATTCAAAGGCCTAAAAAATACTTGATGTTTCTACTAAAAAAGTTGTGGTAAATAGTGATGTCATAGTCAATGAACAAATGCCATACTTCATAGCAATTGGTATAGTTTTAGATATTGAGTCATTGTTTTCTTTTGATGATTCTATTATAGGTTTTGATGTGAAAGTTGTATAAGATTCTAGTTCATTAGTGGAATCACAAACCAAGGAGGGAATTAATGCAGGTCATTATGAGGTTCCAACAGAACAACCAAAGAAGCCAAAGTGTTATTATTCCATAATGGAAACACTAAAGGAAGGAGACATGCCATAAGGTGTGGAAGGAAGAATATTGAGATTAGGAAAGCAGTTTGGTAATAGAGGTGAACATAGCAATTTTATTCTAACTATTGTTTCATATGTATTTGAACCTAATTTTTTTAGAGGCCAAAGAGAAGCATGAGTGGGAATCATCCATACAATTGGAATATGATTCCTTGATGAAAAATAAGACTTGGAAGCTCATGGAGCTATCACTAGTAAATAAATCCATTAGTTTTAAATGGATTCACAAGGCAAAATGCAAAGCAGATGGTTCCTTGGACAAACACAAAGGTAGACTTGTTGAAAAAGTTTACGCACAAGAAGAAGGGGTTGATTATGAGGATACTTTTTCTCCTACTACAAATATGGTAAATTTTAATTTGATTGTTGTTATTGTTTCTCAATTTAGACTGTAGGTGCACCAAATGGATGTCAAGAGTGATTTCTTGAATGGATATCTGGAGGAGGATGTCTACATGGTTCAACCATAGGGTTCTTAGGTTCCTAGTAAGGAACATCTTATTTTTAGATTGGTCAAGTCCTTGTATGGGCTTAAACAGGCTCCTTGAGCCTGGTATATGAAGATAGATACATACCTTAGGAAGTTTAGTTTCAAAAGTTGTCACTCTGAACCAACTCTTTATGTAAAGGTATTTGGTGATGATATCTTGATTCTCATTATATATTTTACTGATTTAGACATCACTGGGAGTAGTGTTAATCTTAGTGAGTAGATGAAGGTTGATATTTGTTGTACTTTTGACATGATAGACTTAAGACTACTGATATATTATTTAGGTGTTGAGTTTTGGCAAGGTGATTGTGTTGTTTTCATGTCACAGAATAATTATGACAAATTATTTATTGAAATATTTAGAATGATGAATTATAATCCAACTCACACACCTATGGAAGTTGGAGCTAAAATTTCAATTGAAACTGCTTCACCTCTAGTCAATGAAATAGTGTATCCACAACTAATGGGTAGTCTCATTTACCTCACTACCACTAGATCGGATATTTATTTTGCAATGAGATTTCTATCTCACTTCATGTTTGAACCACATGAGGTACATTAGTTAGCTACAAAATGGATATTAATATATGTCAAAGTTACTCTTAACTTTAGCATACTAATGAGAAGTCTATAGATTTTGAGTTTTTAGGGTATTCTAACTTTGATTAGGCAGGACCAGTAGATTCAAAAAAATCTATAACAGGGTTTTTTCACTCTTGGTTCAAGATATTTTTCATGGTAGATCAAACTTCAAACTATAGTTGAATTATCTTCAACAAAATTAGAGTATAAATCTATGGTCAGTGCAAGTTGTAAAACTTGTGGATAAATAAAATCTTAGAGGATCTTTAGTTTGAGTCATCAAAGCCTACTCTAATTTTTTATTACAACGAGAGTGTTTTGAAGATGTTGAAGAATCTAGTATTCCATGCTAGGACCAAACACATTGAGTTTCACCATCATTACATCTAAAAATTGGTTACAAATGAAGACATCAGTCTTTTTTACTACCCCATTGTAGAGCACCCAACATATATAATGACCAAACCACTTGGTGTAGACAAGTTCATAAAATTTAGAGATAAATTTGGTCTTCTTTTTGGTTTTGTCATTAAGGGAGGGTTTTAGTGTAATTATGTATTCACCTTGGTTTTTTTACTAAGGTAATAGGTCTATGGTTAGTTACCTTAACCACTTGGGTTAAGAGGTTATTTTGTTTTAATCAAACTTAGTTATTTCTTGCTAGCTAATGTTGGTAGTTTCACCCACCCTTTCCATGTTTTTTGGGTGGTTCATTTATTTGCCTATTTAATAGGCATTCATGTATGGTTCATAAGTATGTGTTTTTTAATGCAATTTGGTTCTCTTTTCAATCTTTACGTCTAATCTAATATCATCTACCAGTATATGTAGATGACCATCGACATATACAAATGATCATCTACATGTATGATGTGAGGTGAATGTATGTAGATTGCCTTTTGAGATACTAACAAAAAACATTTATATGAATGAAATTATTTTAAATAGTAGGTGATCTGACCCTAAAATTAACTTAAACCCATAAAATTTAGGCAATTTAGGCTCTTCAATACCCTAAAAAATTAACAAATGCAAATTTATAAAACTGGAATATTCATGAATCAATGAAGATTTGCCACTAAAATTTTTCTTGAATAAGAGGGAGAGTAAAAATATTTTATTTTACCTTCCTACCTACTTTTCCAACAAGCTCTAGATTATGACAGCGTTAACTATATGAATTTAATGCATTGTTCAAATTTGAAATCAGCCAACTGTTTAGAGTTTTTGTGGAGAAAATAGTGTTAGGTAAGAATCCCACCATCCAAAAATATTAAAAATGTTTTTTCTTCAAAGAAACCCCATTTCCCCATCCCCTGTGGTAGTACAAATTAACACCAATGGCATGTGAAATGGTGATAAAGGTGATAATCAAAGGCATTTTAAAATATTGATTATGGAAGATGACAATTTTGACTCTAATATATTGCTAGAGAATTCAACGTTAATGCATTGGGTGTTGGACAAATTATTTATTTCTTCTAGTCCTCAATTTCTAGAGTATTCTCATGAAGGTGTATAATAAGTCATTTGTAGCATAAATGCTAGGGTCTTAAAGCCACAACTCCCTCTTGGTAGAACATTAAAAACCCTTTTTACTCAAATATTAAAAGGGAAGAAAAAAGACTAAAAATAGCAAGTATTTTCCTTAATGTATCACAAAAGTGTGATAGTATTCCAAAACACATGAACAAAGAGGAAATCCAAGAATCTACTCTAAAAATATGGTGCATATCCTCATTATTTTATCAAAATATTTTATGGACGTGTAAACTTTATCATAAGAATAGTTGATGATTTTATACAATTCCTCATGTAGGGCCATGTCATATTATTTATACTTTAAATGAGAAATTAAGATTGTATTATTTCCAAATTCAATTATGAGAAGCATTCCATCTACCTTTATATTCATCTCACTAATTTATTTAATAATAGTTGATGATTTTATACAATTCCTTATGCAGGGCCATGTCAAATTATTTATACTTTAAATGAGGAATTAAGAGTGTACTATTGACAGATCTAATTGTGAGAAGCATTCCATCTACCTTTCTTTTCATCTCACTGATTTTTTTAATATTATGCAATACAACTGTGAAACATGTAACATGATATTATTGTCATAAAGTGTCATAAATGAAAGATTGACATTATCAATTTGAAATTTGAAACATGATGATTCTTATTCCCATCATTGAATATCCCAATAGTAAACAAGGCATGGAATCAACTTTAAATAAAAAATTAAAGACAACCCATTTAGGAAGAGAGTATTCCAGATAGAATATTCCTTGTTAAGTCATCTATTATGGCTAGTTAATGAAACAAAATGAATCAAGCATGTAATCCTTAATTTCTATAATAAGCCAATGTGCTAAATTGTATACAAATTTAGAGTACATTTGTAGTATAATTGCATAATCATTGGAAATCCTAAGTAAGCAATCCTAGAGTAATCATATTAAAAATTTACAGTATAATCATTGGTAAATACAAATTTCAAAATTATATATATATATATATATATATATATATATATATAATTTTGAAATTTGTATTTACCAATGATTATACACATCTTTGAAAATAAAAAGACACTAGTACCAAATCATAGGTTCTCACACTCCGTATGTAGTATGACTAATTTGCTCATTTATATTCCCTTCAAACGACCCATTATTCCCAATAGATTAACATGTTGTGAATCCTAAAACACTTTTTCCTAAACATAAATTTGAGATTCACCTCAACATATATAGTACTTATCTTCCTCACAACAAAAAAATTTCCTCTTCATAGCAATTCTTCAAAAAGATTTTTGGGTAATCTTCAAAACCAAATGCTACTACTACACGAACATGATTTAATACCTATTATAAAATAGATGTCATTTATTTAGTCAATTTTATTAGTAAATAAGCAAGGTCCAAACACACAATTAGATTATTAGTTTGGGAAAAAGTGCACAAAGCATGGCATATCCATTCCAAGAGGAAAAGGTTTCTTACATTATGTGGTAGTAAATACTAGCTAGGAGTACATTGATCATAATCATAAAGATCCATATCTGATATTAGCTTATATGTCAATTTACTATTTTTTGAAAGAGGGGAAACATTGATATCCAACATAACTATTGACCTGTGATGTTGATATTTCTGTCCTCCTCTATTTTCTTGATGACATTCTTCTTTGTTTCTCTCATTTTATTTCTCTAGCACATTTATCAAAGTTCATTTCCTTCTCTATTTCCCTCCATATCTTCACATGCCTTGTATATTCTTCCTTTCCTAAGGCCAAATTTGTAATATAACTCTTAAGATATGATGTTGATATATGTGTGTACCTCTATCTTTTTAATTATCTTTTACTTTGTTTCTCATTTTATTTATCCAATAGTATATCAAAGCTCCTTTCCTTCTCTGATTCCTTCCCTCTCTTCACATGTTTTGTGTATTCTACCTTTCATAAGGCCAAATCTATAACAATTTGACACAATAAAGGAAAGGTATGTAATAGGAAAAAATGTTTTCAAATAAAACTACATTTTTTAAATAAGGAAACAAACAATAAGAAATTGATTCTTGATTTTTTTGAAGCAACATATTCATTTCTTTAAATAAAATAATAACATAGGTTAAAGGTTTAAATAGTCAAATCAAAGTGGACACAAATCTTACTTTCACTAATAGCAATGCCAAAGTTTCCAAACAACATGATAAGTAATATGGATATCAAATGTATTACAATAGATGTATACTAACAACCAAATAATTTAACAAAATAGTCATCAAATTGAAAAAAGGTGTCATGGATATGGAGCTAAAAAGTAATGAACTATAATGAAAATGTTCTTAAACTCAAACATTTTAAATACTTACTAGTGTTCCCAGTTTCACATTGAGAAACCAATTCATTGAATTCATCCTTAACATGTGGATATTTCCCAAGAATGTGATCTACTTGCAGATGTTTGAAACAATTTAGCGTTAGGTTATTTTATTAATAACTAGAAACACTTATAGAAACTAAATTAATTTAAAAATTGAAATGAAGTATCATGTTCATGAAACATACTAAAAATTTCAAATGTCTAGTACCAATTATTTTTTTATTTTTCATATCGATGCATTTAACAAGTTCTCGACATGTGTTGTTTCAAATATTTATTTTTAATTTATCAAAAAAATCCATTTACAGTGGATTTATAGCTGCAAAAATAATATGTTTCATTTTAAAATTAGAAAAAGATATTAAAGTAGAAGGATAAAAATAAGATTTTAAATGAATGCTCTAGTTAGTGAAAGTATTCAAATATTAGTTATTCAAAATTTTACTATGGTCTATGGGAGGGCCATGTTGATAATGTTTCCCAATATAGTAATCAATTGGGCCCATTTGTATCTTCTTGGAAATCAATTCATTAGACCACCTAGTTGAATTCATTCTATGAGGATGTTGATTCATAATATTCAATTCACCCTCCCTATTCTATGTAGTCTTCTTTTCATGCTTATCTTCTTCCTTTAACACTCAACCTTCTTTGAGAACCTTCTCTTTCTCAACCTTCATTAAATACTCATTATCTATATAAACAAATTTTATTTCATCATATTTAATCAAAGCACTTTGGGAGCTTAGGTGGCAATTATTGTTTGAAATGATAGACTGTTGTCTTTGTTACAAAAACCAAATAAAAAACAATAAGATAGGTTAAGAAACAATACAAAGTTAAAATTTAAAATGAGTTTTAAAAAAGCAAAATATATCACAACACACCTTAGCCATGTTTCTTTTGTGTGATTGTCTAACAAATTTCAAATCAAATGTGGGTTCAAATGATAATCTTGTAGAATCTTGAATATGAGAAATAATTTTTATACTTCTGGAGAAAGGTAGAAAAAGTGTAAATTACTCTACAAGATCTTTATGATCATAAAATAGTGATTTGACCTGCCAAAACAATTCAAATTATCAAATTCTTTGAAAATAAATTGTAGTTTAAAAATATTTAAAACTAAAATCATAATCACGCTTCTTTTTTTAATAAGGTATACCTCTTGATATATATCATTGATTGACTTGTTTCCCTTTTCATACATATCTAGTATAAGCATCACACTTTGGCTATCATTATACAACATGTAATCTCCCTACTTATGCCTCAACTCTTATATGAAGCGTTGCATGTATATCACCAATAGTGAAAATCCTTATAAAGTAACATCTGAACCTGCATAGTATAATCATATATCAATGGTCCCTTTGAAGTACCTGATAATCCACTAGATTTCATCCTAGAGCTCTTTTCTTAGATTATTCATAAACCTACTGACAACTCTCACTACATGAGTGATATATGATCTCGCGTACACCATATCATACATTAAACTTCCAACTATTGAAGCATATGAAACTTTAGACATGTAATTGATTTGTTCCTACATTTTAGAGAACTATTCCTTGATTAATTTGAAGTGATCTCCCAAAGGTGTACTTATAAGTTTTGCATCTTGCATATTGAACCTCACTAACACCTTCTTGATGTACTCTTCTAGAGACAATGCCAATTTTCTATTTTTCTTGTGTCTTTTTATTCTCATACCAAGGGTTTGCTTTGCATCACCCAAATCTTTCATTACAAATGAATTTTCTAATTTTATTTTGAGAGCATTTATATCCTACATGTTAGACCCTATAACAAACATGTCATCTACATACAATAGAAAGATAATATAGCTACCATTATCTATCTCAAAATAGACATAATGGTTAGAATCACATATACTATAACTTTGTTCTATCATAAACATGTCAAATTTCAAATACCACTTACTTGGAGCTTGCTTTAGACATACAAACTCTTCTTCAACCTGCACACCATTTTCTCCTTACCTTCGACTTCGTATCCCTGTCGCTGCTCCATATATCTTTCCTCCTCCAAGTCACCATGACGAAATGTTATCTTCCCATATAACTATTCAAGGTGAAAATATTTTACTACTACCAAACTTAAAATAGTTCTTATCAAAGTCATTTTAACTACTGGATAAAATATTTCATCAAAATCTATACCTTTCTTTTATGAAAACCACTTTACAACAAGTCTAGTCTTGTACCTCTTTTTGCCTCAATCTTCTTCTTTCAACCTATAAACCTATTTATTTTGAAATGCTCTTTTACCTGTAAGTAACTGAACTAAATCCCAAGTTTGGTTATGTACCAAGGACTCTCCATCTTCTCTTTCATGCCTTGCTCCCACTTATTTCTAGTTTCTACCTGAATTACTTCTTCATAGCTTTCTATCTCAATACCATCAGTTAATAATAAATAATAAAGTGAAGGAGAGTATCGTTTAAGGAGTCTACTTACTCTGGTAGATATTGTAACTACACTTTCAGGAGTTTTAGGTACTTGTTGTATTTGTTGCACATTTTGATTTTTTGGCACTTTTGGAATTTCATTTCTAGTGATATCATCAAGTATTGCATATTCAGTATTTGAATTTTCTTATTTCTTTCCTTGCATTTGATCTCTGTACATGACCTTCTCATTAAATATGACATCTCTACTCCTAATGATTTTATGATTTTAAAAATCCTATAAAAAATAATCAAAATCATTAACTCTATATCTGACAAAAGTACATTTCTTGGATTTTGCTTCAAGCTTGGTTCTATTTTCTTTATCAATATTGACAAATGATTCACAACAAAAAGTCTTAAAAAAGGAATAATCTAACTTTTTACCTATCTATGCTTCTTATAGAATGCCATTAGCTAAAGGACTTGAAGTCCCTCTATTAAATAAACAACAGTAGCCATAACATCTATCCAAAACTATAAGGGTAGTACTACATGTAATATCATACTCTATGATTGTCCTATTCATCCTTTCTGACACACCATTTTGTTGCGGTGTTCTTGGAATTATCTTCTTTGTACGAATCCCACGGGATGAATAATAACTATCAAATTACTTACTATAGTAGTCACCTCCATTATTTAATTTAAAACACTTCAACTTATTTCCTATCTCATTCTCAACCAAATCTTTCTATTTCTTAAAAGTATTAAAAACATCATTTTTTTTTGTATGTAATAAACTCAAGTTTTTCTATTTGCATCATCAATAAAAGTAACATAATAAGAAGATCCACCATGGGATGATACCTTAGCTAGTCCCCATACATTTGTATGCACAAGCTCTAACTTGTCATCCTTATTTATCTTCCCAACTCTATAAATCTAACTCTCTTTTATTTTTGATACATACAATGCTCACAAAAATCCAAATCCACCTTCTTCAAATTTGGTAACAAATTCTTTGAGTGGAGAACTTGTATCCCCTTCTCACTCATGTGACCAATTCTATGGTGCCATAATTTTGTATCCACTTCTATATAATATAAATCCATATAATATGCAACATTACCATTAGATAAATATAATGTACCTACCTTCTCTCCTTTTACTATTACAAGTGATCCTTTAGGGACCTTTATACTTTTTTTGCAAGTATAACTGTGCATCCCTCACTTCTCAACTAACTTCATGAAATTAGATTTATTCTAAAATTAGGAACATGCCTCATCTCTTTCAACAACCATTTGTTTCCATTCTATAATTTTGTTTGTATCTTACCCTTTCCTACAATATTATAGGGTTCAACATCACCCAAATAAACCTGTCCAAAATCACCTTGAACATACTATTGAAAATATTTCTTATCAGGTGTAGCATGAAATGAAGCCCCTAAATCTAACACCCAAATAATCATTAATATTATCTAAAAAAATGATTAAATCATCTTGTAACACATCACCTGCTACATTTGCTTCCTAATTTTTATCTTTTAGTCCATCTCCTTATTTTCCTTTTGAAACCAACAATATTTCTTCAAGTGTCCTTTCTTCCCATAAATCCAACATACCAACGTTCCTTTAGATTTTTATTTTCCATTCTTAGACTTAGCATGATTCCTTAGGCCCTTTCCTTTATCATTTTATCTTCCCTTGTTCTCAAAATTCAAAGCATTACATGATGTCTCACCTATGTTTTTCCATCACATTTCTTCACTAAGAATAACACCAATAACATCATCAAACTTTTTAGTGTTTGAACTAGAGATAGAATTACTCATATCAATGATCAAGCCATTCCAAATTTCTAGAAATGAGCACATAATCAAAATATCCCTAACCTCATCATCAAAATTTACTCTTACAAAGCTTAACTAATTTATGACCATGTTAAATTCATTTAAATGATCAGCAACAAACCCAACTTCTAAAATTTATAGATTAATTAAATGCTTCTTAAGAAATTCCTTGTTGGAGGTTGAAGGTTTTTCATATACTCTATCCAATGCCTTTATCACATCCATTATTGTCTTTTATTTTAAAATATTGAAGGCCACTAACACTACCAGGTACAATCATATTTTTCGTAGTGACATTCTATCAAGAACCTCCCAATATTCATCCTTCATATTCGTCAGCTTCTTTGCTATTCCTCCCAATGGTTTGAAAAGATCCTTATGATGTAGATAGTCCTCCATTTTCATCTTCCATAGTTGGTAGTTTTGGCCATTGAACTTCTTGACCTTAAACTTTCCTTCTTCTACCATTGCTCCCACTCGAACCAAGAACCCTCTTTTCCTACAAGTTTATCTACCAAATAAACTTTTGGATTAGATACCAATTGTTAGTAATATAAAAAATAGAATAATATTAATGAATTAAAGATAAAAATAAAATACAAAAAACATAACACAATAGAGACACAAATTTAATGTAGTTCACCCAATATGGGATATGTCCACATAGAAACAACCAGTCCTTATTATTTAGTCCAACAAATGAAGGGGAAAACCTACAATACAACCACTATAATATTCTCTTCATTCACACATAAAATTTTTGCATAATCATAATGCCCTTGCATCAAAATGAGGGTTACATATAGGGTAAAAATGCCCAAACATAATTTCTACCATTAGATTTGTAGCCTAATAATGAATGGTCCATATTTACTATGAAATTATAATATTTTACAATGCATTTTTAACTAAATTTTACTTCGGGGGTGCTACCCATAAACCCCAACCAATGGGGCCTTCCAAGTAGGTCGTCATCCATTAGACCCCCATGGCAACCATAGTGGGGGAGTGTTCCTTCCCCCCCTCCCCCCAATATCCCCCTATCAGGAACTAGGAATTATAATAAGATTAGATTCCACCATCTAATATGTACAAGGGTATGTGAACATTCTTGTGGGTTGATAAGTGTAAGCCTTTATCTACTCACTACATTAAAAATGATTTGTACTGTATTGTGTTAATAACATATGTAATATCTTGGAGATTTCATAATGACATGTTCAACATTAGTTGGATTATTTTGACTCATTAACCTATTTTAATCATTAAAGGTGTAGTAGTTATCCTATAATTTAGATGAACATGCATCAGCTATGCTAGAGGAATTCTCTTGACTTGATTTTCTCTTAACTAAGCACTTGTTGATAAATCTCAAAATGCTACATGATCTATATATTGATATAGCAATTGGCTAAAAATTATGATTGATCCCATAGATGATCATATAATATTGATATGGTGGTCCTTATGATGTTGTGACCGTCGACAATTACTTGGTGTCTCACATAATAGATATGCTTGGAAGTGTTGAGTATCCAATGATGATTTACATGTGTGTAATCCTTATCTTGATATTTTATATAAGTGATTGTTGGTAGTAATAAATGTTTAGTTTTGATACCCATGACGTTCCTTTTAATGGTCTCTTGATATCCATGGTAATTTATAAAGGTAGAATGTATGCTTAGGTGAATCTAATAAGGATTATGGGCTGATTTTATTACCTTTGATGATGGGACTTTCATGGTTCATAATTGCGGCAGCTTACTCTCGAATCTAGAATATCTTAAAAGATGATAGTTATTAATCACATTGTAGTAGAAGTTATTATCTATCTAAACTCTAGACACACATCCTTAGTAAGGCTCGGGTACTTAACTTTAGATAATTTTTCTATGTTAATTTGTTATATTATGGTTTAGCACACACTTGAATGTGTGTAATCCAACTGACCTTATGCCATTAAATGATGTAGTAATCCCATGCAAAATGTTATTTTTACTATGATAAAAGCAACTCCAAGAATTGTTTTTGGGGGTTGTTTCAGTAATGATATTATCAATGATTTCCCAAAAGGGAAGAGAAAGGCCCCAAAATTAAATCCATGTGAGGAGTTTGAGAATAATATATATTGATTATGATGACTCTAAAAGTTGAGATAACTTTCAATATATGTTAAGTTTCTTCAATACAACCTATATAGAGAGAGAAAAATAACCTAACCAAAGATGGTCTGAAAAACAAATGAAAATGAGGCCCAAATTTTTGACATAAATTTTCCAATAAATAACATTTTGTTTTCAAATGAAAAACCTAATCATAATTTTATGTAATTCTATTTAATTTAGATATGAATTTCACCAATAAATATAAATACTTAATTTTATATAATAATTATTTCTGATAATTTAAATTTTAGGTTAATTATATATCTAATATGTTGATAATATTCTATAATAATGATGATAGGGTCAAGTATAACAGAATGAGTTCTTCATTTTATGTTTGACCTTAAATTTAATACATCTTCAACTATCAAATGTCAAATCTAAAGTTGAAATTATCAAAATCAAATGAATGTCAAATTTAAAATTTAACATAAAGTTGAACAACTCCCTCCATTACACTTTACCCCACCTCTACCATCATAGAACATTTAAAAACATAATAATTACAAAACAGTTAAGTCAACACCACTCCCTCCCTCTATTTCATTTAATATATATAAAAATCACCTCAAAAGAAAAGAAAATAAAAATTATAATAATAATAATTAAAAAAATATTAAACATACAAACAATTTAATATGAATAATTATAGAAATATTTTAACCCTATACAATCTTTCTACAAGATAATGTCTTGCCCAAACTACAACACATCAATTACACCTCATCTGAAGGTTATCTTCTGATGTAGAATGTGGTACCATGGGACTTAAACTTGAAGTAAGCCTTATTTAATTGACTGCATAACTTTGAAATAGCCCAACTAATTATTTTCACTAAGGTTGGAAAAAATGAAGAGAGTTGTCAGTGCATTAGCTTGGTTTTGTTAGAATTGAAGTCATCAAAACCTTCTTCCTTTAAAAATTAATGGAATCCATGTCCCTATCCATAAAATAACATCAAATCAATATGCTTACATTTTCTAGGCTTGTGGATGGTTTCGTAGTACTCTACAACTCTATTTGACAAGTAATCTTTACCTCCCAACACAACCAACATTGGAGGCATAGGAAACTGTATTTGTAATTATAATTGTAATTCCAGGTACTTCATTGGGTTTATGAATGGGTGATTTTTTCTGATGGTGTGAGTTCTTCCCCTCCAAATAAATGCTAGAGACAGATTGATTTAGATAATGTAGGAGAACCTGATACTAGATCAAACACTAGAATGGATGTCCCTAAATGGCATTTTCCAACACTGGCAATGAGGGAGTGCCTTAACTATTAAGATCATTCATATTTATGGTTGATGTGTTTATGGGGCCCACCAAATTAGTCAAAGTCTAAAAACCATAATTGGGATAACATATGTTAACAACATGTTAAGGAAAAAAACAATGGTTAAGGAAAAGGATAATGTCTAAGGCAAATGATAGTAGTTAAGGCAAACACTATGGGTTAAGCCAAATACATGTTGAAAAATAAAATGCTAATAATATCCATTGAACACTGACCTATTACTTGCATGTCTTTCCTTATTCAAAGAATACAAAAATTATCATTTTCCATTACCTTGTAAGATCTTATTCACCATTACTCAATTCAGGAAGCACATATTCTAGGAACATCTCCAAGGAGGCATTTTACTATAAAGTTTAGGTAACTACAATGAATTACATTGTTTGCATTGTTGAATACCTAACTATTGAGTATGATATTAGTTTAAAATATTAAAAGGAAATATTGGTTTAGATTGTATAATAATTTTGGGTTTGTTTTATGTTTACTATATTATTGACTAGTTGAAAGAATTAATGATTAGTTAGGGCATTCATAAAACACATAGGTTATTGAATAGTTTGTGTAATTATCATTGAATGTACATGAATTCAATGAAAAATCATTGTTGTATATGCTATATATAAATGAATTTTAACTCTATCCCTTTGTATTCTAGCTTTGTACTGTAAAGGAATTTGAATGTTTGGAAATTTGACCCCTTTTGTGTACATATAATCAAGTATAATTATAACTAGTATCAACATGAGATATATAATAGATAATAGTTAAAATTTTAATTATAAAATAGGTTAATATCTTGAATCATTCTAAAATAATCATACCATCAAGGGTTTAAATAATTAAAAAATATAGTTAGTACCTTGTTGTAGGAGGTAGAGTATACAAGTGTGAGTTGCAAGAGTTTTAAAAAGTCTCACCCAGGGTAAAATCTACAAACCATTACCATATTAAAATCCATTAATGAAATACTCAAATAATATCCCATTGTATTATACAAAAATAGATCATATAATAAGAAATCATCTATATCTTCAGAGCTTATCAAATACAATGAATATTCCTTGCATAAATAGGCAAGGTAGATCAAACGTAGGACTAAGAGATAACTATTCATAAAAGATAAAGACAACTATAAAATATCCCCTTAATATCTAATAGATAAATATGTAATATCTCATAATATATAAAATAAGATAAATGAAATATCCTCACATAATTGGGTAGAAATAACTAAATACCTAGATAAACATGAGCTAAGGTAAACAACATATTGTAACATGAGTTCTATTTGAAGTAGTAATTAGCGTTGAATGAATTATGTGTTTAATGAATTCTATGTAACATATCATAATTACATAAAATAGTCAATAAACTATGCATTTAATGAATGATTATGTCCTAACTAATCATTAATTCCTTCAACCAATCAACAATACAGTAAATATAAAACAAAATATGCCTTAACTAGTCATTAATTCATATAACCAATCAATAATATAGTTAACATAATACTTACTAATTCCCTATTGATTTTATACTCTAATGTACTATTATAAATCTCTATGTAATAATGCCATATTCTAAGAGGTAGAGTATAGGAGTGTGAGTTTTATTACAAGTAGTAGTTGACATGGTTTTCTATAGGGTATTTTTAAATTAGAATTTATATTCCACGTTCACTATATTAAATATGTTAATGCATGTGAGGCATTGAAATAATATTTTATTTTTATGGATAGTTCCCTTGTATTTGGTGTGTAAATACTTTGCATGTTAGCTCTCTCTTACTAACATATTTAAGTTGATATGAAATAATTAACATGTACATGTAATTTATCCTTAGTTGTTCAGTGATAATTGTGCTAATGTGAAGTATGGGCATGTATAACCATTTCTTATGGGCTTGTAAAATCTTGTGTTCATTTTTTTGATAACTTAATTAAGTTAATAATAGAAAGATTATGGAAACCCATTGACTGTATTGTTGGCTACTTGAACTTGATGGTATGCTTATTTAGGAATGATATTAAGATCTTGCCATTTTCTACCTTTAAACTTATATCTATCTTTTTTTACTAAACTCATGCTAAGGGTGGTTATAACTATTCCCTTAAATAGTGATATGAATAGATGTTTCTAATGTTTAATTTCTTATTTATAATAGAAAAAATGAGATATGTGGTGGATAAATTAGTACTATGTTTCTCTCAATGATATGTTTCTATTTACTTAATACTCAGTATTAGTATTAATGTTTCTTTTGAGATTGTAAAACACTTATTGTGTTTGTTTTTGTTTATAACTCTATCAAGTTAATTATAGAGCAATCATGAAAATTCATTAACTATATTATTGAATGCTTAAATTTGATGGTATGTGAGTCATTATGAATCTTCATAATCTATATTTTCCACAAGTTAGTTTTATTTAATTAAAAATAAAAAAAATTAAAACATGCTTGAGCCTAAGACCTCGTGAGCATACAAAGATTGGATAATAATGCATAAGAGTCAAATAAAAATCAAGAAAACCCATATTAAAAATGTATTTGCATAGGATGTGGCTCATATTTAGTGTCAAATGGTCTTTTTCAATGCTAATTATGTTAAGACATCTTCATTGAAGCTATAGACTAGTTGATTTTGATGATGAATTCAAAAAGGTGATGAACAATGGGATTTGAGAAATGGTTAACACTTAATTTTATATCTTGAACATGTCAATTGTAATATAATAAGCTCTATTTATAATGATTTGACATCAATGATGACCTTTCATTTTGAAATTGAGATGAATGGTTACAAATGAGTACTCAATAGTGCACATGGATCAATACATAGATCACTAATTTGTAAGTCCTTCACCTTACTCAAGATGAAAGGTAGATGATGGTCCTTTAAAATATAAAAGGAGGATTAATATAATCCTTTCATCTTGTTTCCAAGATGAAGGGTAGAGTATTCTCATCATAATATCTTTGTAAGAGTCATTAAGTGCCCTTCATCTTGTTTTCAAGATAAAGGGTGGAGAATCACTCCAAAGAAATTACATGAATAACCAATGTGAAACCTTCATCTTATTTCTAAGATGAAGGATTGAGAATACTCCTTAAAATATCTCAAAGATACATTGTGGGACCTTCATCTTGTCTCCAATATGAAGCGTGGAGAATACTATTGCATATTAATTCATTTATTAAATTGCTTGGCTCACAAAAGAATATTCCATAGGATCTCAAGATTCTTTTTTGAATGAAGATGCCTTTTGGAAAGAAAATAAGAAATTAATTAAATGAAATGAAATTATAATTCTATTTGTAATAGAAATATAATTTATAATAATGATTTGTAGAATAGGGAATTAATTACATTAATTGATCAGAGAAAGAGGCTTCATGAATTGACCAGAATAACATAATTGAATTGAAAAATTGACCAGAATGGTAATTTATTAGAATGATAAATGAATAGGGAAATTGACTAGAATAATAATTGAATTAAAAAATTGGCCAGAGTGATAATTGAATAAATCTAATATGGTGAATTATCCTAGCTATAGATGTCCCAAGGTGAGTTTAAACACGTATATTAGATGAACAAAATATTTTAGACCATATTGTGTGCAATTGCTTAAAATAGTTCCACTTTACAACTTGATATGGAAGTGATAAAAGTAGAGTGTCTACAATTTCCCATGTTTGATAAGGTGTTTGAAGATGTAGATGAAGCAACAACTTTTTAAAGAATAAAAAATTCATTTAAAATGATCATAGAATAAAAATTAATGGATATTAATTTTGACAAATTTCCTAAAAGTAATAGTAAATGGGTTCAAATATGACCCAAAGTGGTACTTGGTAAGCCCTGGATGCCCCTTAAAGTGGAGAGTTTGTAAAATTTTAGCCAAACAAACCCTAAAAATGATGAAATAATAACATAGAAATAATAGAAGGGGATAAAAATGAAAGGCAATTGAAAACAGGAAGAAAAACATATGCATGGGCTAAAAATTAAGTCTCCAAACAAGAAAAATAGCACATATGGGGGAATTTTTTTTTTAAATAAAAAGGTATAGATTCACATTGTGGTGGAAATTTGATTTATTTTTATCCTCTTATTTCAAAATTTACCTCTGAGATTTTCTGTTAGAGTGACCTAGAGAAAATGCTTCATAAACCACAACCAAGAGCACTTCCAAACCATGTTTGAGAACATAGACGACCACAAGGTGAATGAATACCAATTGGTACCATTTTTATTCATGAATCATGTATTTAATAACATTAATAACATGTATAAGTAGATAAAATGTGGAATTCACCATTTTCATAATGGTGAATTCAACCACACAAATGATGAATTTGTCATCAAAAATAGTGAATTGGTCTAGATAATAATTAATTGGATAGTCATATCAGTGATTTGGCCTTCAAAAATGGTGAAATCATAAAATGTCAAAATGAGGTAAAGCAATTTTATGAAAAAAATGAATTGGTCCTCTAAAAATGACATATGGGTCTGTCTAAATGATGAATTTGTCATTAAAATAGTGAAAATGTAGGAAGATTTTTTATGTCATCCAAACCATAAAATTTAAAAAATAATAGTGAAATGGTCGAGAGCATTAGCCAAATTGCCATGAAATTGGTGAAATGGTTTAGAACATGTTTAACAGTGAAATCATCATATAAATGGTGAAATAGACCTGTTAAATGGTTAATTCACCTAAAAATAGTGAAAATGTCCTAATTGCATAGAGGATAGAAATTGAATATAGAGATAGAGAAAATTGATTAACAAAGTTGAACAGGACTAGAGGACATGATTTTGTTAGAGAAATAAATGTGATTAGAAAGTAAAAATGTGATTGAAATTAGTGATATATGACTTATCATAGTGACTTTAACTAGATTTTAGGAGCAAGTGGATGTGTTGATATCCTATGAGTGACACTCACACATTCTTCATTAACCAACAGTGTGGATAGATGACATGCATGGATACTTTGATATGATTATCCATTTGCATGTAGTGAGGATGGCTTCCATTCAAGTAAATTGAGTATTGTTCGGTACCCTTATAGAGTGGTGGAGATTAGATACATCTACCTTTTGAATACTGACAAGGGAGGTGACTATTATCTTGGAGAATGTCTAGCACATATTACCAGTATCGATCAGAGGTTGTCTATTATATTGACTTACCATGATGGATAGACAGGCTGCTCTAGAAGATTTGATAGGACCTTTGGACATAGAGATGGTTCAGGTGGATATGTCAACATCGATGAGATTGAGATTATGATGGGCATACCATAAGATGGGGATTTAGGGGTAGATGTTTCAATACTTATTGTGTTTGATAGAGTTATGATAGTCCTTATGGTTATTATCAGTAGAATTATGTTGCCTAACAAGAGCGGTTAGTTTTTTCAAATGGGCTTGGGAGGTGTGGTCAAAGATATGTTTCTAGATACAATGGTTTTTGCTTGGGTACCAACTATTTTATCTCAATTATACCATGATACTAGTCAGAGTTAAAAGGGTATCAATCAATCTATAAGGCCCCAAAACTAAAAAATAGCTATTGGTTTGCCTAAAATAGATACCATGTGAAACATTTGCACCCTCAAAACCATATGTTCAATACTAAAATCATGAAAATTGCCAAGTAATGTCTAAATTAGATTTTGACAAAATATCTCCTAAATCACAATTCCTAGAGTTTCAAGACCAAATTTAGAAGATGTAGATTAATCCTAATTTTTTATATTTATAAAAATAAATATAAATTATAAAAATTAAATATAAATTATACTCAACATTTATTTTACTAAATCCTTTGATTGGAAATTTCCTACACATGGAAATTGCCTAAAACATCCACAACGTATACATGTTTAGGCTTGGTAACTACCAAGTCTAAAAAAATCTCATTTTATAACAACATGCACATAGGGGTTTCAAATCCCACTTGCCCAACATGTCATCAATCTAAGTCAATTAAGCATCTTTTCTAGTTCTACTCCCATGCTTAGATTGTGTGACAATGAACTTGTACCCTCTTTCTGTCATTCAAGCCTAAGTATTTTACATGGAAGATAGCTCTCTTGGGGGACTTTACCCATCTTCCTACAAGATATAGTATATTTTGGTATAATTTTTATCAGGGTATTCTTTTTCAAATCTAAAAAGTTGGAAATTATTCTTTTTTAATCATGAAGAAATGGAATGTAGCTTTTTTGTTACTAACAAAGTTTTTGTCATTTCTAATGTTAGTCTCTAGATTCAAATTCAAATTGGTAAAGTTCACTTAGAGAATAAACACCTCTAGTATTTGCTTGATCATTGGGAGAATGCCCCATGTGTGATTACTCATGACCCTCTAGAGATTCGACATCTAGAGTTGCATCCTCATGGGTGAGGGTGTGGTATACACCGACAACATTCTAGGAACTAGCATTGGAGCCTCTCTTTTCATTGGTCACCCCCTCATTGGTCATCTCTGTAGTGTGATTGGCTTTGTGGCTCTACCAGAGGTAGAGGGGATTGAAAGGACTGGGGCCATCCCCCGTAGGACAAATATATGTGGTTGGCTCTTGTTATTTCACTTGATAGACATAATGAAGAAAATAATAATCTTTAACAAAATGATGGTTTGGATCCCTTGCTTGTGGATGAAGACTCCCTTTTAAAGGGGATGGGGTGACAATTCACATGATCTACCTCTTCTGCGACCTCCTCTAACCCTCATATTCGCTATTGAAGCATAATTATTCACCTTATTTTTGTCTTTGCTTCTATGTGCATTTTTTTGTTGTTATACACTCATGACAGTTTAATGCAATATTTTTTGTGTGTGGTCATTGTTGACCCTTTACTGGGTTTGACCTTTCCCAAGGATTTCTTACCTCAGTTTGATTATGCTTGTAAGGTATGACTTTTCCACCCATTTTATAATGAGTAACATTATACCATTACTTATTTATATTAATATAAGTACGTTCTTCAATTTTTAAAAAAAATATGATTTTTAAGTTCTACTTGAAGAAGTCAATTGAATTATTGAAATATATTTGTCAGACATCTATTTAAAATATGTGAGACATATCAATCTTAAAGTTTTCATCTTAGATTGTTCACATACCCCATTGAAATATTCTTTTTTGGAAAAATTTATTAAAAAATAAATAAAAATGTTTAAAACGCCACCCTATGGGCAAGATATTATAATTTTTCTATTAACTTTTGCAACCAAAAACAAAAAAATTCTAAATAATATTTAAATAAACGTTAAGTTTATAATTAAAATTCCCCTGTAATAATCAAATGAATGTCAAATTTAAAATTGAACATAAACATGAACAACTTCCACCATTACACTATCCCACCACTATTATTATAAAACACATAATAACATAATAATTAAAAAGCACTTAATCACCATAATCCCCTCTTCTATTTCATTTATTAAATATAAACATTGCCTCAAAAAGAAAATAATAATAATATCAAAATAATTATACATAACAAACAATTTAACCCTATACAATCTTATCATATATGATATAGTCTTCCCCAGTATCAATGAAGAATATCCACTGGTTTTTGGAAAAACTCCCCATTAGAACCATTTCATCATTTCTTTTAACCTGTACCCATCAATATAAAAAGGCAACCAATCATTGTTATGATTAAATCAAAACATGCGATTTTGAATATTAAATTTTATATATATGACGAGGCTGTCTTCTATGCAATTGTGGAACCAGGGGACTTAAACTTGAAGTAAGCCTTATTCAATTGACTGCATAACTTTGAGAAAGCCCAGCTGATTATCTGCATTAAGGTTGGAAGAAACAAAGAGAGCTGCCAGGCGCATTAGCTTGGTGTTGTTGGAATTGAGGTTGTCAGTGCCTTCTTCCGGACTTTTGGATGGCTTCATAGTAATCTACACCTCTGTCTCTCAAGCAATCTTTACCTCCCAACACAACCAACATTGGAGGCATATGCAAATGTAACTGTAATTCCAGGTGCTTGATGGGGTTGCTGAACGGGTGATCTCTGTTTCCTCCATCCGGTAATGCCAACCTCCAAAACGTATCGCAAGCTTTCACATTCACCTGAGCGTCAGCTGGACAAGCAATCTCCGACTGTGTGCGTTCTTCCCCTCCAAAGAAAGGCTGAAGCAAGATTGCTCCCCTGATACCCAATTTCTCATCATCATCCCCAGAGGTGCTCATTAGAAGATGATGCACAATATTGCCTCCAGAACTCTCCCCAACCAGGAAAACTTTACTAAAATCGTCATAAGCGTTTAACCAATGGTCAGAATGAGGGCGAGATGATCCCAGCCATTGAACCACTTTGATGGAGTCATTTTAGGCAGCAGGAAGACGATGCTCCGGAGCCAATATGTAGTTCACAGAAATCACAATGGCTCCTATGTACTCAGCCCATTTTTGGCAGAAGCGATGGGAAGCAATAAACGCCGGTAAAAGGAAACAAAACCTCCCGCCGTGGAAATACAGGAAAACTGGTAATTTGGAGAAGCAGGTAGATGTGTCTAAAAGTGGAAATGGAAGGTAAATTCGCACCCAGATGCCAAGTTCCTGATCTATGAGCAACACCACTATCCTCTTCCGACGGAGGAACATTGATTATGAGATGGTGCTCTGTGCGGACTATGGATCCATCTCCATACACTTTAAGCGCCCCTGCAAAGTCTTCCACCACCTCATTTTCATCATGTTCTCTTTCTGCTACTGTAAATACTCCCATCTTTAGAGATGCTTTTGTTTTTCCAATTACTCCCTTTTAACACCTCTATTTATATCTGAAAGTAGACACCCAGCACTTTCGTGTTGAATATGAAGATTAGAATCGTATTTGCGTGGATTGTGCCTCTCGTTGTCTGTATCTTTTGAGTGGTACGCATATCTCAAACTACTGTTTACATTTCACTGTAAAATAATATTTCTTTGACTGACACACCTTTTTTTGGTGCCATCTATCCAACTTGATTGGTTAAGTTCAATGCTATCGAACAATCTTCGAACCTGATCTGGTCCAGTAGGCCAAATTTATATTATTGGCTTGGATAAATTTGGAAGACTGTATATTTGTAGATCCCCGAGACGCTCTCAAAAAGTCATACATTTTAGTGTAGATTACTCCATCGTGTTTTTTATTTTTCCAGATTAAAACAAAAGAGCATCCATAGTTTGTATAATTGCTGTCTTTGCCAAGTAATTAGTTAGCATTGAGAGTCTGTTGCCGTGCAGGAATTAAATTCCGTAACACTCATACGATGTATCACTCAAATATATCATTAATAAAAGTCAATTGAAATTTTTTAAATTAAAATATTATTGACTCCAGATATTTCCAGCTCTTCCTTTCTCCTCCAGGATTAACGTTGTATAATTTAACGAAAGTCAGTCATTAAAAATTAAATGGATATGCGTGATATGTTGATTTTTTATTTTTATTTTTTTTATAATTCCGTTAAATGGCGTATACTTTTAACTCGTCGTGCGTATATGAGGCGAGTGTATCTTGTATGTGGACTCTAAAAGGCAAATCATGGTTTTATTTCTTTTAAATGAAATGAGTGTGCATAAAAGTTTGGCAAAGAAGATTTGAACGTGTGGGGTTGTTATTATTGAATCTAAATAATTATATTTTCTTGGGGGTATTTTTTATGATAGGTTTTCAATTAGCATTTAGCTAGTTTATACGGAAATAGTTCATCCTATTAATGTTTTATTTAATGTTTTTTTCATATTTTTAATAGTGTTACTGTTTTATTTAATATTATTATTTAGATACAAATTTAAGTAAAGAAAATGTATTTAGATGTAGAACACCATTAGATTTTATTGGATCAATAGGGGGTGTTCCTTGTACTATTAATCAAATCCATCTTGATTTTTTTATTGTTGGTCATTTCTATAGGAACTTGGCTTTAAATAGTGTTGGAGAACGTGTTCCTAAAACAAATATTGGAATGGCTCTCCTTTACGACATTTTCCAACACCATCAATGAGGGAACATCTTAATTAGCAAGAGCATTCGTATTTTTAGCTAACGTATTTGCAAGGCACACCAAATTGGTCAAAGTCAAGTGCAAAGGCAAATAACAATAGTTAAGGCAAAAGACAACAGTTAAGGCAAACAATAATGATTAAGGCAAATGCTAGGGATTAAGCTAGATGCTAGTTGAAAAATAAAATGTTAATAATATCCATTGAATGCTGACTTGTTACTTGCATGCCTTCCCCTATTCAAAGAGTATACCAGTGCTTGTTTTCCATTACCTTTTCTCCTTGAGTAGAAGCTCGTTCACCATTACTTGATTCAAGAAGCACGAACTATAGGAGCATCTTCAAGAAGGCATTTTACAATACAAATTGGTTAGATACAATGAATTGCATTGTATGCATTTTTGAATCCCAAACTCTTGAGCATGATATCAGTTCAACATATCAGAAGGGCATATCAGTTTAGATTATAAAATACATTTGGGTTTGTTTTATGTTGACTATATTGCTGACTGCTTGAAGGAATAAATGATTAATTAGGGCATAATCATTCATGCAAGACAGAGTTTATTGAATAGTTTGTGTAATTAGGATATGATACATATAATTCATTGAATGAATATGAATTCAACACATAATCATTATTGAATAGGTTACATATAAAAGAATTTGAACTTTATACCTTTGTATTCTAGCTTTCTCATGTAAAATAATTTGAATCTTTAGAATTTTGACCCCTTTTATTTACACACAATCAAGTATAATTATAACCACCATCAGCATGAGCTTCGTAATAAATGAAAGATGTAATTTTAATCATAATAGGTTACAATCCTAAAATCATTCCCAAATAAGTATATCATTAAGGTTTTAAGCAGTTAACAATGCAGTCAGTGCCCTATTACAGCAGGTAGAGTATAGGATTGTGAGTTAAAATAATTCAAAAAACTCTCACCCATGGTCAAATCCACAAACCATTACCACAGTAAAACTCATTGATGCATTTCTCAAATAATATCTTAGTCTATTATATACAAATAAATCATGCAGTGAGAAATCATATATATCTCTAGAGGTTATCAAATATAGTGAATATGCCTTTCATATATAAGCAAGGTAGATCAATCATAACTAACAGATCAAGCTAAGATATTAATCATAACTAATAGATTAACCTAAGAGATCAAACATAGGACTAAAAGATAACTATCCCTAAAGGATGGAGATAACTAGAAAATATCCCCATAATATCTAAGAGATAAATATGTAATATCTTCTAATATATAAAATAAGATAAATGAAATATGTACACATAACTGGGTGGGAATAAGTAAATACCTACGTGGACATGAGCTAAGATAAACAACCTACCCTAATATGTGTTCTGTTTAAAATAGCAACTTGCATTGAATTAATTATGTGTTTGGTGATTTAAATGCAGCATATCCTAATTACATAAACTATTCAATAAATTATGCATTGAATAAATGATTATGCCCTAAATAATCATTAATTCCTTAAAACCAATAAACAATATAGTTAACATAATACTTACTAATGCCCTATTGATTTTATACTGGACTATACTATTAAAAAGCTCTATGTGCTAATGATCGAGCATAGGAGTGTGAGTTTTGTTTCATGTAGTAATTGACATGGATTTCTATAGGGTAATTAGAAATTATAATTTCTATTCCACGTTCACTATACTCAATAAGCTAATACATGTGAGAAATTTAAGTAACCTTTTAAGGTATGTGCATGAAGTTGGGGAATAATCTTATGGGTCCATTTCTCATAATGTGATCATGTTATTTAATAATGTGATTATGTTATTTAAATAACATGATCACATTATTTAAATATCACAATCGCATTATTTTAATAGTGTGATTACGTTATTTAAATAGTGTGATCACATTATTTAAATTAAACAATCTCATTATTTAAATTATGATTCATTAATTATCGAGCCATAAGATGATCGCATTATTAAATAACATAATTGCATTATTTAAAATAAATAACATGATTATATTATATAAAATAAATAACATGATTG
Organism: Torreya grandis; assembly: GCA_037957365.1. Taxonomy (NCBI): domain Eukaryota; kingdom Viridiplantae; phylum Streptophyta; class Pinopsida; order Cupressales; family Taxaceae; genus Torreya; species Torreya grandis. Next base: position 826,475 of record JARHVA010004013.1, on the reverse strand, counting down.
TGTTAATAATATGAACGTGTTACTAACATGATTATGTCCCATGTGTCACCCAAAAAAATTAACCTTAATGCAAAATTTCCTCATTTTGCGTTCATGTTCTTTGATTTCCCCCACTCTCCTTCACTCTGCAATCGTGTTTTACCCTTGTGAGTCCAAACTTTTTCATAATTCATCCTAGGAAGCCAATAATAGATGATGTCTCCATGTAGAAGAGGTAAGTGCTAAAATCTACTCATTGTTTATTAATTTTATTAATTTTTTTTATTTTCATTATTTAATTGGTAATTTATTTGTTTTAAACAACTCATGATGCTAACCATCTTGTTCTTCTACCTAACCCTCCATCTAAACCTCTTGTTTCTCCTCCTAACCCTCTTGTTCATAAGCCTAACCCTTCTACAGTTCCAAAAGATCCCCCGAGTAGTTAGGAGAGTCTAGTTGACCACATTGTTGAAAATAAAATTGAAATTAAATAATTAATTGGGAGAATGAGGTATCACATTGTACCTATCTAGCCAATTCCCTAGAGATATTATTAGGTGTATTTGACTTTATAACCAGTCAAATTGACAAATGGGCTTCATATTGGGATAGTTGTAGGGATTATTATGTTGATAAATTATCAACATGTGACATCAAAAATAAAGACATATCAAAAGCCTCTATTTACACCTTATTCCTTGACCCAACCACCAATTCACCATTTCTAGTAACTGTTAAATGTTTTCCAATTCATCTCTACCAACACAATTTAATCATAGCCAATTTTTGGGATCGATGGTGGATGGTCTTTGATTATCCACCGTGTAATAACCATGAGGTCCCATTGTATTTTTGAGTAAAATCTGCTATGAGTTTGTCCTCAATGTGATTTTAAATTATTTTGATTTTAGTGAGTTTCAAGGTCAAGGGAAAGGCTTTGCACAAGATCAATCAGGTGTATGTTATGCACTTAATTGGCCTGCAAGGATCCATATCCAAAATCCACTTGTACCCGAGATCCTATCTATAATTAAATAGGTCATGGAGATTGACACTTTGGATACACTTAATTTGCTCACTGATACACTCATTCAACATATGAGTAGGCTCTCACAGACTGATGATAGAGATACACCACCTAATGTGCATACATGACCCTACCTTTGTAGATCTTATTTATTTATATGCACTATATCTTTTGATGATGATGATGCTAGTGGTTCAGAGGGCCTGGATAATATACATATGACTGATGAGGTTTTGGCATGCACATTTGGTGTGCAGACATGAGTCACTACACAAATATAGGTATATTTTATATAAATTTCATGTTAAATTTAAGTTATAATTACAAATTTAATTTAGCTAATAATTGATTTAAATATAAATTGAATAACACATATACCATTTTTTATGTCTTAGGAGGTGATGATTCCTTCAGCGTCACAGATAACATTTACAACATTTAATTTGATGCAACCATTATTTATATTTTTAGATGCAGCTGTTGGCCTATTCACTACTACATCTGTCTCTATTGGGATGATAACTTTTACTTATACAGAGCTAAAATTTTGAGTTAATCTTATGCTCTACGTATATTTTCCTTGTAAGTTTAAATTAAACTATCTATTAGTGATCTCAAAATCTAAGTATAGTATTATTAAATACTCTCTTAGTTTAATAAAGGAGAAAAACTAACCATATATATATATATATATATATATATATATATATATATATATATAAATATAATACTTTATAGAAAAGTAGGTGACACCTTATTTACATTCAGTTTATGGCTCAAGTAGACACTCATCCATCATTACGAGCTAACACAAACATAGACATTATTTCAGGAATGTCATTTGCATAGGTGTTGACATATGTGTTTATTAAATTATAAAATATACTTATTTTAATAATTTTACTACATTCTTAGGAAAAATATAACTTATGTAAATATATTGTGTATGTCGAGTTCTCCCATTACATTTAATAGTCCCAATCAGATGATTAATAGGGAAACTCTTCATGTTTATTCCCTATTTCAAATGCCTATTTGAAATAGCTAAGCTAGCCATTAACTTGTTGAAGTGTCAAAAATAGATTGAGCAAGACTGTGAGATTGTAGTAATTGCATGTTTAAATGATTTTTTATTCTAATTTAAAATTAATTTCTTAACAATTATTTGAATGTGTTTTATGTTAATTTTGTAATAATACTTGTATTTGAACAAGTTTAACTACAATTGAGCTATGAGAATAGGACCTACAGTCGGTCCTTGGAGTAATTCAAGGCATTAAAGGGATCTCCATCTACCACTAGGGCATCCTTGAGAGAATATTCTTTGAAAAAAACAAAGAGAGGGGAGCTTTTTGATGATTAAGATATTTTACATGAGATGTGATTTTTCATATGCCTATATTGAAATATACACATTTTTGGCATTATATATGTGTATATGAAATCCACCTAACATTAGATACTATTTTGGTAGATATTGTAATTTTTTGTATGCCTATCATGTCAATCTATGTATTATTGATATTGTACATGTGCCTATATGATTTTTTTGAAGTTTTCATATGATTTATGTTAATCTATCTAATTTATATTTATTTTTAATTTAAAATATTATCATAGTGTTGTTTCAATCTTCCAAAATATTATATATCAGATATCATATTTAATGTTGTACACAAATGAGGATTAAAAAATGTTCTTTTTAAAGCTATAAATCTTTGATCTCCAATATTTTTTTAAATAATAGTTTTCATTTGGTGTGTGTAATGGAAATAATTGATGAGACTCTTATCTATTTTCCATTTATCATTACCCATTTATAGATTTGAATTTATCATTAGCACAATTTTATCTCACTTAAGGCCCATACCCAATCATGTTCATACTTGTACAGTACAGAGACAAAATCAATCATAAATCCCTACAAATTTATGACTCTAATACCTATATCTACAAAACTAATCTTTCACCTTCACTTGGATCTAATGCCTTTTGGATATCTTTTCTTGAAATTAGGCCTACTACTTGTATTCCTTCTAAGATTCTTTATATTTTTCCTCACCTCTCAATTAATCTCTGTTAATACCTCTTCTGCACTCGACTTCTTTTAGTGACCATGTAGATCATCTAATTACTTCTTCCTTTTTGCATCTTTTTCTTTTATAAAATTTCAAGATTAAATTATGCATGACCTTGAATATAATATATTTAGTCTTATAAAAGGAAACCTTACTAAAAAGTCAAATATAATATTTACTCATGATACAATCATCCATCTTTGGCCAAAACCCTTTATCATACCCTAATACCACCTAAAACATAGTTTGATCTTCTATATTTAATAAGGCTATGAAAGCCATATTCATATACTATAAGATTATGAAGAATTTAAACCTCACCTATCCACTTATGTTCTTAAATTGATTCAAAATCCACTCTCAAGCAATCTTCTTTTAAACTAGTCAATTACTCATTAGGTCTGCTTTTAACTAGTCACTAATCTCTTAGATCTACTCTCTTTTATTTGAATAATTATTCCTTAAGACACTTTGGATACATATCAATAAAAATCAATAATTTATGTAGGTTTCAAAACTTAAAATAATTCAAACAACTATAAGTCTCTAAGATATTGAGCTTTCATTCTCAAATTCTATCTTTTTAAGTTTCCAGGTCTCTAGACCTAGTTATTGCTCTAATAGGTCAATTTCTCAAGATAGTGTTTGTAGCTATTAAAAATTATATTTATAGTAGTATTTTTTAAATTATAACATTTTACAACACCTACCCAAGTTTATATAACTCAAATAAACCAAAAAATCATCTTACGTTATGCACAACTTTCTAAAAAATGGTCTTCTAATAGTGTACAAAAAAATAATCCTCTGTACCTATAGTCTCAAACCTCTTGTTGAGAAAATTATACTTGGAAAAAATTTTAAGATACATTACCCATATGCTCATAAAGTTTTAAACCTTATTGTTCATTCATTTGAGTTTTAGAGGTGTCTTACTCATGAAATCCTTACTTCAGATTTACCTAGAATTTCTATATCTGAGAGCTAATCATTGATAGTTCATAGAGCTCATTGGGATTGTATATGATATAAAACATGTATATTATTATTATTATTATTAAAAAACCTCTTAAATGATTCCAATACTCTAATTGAGTTCATATAACAATTTCCAAATGTAAATAAGCCTCTACAAATGACTGTAACAATAAAAATAATGAATTCTTGAGAGTTTCATGTATATAACTAAGATTTAAGATTGAATTAAATATGAAAGGATTAGAATCATATTATAAAAGTATAATACAATGGAAACCCTGAAATAAGACTCAAAAATATTTATTATGTGCAATAAGAAAACATTTACACAATCCTTTTCCACTAAAAAAAACCTCCAACATATGTTGTAACCTCTTCAAAAATGATATTTTTTATCCTTTTAATATCTTTGGTTGGTCTTGTATAGTTATTCATCATTAGGAGTGAGGATTATCACCTTTTTAGATTCTAAACCAAGCTTAATAATTTACTAAACTTGCTCAAGTTCACTTACCTAATCAAATTAAACTTACTAAATTGATCTAGTTTATAGGTCTTAATAATCATGTAGGACTATTGTTAACATAGATTCTACTGTATTTGGTGATGCTCCTGCATCACCTTTACTATCCTTCAGCCTACCCCTTTTATCATTCACTCCTCACACTCTCTCACTATACATTCCCTAGGCTTGGCTATGCCTAGATGCCTTCTTCTTTAATAATTTCAAGAACACTTCCTCTATCTCTTATATCCACCTATCCAACCTTTATTCAACCCACTCAATATAATTTTAGAGGCCTCCATACTCCTTACACTTTATTTCACTTTTTCCTTTCAAGGGTCATTTGTCCTAATAGGCCTAATGCACATTCTTGAGATTGGTTTCTAACCCTTCAACACCTCACTCCTTCAACACCTCACTCCTGACATACATCAACTCCCCATTAAGGTCTCTAGACCTAAGTCAATGACCATTAATAGTTATATTAATTTATAGGCCTATCCCTTAAGGGTGTTATACCTCTTACAATTGACCTTTGACAATTAATCTATGATAATATCTCAAACCTATTATATCCTCTAAATCACCTCGAACACTTAAAATACACTTTCATGTAAAAGTGGGTGGAAGAGAGAGAGAGAGAGAGAGAGAGAGAGAGAGAGAGAGAGAGAGAGAGAGAGAGAGAGAGAGAGAGAGAGAGAGAGAGAGAGAGAGAGAGTTGTTAAGTAGAATAGGGGAAAGTGGTATGAGTTAGTATAGGAGGTTCAAATAAGATGGATAGATGGATCAATATTATGGAAAACTATGTGGAGGATTGAGTGGTTGTAGGAAAATAGAGGGGTAATTTCACCCTCAAGTAAAGGTGGTTTGAGGAATAACAATCATGGAGATATATTTTACTATAGTCCTATGGAAAGAGTTTGATTGATTTGTTGCAATTAAAAAAATTTATAGATACATAAAACTATAAAATTGAATTTTATACCCATAGATTCCTTGCATCATTTGAAAAAAAAAATAGTTAATTTGCATTCAACCATACAAAGAACAACAATAAGCACAAGCAGAAAATATTAGTTGGAAGTAAAGTGTCAATATGAAAAGACCTCATCTTGACCATAAATTAACACTAATAACATGTCCCATGAGGTAGATAATGTCTAGGACCAAGATTTTGGCCACCCATCAGGCCCGATGAATAATCCACCACCCATTATGGCCTAAAGAATGTCATTTCTAATACAAGAAAAATGTAGTTTTCTTATCCTGAGTTCAAACATGTGTAAAATGAAACCTGTAAGTCATTTTTACAAACTAGCAAATCCTTCCCTTGCCTATCTAAGCCCTATAATCAAAACTTAGAGCACTCAGGTGAAACCTTTGATAGCAATTCATCGAACAAGTTATAGTGATAGGTCCAAAAATGCAACTTTTTGACATTGAATATACAATTTCTTGAACTCTGACTATCATTTCTATCTCTGGGACCTCTAATTGAGAATATATAAATTTGATCATGTCTAAATAGGAAAATTACAAATGATCACATAGCCAAAAATTTGAAATTGACCTAGAAGTACATTTTCATTATTATTCAGGAGCGTGGAAACTCTAACAACAAATGTTGTCAAAATTTAAGTTGTGGTTGCATAGCTCTAGTTTTGATGCTTCCTGACCAAAAACTAGCATTTCCAACACATATATGGGTATGTAATGTATAGTATTAGGTTCTTATCCTCCAATCAATCCCAATGGACAAACCCACCACCCATTTTGGTCTGAAGAATGCCCTTCTCAATACAAGAAAAATACAATTTTTAAGCCCAAGTTCAAACACACGTAAAATGATACATGTAAATAATTTTTTTGAACTATAAAATCCATTCCCCACCTATTTAATTCTTATAATTTCAAATCAAAGCACTCAATTGAAACCTTCAATAATAATCTATTGGACAAGTTGCAGTGATGGGTCAAAACATGTAAATTTTTGGCATTGAATAGGCAACTTTTTGAGCCCCAACTGTCATTTCTACCTTTGGGAACTCCAATTAAAAATTTATCACTTTGATCATGTATAAATAGTAAAATTACATGTGATCACACCAACATTAAATTTAAATCAACTTGGAATTGCATTTTCACTACCATTTAAGAGTGTAAAAACACTGCTAACAAATGTTGTTGAAGTTTAAGTTGTAGTTGTAGAAATCTATTTCTAATGATTCTGGACCAAAAATTGGAAATGCCAACATATCTGAAGGGGAAAGATAAAATCTAGGACCAGGTTCTTAGCCTTCCATTAGACCTGATCAACAAACTCACCATCCATTCAAGGCTCAAGAATGCCCTTCTCAATATAATAAAAATGTAGTTTTTTAGCCTAAGTTCAAACACGCATAAAACAAAACATGTAATTCATTTCCATGAACTATTAAGTACACCCCCTTCCTATTTAATCCCTCTAATCTCACCCTAAACAACATAGGTGTAACCTTTGATATCAATCCATTAGACAAGTTATAGTGATGGGTTTAAAAATGCAACATCTTGGCATTGAATAGGGAACTTCTTGAGCTCCAATTGTCATTTCAACCTCTGGGACCTCCAATTGAGAATATATATATATATATATATATATATATATATATATATATATATATATATATATATATATATATATATATATATATATATATATATATATCTGTGTGTGTGTGTGTGTGTGTGTGTGTGTGTGTGTGTGTGTGTGTGTGTGTGATCACACTGCCATAACATTCAAATTCATTTGGAAGTGCATTTTTGCTACCATTCAGGAATGCAAAAATACTAACATTAAATGTTATCAAAGTTTAAATTAAAGTTACAAAACTCTAGTTTCGATGCTTCCTAACAAAAAAATGATACTACCAACACATCCAAGGGATAAAATTAAATCTAAGACCAAGTTCTTAGCCTCCCATCAGGGCCGATTGACAAACCCACCACCCATTTTGACCTTAAGAAAGCCCATTGCAATACAAGAAAAATATAATTTTTTAGCCTAAGTTTAAACACACTTAAAAAGAAACCTATAGTTCATTTGAATTAATTTCGAGATCACTCCCATGCCTCTTTAATACCTCTAATCTCACCTCAGATCATTTAGATGTAAATTTTGAGAGCAGTCCATTGAACAAGTTGTAGTAATGGGTCTAAATATGCAACTTTTTGGCATTGAATAGGAAACTTCTTGAGCTCCAATTGCAATTTCTACCTCTAGAGAAGGAAAGTAACCTTGATAGATTGTTGGATAAATATAATAATAAAATCAAACAAAAAGATAATGAATAAGATAGAGGATCACACATATATCAGCATCATAGCTTAAGGGTTATGTTATAAGTTTGGCCTTAGGAGAGGAAGAATGTACAAGGCATGTGAAGAGAGAGAAGTGAACATAGAAGAAATGAACTTCAATAGAGTTATAGATAAAGAAAAAGAGAGAAACAAATAAAAAATTAATGAAGAAGATAGAGGCAAAAAAAATCAACATCGTAGGTCAATAGTTATGTTGGATAACAATGTTTCCCCTCTTTCAAATAATAATAAATTGGCATACAAGCCAATATCAAAGATGGATCTTTCTGATTATGAGTGATGTATGCTTAGCTACCACTTACTACCACATAATGTAAGAAACCTTTTCCTCTTAGAATGGAAATGCCATGCCTTTGTGCACTTTTTACCAGACTAATAATCTAATTGAGTGTTTAGACCTTGCTTCTTGCTTAATAAAATTGACTAAATAAATGACATCTATTTTATAAGAGGTATTGAATGATGTTTGTTTAGCAGTAGCATTTGGGTCTAAGGATTACCCAAAACACTTGTAGGAGAACTGTTATGAAGAGGAAATTTTTCGTTGTGAGGAAGACTAGTACTATATATGTTGAGGTGCATCTCCAAGTTATGTATAGGAACAAGTGTTTTAGGATTCACAATGTGTTACTTTGTTGGGAATAATGGGTTGTTCAGAGGGAATATAAATAAGCAAATTAGTCATATTACATATAGAGTGTGAGAACTTATGAATTGGTGTCAGGCGTCTCTTTATTTTTGCAAATGTGATATATATTTATTATTTTGAAATTTGTATTTACCATTGATTATATTGGAGTCAAACCTGTCATCTTTTATAATCAATCTTTTACACTTCCTTTTATTAGTACCTTTATCACCGTTTCCCATGCCATTGGCGTTAATTTGAACTACCACACGGGATGGGGGAATGTGGTTTCTTTGAAATAAAAATAATGCCAATATTTTTGGACGCGGATGGTAGGTGAATATAAATATATATATATATATATATAACCATCTACCACTCGCATTGTCCAAAAATTATATATATATATATATATATATATATATATATATATATATATAAAATTCAATTTCACTTTCCTATACAACATGCCTTGTTAATTGTGAAGTTGATTTTTTTTTAATTTTTTAATCTGTAGGGTATGAATTTTGTGAAAGAATGGCTTTTACAGTGATATGGGAAAATTTAGTTGTAAATCTGACCACTAAGCTACATGAAAGCACTGTTTCATCCTTGAATAATGCCACCAATTGGGTTGGAACTCTATGGCTTACACCTTTGATTAGGGCATACATTGCTGATACTTTATTGGAGCACTTCTAGGCATTTATAATATTTTCATGTATATATATCCTGGTAACTACTACGATCTCTTATTTCTTTCATTCCAGTGATAGAGCATTGCTAAATGAATTGAGTTGTAATCAGAAAGCTACTATGACATTGATTTTGGCATAGGGAATGGGGATTATCACCCTTATAGTTTTGTTGACGTCTTTGATACAACCAGACTACCCATCAAATGAAGGATGTCAAAAGGCTTCCTCTTTGCAAATTGGGATTTTCTACGTTACTTTATATATGCTTGTTTTAGGCTCTGGAGGATCCAGACTAAATATCTCCAGTTTTGGTGTAGATTAGTTCGACAATTTTCATCCAAAGGAAAAAATACACAAGGCCACTTTTTAAATTGGTGGATTTTTATAATATTCTTTGAAAATTTGCTTGGTCAGACATTGATTGTGTGTATTCAGGACCAGATCAGTTGGGGAGTGGGCGATGGAATTTCAACCGCACTGCTCATAATATTATCCTTGGTATTTCTGATGGGTGCTCCAATTTACAAACATAAAGTTTAAAGAGTTATCCCCCTACAACGAATGGTGAAAGTAATTGCAAAAATAATTTACAATTGGAAAGTCTAGGTTCCTTCAGATTCATTCTCTCTTCATGAATTGAATTCAGACAAATATCTCAGTCAAGGTCGATACCCCATTTCTCACACTTAATTTCTCAGGTTGGAAACTTTATCTTCTTTAAACATTAATGCATCTATTTTGTATAATATAATGTATAAGTGAAAATGATGATTGTGAATGGTATATTTTTAGACAAAGTAGTAGTTTAGAGTGAGACAACCTCAAAACCATGAACTGTGACAGGTGTAGAGGAAACAAAGATAGTGATGCGAATCCTTCCAATTTGGCTAATGGTCATCTTACCAAGCACATTGTTTTCTCAAACTATAACGTTATTTGTAAAGCAGGCAATGACTATGGATAGGCATATGGGCTCTAACTTTAAAATCATGACAGCTAGTATAGGAGCTTTTGTTTCCATAGCAATGATACTATCTCTAATAATTTATGAACACTTATTATTCTCAATCTTCTGAAGATTGACTTGCAATCCATGAGGTATAACTATACTACAGAGGATGGAAATTGGCATGATAATCTATAGTATGATTATGGTGGTGGCCATGGTAATTGTCAATACATAATACTAAGAAAAGAAGACAAATGTGCCATAAAATGATATCGCAATTTGGAAGCAAGCATTGGGGCATAAGTTTCTAGCAAGTTTTATGGAGTATTTCAAAACTACCTTTCCTCCTAGTTTTATAGTACTAAAATTATTTGTAATAAAAATTGGTGCAAACATGACATTTAATTTATTTTACTTGCTAGAATGATGTCTAGAAGATAGACAATTGTGCGAAGTCCTTTTTAAATTACAAGAACTATCTAGTTTGCTTGTTTGATGTTTTGTAATTTACTTCCAATTTGTATGAATATTAGTGGTCATGATATAAAAAAGTATTAACTACCAAATTTCCATGCAAAATCAAATATCTATAATATTTAAGTTAATTATTTTTCTATATTCTTTTGTTTAATTTGTTGACATCATCTTTTTCTATCCTGATATTTTTTAGCAGTTTCTTGTTCAGTTGAAAAATATTACATATTTGGTGCCTGTCAATGTTCTAAACTTAATATTAGATATCATATTTGATGGAAACAAGTCCGAACAAGGATCAACAAAGGAAGAAGAGTGAATTTTTTAAATTATAATTAAGAGTAGTGATAACACATAATGATGGCACAATAAGCTAAAAAAGACTTGAAGATCATAGAGTGTCCAAATGAATTACATGGTTCTAGGAATAGATTTTACAAAAATATATTGAAATTCATCCCTATACCATTATATGTTAAGGGTTAATGGCATTTAAGTACCTTTTTGTTTTTGTTTTTTTGTTTTTTTGATATAATAAAATGCATGTAGACCTGTAAGTTGTGGGAACAAGATTATTCCACCCAAATTGTTATCTATTTTTTTAATAATACTAATTATTAGATGTTTTGATGTCAATGATGATATTTATCGATTGGTTGCACTAGAAGGAATTAAATTTTTTTTCAATGGTTTAAATTCATTTTTCATCTCTAGAGAAACAATAGTTGGGATTGAAATGATATTATCTCTTAATAGACCAAAAAAAGAGTATTTTATATAGTCTCTAGAGAGACAAAATAAGTAGTATTATATATCATCTTTGGTGAGACAATTATTTGTTATAATAATAAGAGAATCTCACTTTGAAATAATATTTAAGAAAATATGTAATTTTTTTTGTCTCAATTTGAGAGGATTTGCTTAAGTATTGTCTCTAATATTGTTTAAAAATACACTTATTTATTATAATGTTTCATGTGAATGGGGCATTACTCATGATAAAATGTAAATGTCATAATAGAGAAGTCACCCCTTGAAGATTAACAAGTTGTGGAAAGCAATCACCCCCGCAAAATATTGAGCCCCCCCCCCCAAATATTCAAGTGCACACTCAAAATACGTCAGACTCAGTCGAGAATGCGTCTTAGAGCAATCAGTGCAAGACTAAAGCAAACAGGACGTCGGACTCAGCCGAAAATGCGTCCCGAGAGACCCAAATTTTTGGCACTTTATAAAATAGTGAATTTTTAACAAATAAAAATTCTATGATGTAGATAATTGAATTCCAAACACTTTTACAAAAAAATGGCACCCAAATCCAAGCTACTTTTTGGAAGATATTAAAGGTTCAATTTTCCCGTAAACTAGTGTTTTGTAAAAAAAACACTAAAACATTAAAAAATGCCTATTTTGAGAAACAAAGTGGCCTTCCAACCACTCATTGGATTTTACATAGAATGAGGAATCCAAAATATGTTTGTGTGAGGGAGAATTGGCCTCTCGCCAACCAAGTCCTCACCTTCGTCTTCGTAGGTCGAAGATACAAGTTAAAATTCAAACCCCAAAAATACAAAACTGTCTATAAAACTGAATATTCAGTCAAATTGACTAATTTTTGTTTTAACAAGTCAATTTTTAATTGAAGAAAGTAAAGTAAAGACAAATTTGATGAAATCCACATGTCTAAAGGCCCACATGGGATGCCAAGCAGGAAGGGGCACCAAAAAACATAGTACAAATTTTATCTCAAAAAAGACAAAAAAATAAATGCAAACCTGCTGTTAGGCATCATATGGCCTGATGGCATGGCAGGGAGGACTGTGGAAAATAGAAAAAGTCAGCTAATGGTCTGCATAAACATGGCACAGAGTTCCAGAAGTGCTACGCCTGGACTGAAGCAAAAAATGGCATGTTGTACGAACTGGGCAACAGCTGGGCTAGATGCAATATGGCCAATGGTGTGGAGTAGCTAGAGCAGGAGGATGGAGACTGTGGCATGGAGCAGTAGGTTGGAAGGTGGTGTCCAAGAACAAAAAAAGTTTGCAGAGATCCCTTTTTTTTCTTGCAAAATGACAAAACCAGAATTCCTTTGCCTTGCTAAAGAAAACCATAGATCTGGACAAGATGTCTTGTCAAATACTAACTCAGAAGTAAATTTTTAAAAAACTTTTGTATGGATTTGCATGACTTTTCAAAAACTTTACCAAAGCTCTCAAATGCAATGGATTTTTAAAAAAAAAACTACTAAGAAAGCAAAGTAAGAATTTCAAAATAAACTAATAGCATAACCAGACACACGATTACCGAAGTAGCTCTGATAACATATCAGAGTTGTTGCTAGATCTAGATAATGCGAATGCAATGGATATGTGATCACATAAGTTGAAGCAAGTACACACCACATAGATGTTAAAGCAATTTGAAATTAACACAATAAGATAAATTGCACAAGACGAAATGGAGAAAACCAAAATCTAATTGACATGAGATGGCCAAAGAGAGGAATACATATAAGAGAGTACGTAACTCCTCCACAAAAGGTGGACAAGGCACCCCAAGAATAGATAGTAACTCCTCCATGAAAGGTGGTGACAAGGTGCTAAGAATAGAGAAGTAACTCCCATCAAGGGAGTTACTTATGACATTCTTATGACACCTATGACACATCTATGACACACACCTCCACATAAGCTAGCCTATCCCACAAATGTAGGAAAAATCCATGTATGCACAAGAAATACAATTTCCCTAATTAATAAATAGGGAAAAATAAAAACCTACACTAATATCAGAGTTGTTGCCAGAATCTAGATAATACGAGTGCAATGGAGATGTGATCACACAAGTTGAAGCAAGTGCACACCACATAGATGCTAAAGCAATTTGAAAATAACAAAATAAGAGAAATTACACAAGACAAAATGAAGAAAACTAAAATTTGATTAACATGAGATGGCCAAAGCTATGACACACACCTCCACATAAGCTATCCTATCCCACAAATGCAAGAAAACTCCATGTATGCACAAGAAATACAATTTCCCTAATTAATAAATAGGGAAAAATAAAAACCTACACTAATATGGTATCTGTCATCTGCAATGTTTGAAAATTTTCTATATTTCAAGGCTCTTTTTAAGAAACAGAGTGAGAACTCCATCAAGGTTCTTCAAACTAATAATGGAGGGGAGTATGTCAGCATCAAGTTTGAGTAGTTTTACACCATAGAGGAGATTGATTTGCAGTGCATAGTCACCTACAGTCCTTCACAGAATGGGGTTGCAGAATGCAAGAATAGGTTCTTGAAAGAGATGGGTAGTTGTATGATTCACTCCAAATCCTTAACACCATAGTACTGGGTTGAAGCCATCAATTGTGCTTGCTACATTCAAAATAGGGTTCCTCGCAAAGCTTTGAAAGGGATAACACCCTTTAAAGCTTGGCATAAAAGGAAACCTGATGTTGAGCACCTTAGAGTTTTTGTATCCCCAGCCATGGCCCACATTCTGAAGAAGAAACACAAAGCTATGGAATGTCAGTCCAAGCCTTGTATCTTTGTAGGATATTTGGATGGTATTAAGGGATATCACCTTCTAGATCCAGTCACTCATGAGTTGTTTATCGAGATAAGTGTCCATTTTTAGGAGAGTCCTAGAGACTCAACACTTGACACTTCTTCTCCCTCATTGGATCTACTTCTTCATGATGATTCTTCATTAGATTCAGATCAGCTACAATAGGTTCTTAAGCCAGAGACATCTTCTTCTTCTTCGAGTTTAGACAGTGAGGATAGTGATGCAGTGTCATCCACCTCTAGTCATTCAAAAGATGAGGAGTTAGCACCTGACTTGCCCACTTCCAGGCCACTTTGGGCTAGACAAACACTTAAGAGTGCTGGCAATTGGGTAGGAGATTCCACAGACGATAGACATACTAGGGGGATTTTTAGAGAGATCCACATGCCTTCTTTGCTACAATTTTAGATCCACATACTTTTCGAGAGGCATCGGGGGTACCTGTGTGGGATAGTGCTATGGAGGAAGAATATTCTTCCTTAATCAAAAATCACACTTGGGACTTGACTTCACTTCCTAAGGGAAGAAAGATGGTTTGATGTAGGTGGATATATCAGACCAAGTTTATAGCAGATGGGTTGGTTGATAAGTACAAGGCATGATTGGTCGCCAAGGGTTTCTCACAGGTGGCAGGCATTGACTACTCAAAGACATTTGCACCTGTTGCAAAGATGGCTTCTATCTGACTCACCTTGGCTATTGCCATAGCACATGGTTGGGATGTGTATCAGATGGATGTGAAGAGTGCCTTTCTTCACGGAGACCTAGAGGAGGAGATCTACATGGAGCAGCCGCCAGGATTTGTTCAAGATTCTTCCTTAGTATGCAAACTTAAGAAATATATCTATGGCCTCAAACATGCCCCTTGAGCTTGGTATGCCAAGATGGATTCCTTCCTTCTCACAGCGGGTTTCACTAGGTGCCATTCTGATCCCAATGTCTACTTTTTACGACAGGATGATTGGCTCCTAATTTTGGTTCTATATGTTGACGACCTTTTGGTCACCCAGAGTTCTTCATCATCTATTGCAATTGTGAAGGCATCTCTTCAAGATAGATTTGACATGACAGACTTGGGTTTGTTACACTACTTCCTTGGCATCGAGATCTCACAGTCAGATTCAGGGATTTCTCTTGAACAACCTAAGTATGCTCTTGACTTATTGGCTCAATTTCACATGGCTGATTTCAAGCCATCTCTGACTCCCTTTCTATCAAGAGTCAAGCTTGAGGCTGATTGTTCTTCACCATTAGTTGATGCCACTCGATATCAACAACTTGTTGGTAGTCTCATCTACTTGACTCACCCTAGGCTCGACATATCATATACAGTAGGACTTGTCTCTAGATTCATGAAGGAACCTCATGAGTTGCATTAGAAAGTAGCTAAGAAGATCTTGCATTACATACATGGTTCACATAGATATGGGATTCATTACAAATTTGGCATAGAGGTTGACTTGGTTGGATATATAGATTCAGACTGGGCTGGTGATTCATAGAGTCACAAGTCCACTTTTGGTTACAATTTCTCTTTAGGTTTTGGTCCTATCAGTTGGTCTAGCAAGAAGCAGAATGCTATTGCTATATCATCTACAATGGCAGAGTATAGGGGAGCTGTTAATGCAACTACTAAGGCTATTTAGCTTTAGGGGATTCTTTTTGAGTTTGGCATTCCTATCAGGCAGCCCACCATCATTTATTATGACAACCAAAGTACCATTCAAATTTGTAGGAATCCAGTTCAGCACCAGTGGACCAAGCACATAGAGATTCACATGCATTTCATTCGAGAGTTTAATCATAGTCAGGTCATTGACTTGATATTTTGCCAGTCTTTAGAGTAGGTTGCAGACATCTTCACTAAACCTTTCACTGAGAGCAAGTTCATCCATCTACGAGCTCTTCTTGGGGTGCGGTCTACATCTGCAGTAGCATCATCTTCAGGGGGCCACTAGCCTCTTCTTTCTTTTATTTCTCTCTTTTAGGGTGGAGTTTTTTCCTACGGGTTTTCTCTTTTTCTCTATCTTATGGGAGATTGCATTTGTACATGGGTACCTCATTAGGCCTAGTTGTCGGGACCTATTTTATATTTCCACACTGCCCACCTAAGATGTGCTTATGGGGGGTATTAGTGTAGGTTTTTATTTTTCGCTATTTATTAATTAGGGAAATTGTATTTCTTGTGCATATATGGAGTTTTCCTACATTTGTGGGATAGGCTAGCTTATGTGGAGGTGCGTGTCATAGATGTGTCATAGGTGTCATAAAAATGTCATAGGTAACTCCCTTGATGGGAGTTACTTCTCTATTCTTATCACCTTGTCATCACCTTTCATGGAGGAGTTACTGTCTATTCCACAAATGTAGGAAAACTCTATGTATGCATAAGAAATATAATTTCCCTAATTAAAAAATAGGGAAACTAATGTGTTATCACCCAAACTAATTGAAGTCATGCTACAAGGCTCTAAAGATGAAAACTCAACTAGTGAAGAGCCCATGTGGTGAGAAGCACATGAGTTGATGACCCATGAAGATGTAGAAGTTATTGTAGCTACAAGGGCCTTGCCCTTTTCTTTTTCCTTACCCTTGCCTTTTGCCTTAGTAGAATCTTGGGTAGATGAATTATGCTTGATGGACTCAAGAACACCTATGTTGTTCTTCTCTAGAAGATTAGTTAGGTGATCTATTTGTTTCTTCATGCATTTGTATTCATCATGCCCTGTCTTTTTACAATAGGCACACTTAACCTTCTCCTTCTTAGGTTTAACATTGGAGGATGAAGACTCAGTGTTGTTTTTGGCAGGATTGGTGTTTTATTTCTTCTTCTCTTAGTCCTTGTTCTTTTTCTTCTTCTCCTTTGTTGAATTCTTGTCCTTACCATTTTCATCTATTAAAGCTTGGGGTTGAGCAGACTTCACTGTGCCCATTTGAATTAGCTTATCTTGCTCCCTAGTCAAGTCGGCATTGAATGAATCCAAAGAAGGCATTTTCCAGTAGTGCTAAGGGCACTTTTTGTGGCATGGAAAGTGGAGACAAAGATTGAATAGCTTGGACCTAGCTTTGTGAGAATAAAAATGACGAGTTGATCATCTTTCTTCTCTATCCCACATTCTTTCAATTGCAATCTAAGGACCTTAAACTTAGTGAAGAAGTCCTGTAGGGTGTTAAAGTTGCTAGGACTTAGACTTATGAGTTCATTTTCAAGCTCATGACCTCTCATCTCATCAAGCTTTGCAAAAAACTTTTCTAAGGTGTCCCATATGTCATTGGGAGTCTGGGAGGATTCTAGATGGAATAGAAGTTTTGGAGACATAGAAAAGCTCAGTAATCTATAGGCTTCATCACTACAATTGTACCACTTGACCTTTTTAGCATCAGTGTTGGGTTCTACTTCAATACCCATGGTGATCCTATACAACCCTTTGCTTTTAAGAATGATTGACATTTTAACCTTCCATTCATGATAGTTGAAGGGTGTTAGGGGTTTAAGTTGAAAAGAATCAATTTTTAGCTGAATTTAGGTGAAGTTGTGTTGATTGCAAGTTGTGAATTTATGCAGAAAGGAGAATGAAAGTGAATTTTAGTTAAGGATAGAAATTAGTGTGAGGCAATGGATGAAGAAATGAATGTAATAGAGAGAAATTAGACTTAGGAGTTAGTTGACCTACCAAAAGGAAAAGAGGTCATAGGAGTCATGTGAGTGTATAAGACAAAAACCAATCCTAAAGGCAAGATAGAGAGGCATAAATCAATACTAGTGGTGAAGGGATACAATCAAAGGCCTATATGTGACTACAATGAGACATTTTCACCCATAGCAAGTCTAGAAATGGTAAGGACAATTATAGCCATTGTTGCGGGATAGCCACCTAGATATGATATTATCGATTATGAGAATAAGGTATATAGATTGGAAAAGGAATTATATGGGCTCAAGCATGCCCTAAGAGCATGGTACAACTATATATACTCTTTTATGTTGAGCAATGGGTTTAGTAAAATCACTAGTGATCCCATACTCTACATAAAAGTGAGAAAAGGTGATATTTTGATTGTAGTTTTGTACGTGGATGATCTAATATTCACCAAAAATGTAAATAAATCAATAGAAGAGTTTAAAATAGCCATGAAGGAATTTAAAATGATCTATTTAGGATTATTAAAGTAATTTCTTGGGATAGAAGTCAAGCATATGGATAATGGCATATTTGTATACCAATCTAAGTATACGAATGAGGTTTTGGATGTTGGACAACAAGCTAGTATCTCACCAACTGAGACAAGCATAAATATGTGAAAAGATGATTATAGAAGTAATGTAGACCCCACACACTATAAGACTTTAGTAGGAAGCCTAATTTATTTGAATACAACTAGGCCAAACATCATGTATGTATTCAACCTCATATCTATATTCATAGAAACACCAAAGAAGAAAAATTGGCAAGTGAGCAAAAGGATATTGAGTTATTTGAATAAAACAAGAGATTATTGAGTATTGTATGCAGTAATAGATTAGTTTCGGCTAATGGGTTATAAGGATAGTGATTTGTCCAGTAGCCTTGATGGATAAAAGAGTACTTTAGGTTTTGTGTTTCATCTTGGTTCAGGATCCATATCTTGGGATTCGAAGAAGTAACCTGTAGTTTCACTTTCTATATCTAAAATGAAGTACATAGTATTTAATACAATAGCATGCCAAACTTATGGTTAAGAAAGATAATTTCATATTTACATAAGGATTAGCAAGAAGAATCTACAGTCTATTTTGATAATATATCTATTGATCTGGTGGATTGCACATTGTGAAGGGAGGCTCAGATCTCTTCATCCATGTGACACAATGGAGACATCCCTTTTGCTATGGGTGGTAAATGTGAGGGATGAATCTCTAGATTAGGGGCTATCTCCCCTTGATGCACCTTAAGGCCCTAGATTTCCAACTATTAACAATGGAATGGATGAAAAGGGAGAGAAATGATAGAAATTAGAACTTAAACTAAAGTGGTGATGTACCAAAATGGTTGGTCTGCTCAGCTTTGACATACACTTTACACCAAGACAAGCTGACATACACTATTATTCAAGATGAGAAACTCTCCTGCATTAGTATTTCAATAGGGGGTGCTATGGAGATACAAGGAGGAAGAACTACCAAAGGTGTTCTAAAACACACTATAATAGCCTATTCACATGTGCCTACAGTCTACTATAGACACTTCATGTTGACCTATAAGAAATATCTCACAATTCACTAGATATGTTGGATTCAAACTATGAAAGCATGAAAGAAAATGACTTGACACAAGATCAAAAGCATAGACATATGCAAAAGTGTAAACCCAAATAGAAGTAAAATTTTTATGTCTTCATTCAAGGTAAATTCCTACAAGGCTTCACCATACAAGCTAAGAGGCTCTTTCTTAAAATGAGAAGTTACAATTATATAGAGCAAGATGCTGACAGAACAAGGAAAGGAGACCCATGCTGGAGTCAAATACTTCTGAGATAAGAGTCAATGTTGCTACCATATTATTCAAACTATGTATGGGAGAGCCATGTTGTAGATGTCAAAGCCACCACCCTTACTCTTTCGGGCCTAAAAAATCATGGGATACTCCTTCTAGCAACTAACAAAGCTATCCCCAAGTTGTTGTGGCTAGACCATGCTCTCCTTAATGATGGGTGCAACTAGGTGTGCATTAATGGCTTGGCATGAAAACATGGGTTGTGACTCTCTATAGTTCAAAAACCAATCTATTTTATTTGTTTTTGGTAGATATACTCTACCTAATGTATTAATTCCTATGGCTGAGTTATCTATGCCACTTGTCTTATTTTGATTGGCCCTTAATTTTGCCCTTTGTCTTTGTTAGCAGCTGGAACAATTCTGAGTTTTATCCTTTTCACTTTGTCTTTACCTAGGCCAATTTTCCTTTGGGCTTGGATTTTATTTTCTTCTGGGTCCCTTTTCTTACTTGCTCATTCATTTGTTCTTTAGGCTTTCAGGGTTTTGTTTCTAAATTCTTTCAAACAAAATGTCTAAAGGAATTCTTTTAGACATTTTTTCTAAAGGTAATTCACCATTGATCTCTCTTTTGTTTCAGCCCTTTTTTCTTAGACTTTCATTTGGACAAAATGTCTGAAGGAATTCTTTATTTTGGCACTAGATTTTCTTGAAGGGCAAGTTACCTTCGGTCTTTTATCTTCATCCCTTGCTTTCTTAAAGTGCCATCCGCAAAGGCCATTTGTGCTTAAAAGTACACTTCAAAAAAATGGAAATGGTCCACTTTCTCGACCAAGTGCCCTCTGTAAAGACACTTAACCTTCAAAACTTTTATAATTTCCCTACATGTAGTTGAAGTGCCCTTTGAGTAAATTCCTTACCTTTACGAGCCACTTAAACCAAATCGGGTCATTCACTTACTTTTACTTATAAAATTTGACAAGTAATAAACCTACACAAACCCAAATTTCACTAGATAGACCATTTTGGACTTCTCATGAGCTCTTACTTCAATTTTTACATCAACTTCAACTCATAAAACAAACAAGGAAAGACACTTGTAAGCCTTGATTTGATCTTCCAAGACCAAATCAGGGTTTGCAATTGTCTTTAATTATAAACCTTTATAAATAAATATGTTTGAAAAGTCTGAATTACACCATAAGGACCAAATTAGGTTTATCAAGTAACTTAACTTATGAAAATTTCACAAGTAAAGTCATTTGGAAAACCCAATTTAGTCTATTGTAGCTAAAGTAACTACTCTTGACAAACCCAAAATGAACTTGGCTAAGTAAATAAGGAAAACACTTGGCTTTTTATCAAGAAAGGTTTGGTAGAGAATATTTTTCACAAGGTGATAGAGGGATGATCTAGCCAAAACATGGATTGAATGACTTTTACAAAGAAAAAGGAGAGGGTTCCCAATTTTGGCTTATAGGACCAAAAATTGGTCAACAATATTATCCATAGTGTTATCAAATAACCTCATCTTTCATGGTAGGAGCAAGTACATTGCAATAAGATATCACTTCATTCAAGAGTTAGTTGAAGATCATGTGATAGAGCTTAAATTTTGTAAGTCAAATAATTAGTTATCTAATATTCTTACTAAGCCACTATCAAAAGACATTTTCATGTACTTAAAAAGAAGTTTAGGGTTCATTGATGCATCAACATTGGGCCTACATGGTTTTATGTTGGCTCTAGACTCCCACAAACAAGCTATAGACTTCAATAGGGTAGTTAAAAAATTTAATAGTCTAGCTATAAACTTCAACAATCTAGTTAAGTACTTCATTAGGGTAGTTATGGACTTCAACAGTCTAGTTATTGAATCTAATAGTGTAGATATAGACTTTGACAATCTAGCTATGGACTCCAAGAAGGTAGCTACGGACTTTGATAATCTAAATACGAACTCCAATAAGGCAACTATAGACTTTGACAATCCAACTATAGACTCTAATAGGGTAGTTATGGAATTTAACAATCCAACTATGGACTCCAATAGGGTAGATATAGACTTTGACAATCTAGGTATGGAATCCAACAAGGCATATATAGACTTTGACATTCTAGATATAGGCTTTGGCATTCCAGCTATAGACTTCAACAGTCCAGCTCTGGACATGCATAAAATGAGTCCAAAAGGATATATATAGATAAAGAGAAGTTTTAAAGACTGAAAAAAGTTTAGTTGACCATGGTAGGAAGGTTAAGAATAAGGGAAGGGTTAATTTTAGTGGGATATATTAAAAACTCCTTAGAGGTTTCTAGGCAAATTAGATTCATAATGGTGGAAAATACATTTGGAAGGTGATTAATTATTTAGGTGAATCAAGTGATAGAGTAGGCAAATCAAGATTTTATGAATATAAAAACTCTCTAAATTTAAAGATTATTACATATTTGGATTCCTCTAGAAAAATTATACAATTTTTAAAAAAACAATCATCACAACTTAGAATGTATACAAATTTTATGGCCTCTTGAAGTTGACTAATTTAGAGTACACTTATCAACAGACATCCACATGATGTAACAAAAATATACATGATGTCAATGGTCATCGACATAATGTAGATAGCCATTAGTAGGTACTGACAGTCATCAACACCATGCAAATGGTCATTTGTAGGTGTCAATGGACATCGACATCATGTAGATGACCATTAGGATCATACAGATGCCCATCAGCATCATGCAAATGTGTATAAATATATGTGAATGGCCATTGGCATATGTAAATGACCATTAGCATATGTGAATGGCCATCAACATATGAAGATATGTAGATGGTTTTTAGCATAATTATGTATTTATCTTGGGTTATTGACTAGGGAATAGGTTTATGGTTAGTTGCCTTAACCATTTGGGTCAAGAGGTTAGTTTGTTTTAATTAGACTTGGCTATTTAATGATAGCCGATTTTGGTAGTTTCACCCACCCTTTCCATGTTTCTTGAGTGGTTTTTTACTTTGCCTATTTATTAGGCTTTCATGTATGGTTCATAAATATGTGTTATGTAATGCAATTTGTTTCTCTTTTTAATCTGTGTGTTCAATCTAATATGGTATTCAAAGCCTATGGTTTGTAGAGCCTGAGTGGAGGTCTATGGAAGCTATAGACGTTGGTGTCTTTCTAAGGAGGAGCTTCATGCACCCAATAGAGAGCCGGAGGAGAGATAAAATTTTGTAAGCTCAACTTGAAGACCAAAAAAATATCCAGGAGGATCCAAAGACTGAATAAGATTGAAAGAAGGTTAGAGGAAGTAGTTTTAGGCTGTTTAAAGCCTCTATTTATTTTTTTGGGTAGGCTGTATGGTGTATGATGTTATACAGTTTACGGGAGAGGATAAAAATTCAAATCTTGATCATTTTTTATCAAAATAAAAGTTGAAACTATGAGTTAATTCATAACTTGAATAGTGGTGCAAACAGTTTATGATTTGGTTGATAAACGGGCTCAGAATCTAGGCTTGAAGTTTAATAGGAAGGTCAATTTTCTTCTTGGCTGATTATTTTCATGAAATTTTTAACCTAAATTTTTATTATTTTTATTATTTTTATTTTTTTAATTCAAATAAATCAAAACTTTAGCCAATAGGGGTTATTGGGGACCTACCATTGATTAATAATCATATAAGCATTTGAAAAGTTAACAATTTCACCATTTTCTAATTTTTTATTTGGATATTGACAGAGAATTTTTTTTTTTTAATTAGAGTTGTAGGTTTCTCGATTTAGTTGTTTTAGTGGTATAAAATTTGAGATCTTGCATATAGTATTGAGTTTCTTACTAAAAACTGAAAGAGTTGTTTTATTTCAATACAGAATCAATGTGTATAAGAAATTTTTATAAAAGTCATAACAATTTTTTTGATTTAATTGTTTTCTTGAAAAATGGGGTCAAATGGCTAGTATTCAACACATGTTACTATTAGATTCTTAGAAATTGATAGGTAAAAGCTTTAGTTTGTGGAGTCATAACATTTTAATGATATGTGAATATAGTAACCTTGATCAAATAATACTCGATATAGATCAAAGCCCTACCATTGTTTATGATGATTATGATAAACATCATCAAGAGGCTCTTATGTTGTTAAAACTATTAGTAGCAGATAATCTAATCTTAGAGGTCATAAATGTGACCATTACATCAGCTTTGTGGACTAATATTACCTCTAAATACCAAGCTTCTAAAGCTAGTAGAGTTTTGTATTTGAATAATTTGTTGTTTTTTACTAAGATGCAGGAAGTTGGCTCTATTTATATATTTTTATTGTAGATCAAGTACATCAGTGATCAGCTGAAGGCTATGTAAAACCTTGTTGATGAGCAAGATCTGATTTCTCTAGTTATGCAAAATCTTTCACCTTCATTTGACTCATTTATGGAGTCCTTGCACATGATTGTTGAGACATAGACTTTAGACTTTGAAAAAATATCCACATGACTATTACAGAAGGAGAGATGGCAGGAGCAGACATTGTTGTCTATATCTACTTATATAGAGAGTGCATTATTTATCAAGGGAAAGGGTAAGAAGTTTGGTAAACCTAATATTTATCTAATAAAAACTTCACAAGTAAGTGGTTCTAATAAGAGATCTATGTGGATATGTTTTTAATGTAATCAACTTGGTCACCTTAAGTAAGATTGCAAGAAAAAACAATAGGATATGGCTAACCCTAGAAAGAAAGATCATCATGTGAATGTAGCTAAAAGTGAAGGCAAGGAAACATCTTCTAATTTTAATTTCATGGCTTCTAGTGGGAATTCTATGGCAGATTGAGCTTGTTACTTTGATTCATGGGCATCTTGCCATTATACATGTCATAAGGATTGGTATGTTGATTTTGTTGAAAATGACAGTAATAATGAATCTTTATCTTTGGGAGATGGTAGGACTCATTTTGTGAAAGGATATGGTAATGTTTAGATCAATTTTAATGGTGTAGTTTGGTATACATTTAAGAATGTTAGTTATGTGCCTATTATGAACAAAAATTTACTTTCAATTAGTGAGATCACTTCAAAATCTGATTTTGTAGTAAAGTTTTAAGGACAATAATGTTTAGTCACTACCAGAGATAACAAGATTATTGTTCTTGTGATTGGTGAGAAATGTTTGTATAAGCTTGCAGATCCAAAGAGAGCAAAGTAAAGTGTACTTGTTGCAGTTGATATCACAAGTTCATTATGGCATGAAAGGTATGGAGATTTGAATTTCCATTATTTGAATACATTGAGCAATATTAATATGGTTAAGGGGATTCCTTTTATTTAGGATACTTATCATGTATGTATTGGATGTCAGTTGGGGAAGTAAGTTCGACATTCATTTGACATTGGTAAAGCTTCAAGATGTAAGGTAGTAATGGATCTAGTACATACAGATTTGTATGGTCTAATGCAAACACCTACCCCTTATGGAACCAATTATTTTTTGTTTTTGGTTGATGATTTATCTAGGAAAAAATGGGTATACTTTTTAGTGAAGAAATATGATTATTTTTCTAACTTCCTTACTTGGAAAGCTATGGTTGAAAAATAGGCAGGATGGTTAGTGAAATCTCTTAGAATGGATAATGGGGGTGATTTCAACTCAAAATAGTTCAATCAGTTTTATGCCACTAAAGGCATACACAGACAGTACACTACCCCTTACACTTTATATAAAAATAGAGTTGTAGAAAGGCAAAATAGGATTGTGATGGACATGGATCATTGTGTGGTCAAAAGTAGTAATGTCCCATATATATATATATATATATATATATATATATATATATATATAGGGTAGAAGTAGTGAATACAACGATGTACATCCTCAATAAAATTCCTACAAAATCATTGGAAAATATGACTCCAAAGGAGGCTTAGTTAGGTCCAACTCTAGATGTAAGTACTTTCTAAATTTTTAGTTGTGTAGCTTTTGTAGTTATTCTTAGTCAAAAGAGAAGTAACTTGGACATAAAAAGTAAAGCATACATGTCTATTGAGTATAGTGGGAATTCAAAGGCCTAAAAAATACTTGATGTTTCTACTAAAAAAGTTGTGGTAAATAGTGATGCCATAGTCAATGAACAAATGCCATACTTCATAGCAATTGGTATAGTTTTAGATATTGAGTCATTGTTTTCTTTTGATGATTCTATTATAGGTTTTGATGTGAAAGTTGTATAAGATTCTAGTTCATTAGTGGAATCACAAACCAAGGAGGGAATTAATGCAGGTCATTATGAGGTTCCAACAGAACAACCAAAGAAGCCAAAGTGTTATTATTCCATAATGGAAACACTAAAGGAAGGAGACATGCCATAAGGTGTGGAAGGAAGAATATTGAGATTAGGAAAGCAGTTTGGTAATAGAGGTGAACATAGCAATTTTATTCTAACTATTGTTTCATATGTATTTGAACCTAATTTTTTTAGAGGCCAAAGAGAAGCATGAGTGGGAATCATCCATACAATTGGAATATGATTCCTTGATGAAAAATAAGACTTGGAAGCTCATGGAGCTATCACTAGTAAATAAATCCATTAGTTTTAAATGGATTCACAAGGCAAAATGCAAAGCAGATGGTTCCTTGGACAAACACAAAGGTAGACTTGTTGAAAAAGTTTACGCACAAGAAGAAGGGGTTGATTATGAGGATACTTTTTCTCCTACTAAAAATATGGTAACTTTTAATTTGATTGTTGTTATTGTTTCTCAATTTAGACTGTAGGTGCACCAAATGGATGTCAAGAGTGATTTCTTGAATGGATATCTGGAGGAGGATGTCTACATGGTTCAACCATAGGGTTCTTAGGTTCCTAGTAAGGAACATCTTATTTTTAGATTGGTCAAGTCCTTGTATGGGCTTAAACAGGCTCCTTGAGCCTGGTATATGAAGATAGATACATACCTTAGGAAGTTTAGTTTCAAAAGTTGTCACTCTGAACCAACTCTTTATGTAAAGGTATTTGGTGATGATATCTTGATTCTCATTATATATTTTACTGATTTAGACATCACTGGGAGTAGTGTTAATCTTAGTGAGTAGATGAAGGTTGATATTTGTTGTACTTTTGACATGATAGACTTAAGACTACTGATATATTATTTAGGTGTTGAGTTTTGGCAAGGTGATTGTGTTGTTTTCATGTCACAGAATAATTATGACAAATTATTTATTGAAATATTTAGAATGATGAATTATAATCCAACTCACACACCTATGGAAGTTGGAGCTAAAATTTCAATTGAAACTGCTTCACCTCTAGTCAATGAAATAGTGTATCCACAACTAATGGGTAGTCTCATTTACCTCACTACCACTAGATCGGATATTTATTTTGCAATGAGATTTCTATCTCACTTCATGTTTGAACCACATGAGGTACATTAGTTAGCTACAAAATGGATATTAATATATGTCAAAGTTACTCTTAACTTTAGCATACTAATGAGAAGTCTATAGATTTTGAGTTTTTAGGGTATTCTAACTTTGATTAGGCAGGACCAGTAGATTCAAAAAAATCTATAACAGGGTTTTTTCACTCTTGGTTCAAGATATTTTTCATGGTAGATCAAACTTCAAACTATAGTTGAATTATCTTCAACAAAATTAGAGTATAAATCTATGGTCAGTGCAAGTTGTAAAACTTGTGGATAAATAAAATCTTAGAGGATCTTTAGTTTGAGTCATCAAAGCCTACTCTAATTTTTTATTACAACGAGAGTGTTTTGAAGATGTTGAAGAATCTAGTATTCCATGCTAGGACCAAACACATTGAGTTTCACCATCATTACATCTAAAAATTGGTTACAAATGAAGACATCAGTCTTTTTTACTACCCCATTGTAGAGCACCCAACATATATAATGACCAAACCACTTGGTGTAGACAAGTTCATAAAATTTAGAGATAAATTTGGTCTTCTTTTTGGTTTTGTCATTAAGGGAGGGTTTTAGTGTAATTATGTATTCACCTTGGTTTTTTTACTAAGGTAATAGGTCTATGGTTAGTTACCTTAACCACTTGGGTTAAGAGGTTATTTTGTTTTAATCAAACTTAGTTATTTCTTGCTAGCTAATGTTGGTAGTTTCACCCACCCTTTCCATGTTTTTTGGGTGGTTCATTTATTTGCCTATTTAATAGGCATTCATGTATGGTTCATAAGTATGTGTTTTTTAATGCAATTTGGTTCTCTTTTCAATCTTTACGTCTAATCTAATATCATCTACCAGTATATGTAGATGACCATCGACATATACAAATGATCATCTACATGTATGATGTGAGGTGAATGTATGTAGATTGCCTTTTGAGATACTAACAAAAAACATTTATATGAATGAAATTATTTTAAATAGTAGGTGATCTGACCCTAAAATTAACTTAAACCCATAAAATTTAGGCAATTTAGGCTCTTCAATACCCTAAAAAATTAACAAATGCAAATTTATAAAACTGGAATATTCATGAATCAATGAAGATTTGCCACTAAAATTTTTCTTGAATAAGAGGGAGAGTAAAAATATTTTATTTTACCTTCCTACCTACTTTTCCAACAAGCTCTAGATTATGACAGCGTTAACTATATGAATTTAATGCATTGTTCAAATTTGAAATCAGCCAATTGTTTAGAGTTTTTGTGGAGAAAATAGTGTTAGGTAAGAATCCCACCATCCAAAAATATTAAAAATGTTTTTTCTTCAAAGAAACCCCATTTCCCCATCCCCTGTGGTAGTACAAATTAACACCAATGGCATGTGAAATGGTGATAAAGGTGATAATCAAAGGCATTTTAAAATATTGATTATGGAAGATGACAATTTTGACTCTAATATATTTCTAGAGAATTCAACGTTAATGCATTGGGTGTTGGACAAATTATTTATTTCTTCTAGTCCTCAATTTCTAGAGTATTCTCATGAAGGTGTATAATAAGTCATTTGTAGCATAAATGCTAGGGTCTTAAAGCCACAACTCCCTCTTGGTAGAACATTAAAAACCCTTTTTACTCAAATATTAAAAGGGAAGAAAAAAGACTAAAAATAGCAAGTATTTTCCTTAATGTATCACAAAAGTGTGATAGTATTCCAAAACACATGAACAAAGAGGAAATCCAAGAATCTACTCTAAAAATATGGTGCATATCCTCATTATTTTATCAAAATATTTTATGGACGTGTAAACTTTATCATAAGAATAGTTGATGATTTTATACAATTCCTCATGTAGGGCCATGTCATATTATTTATACTTTAAATGAGAAATTAAGATTGTATTATTTCCAAATTCAATTATGAGAAGCATTCCATCTACCTTTATATTCATCTCACTAATTTATTTAATAATAGTTGATGATTTTATACAATTCCTTATGCAGGGCCATGTCAAATTATTTATACTTTAAATGAGGAATTAAGAGTGTACTATTGACAGATCTAATTGTGAGAAGCATTCCATCTACCTTTCTTTTCATCTCACTGATTTTTTTAATATTATGCAATACAACTGTGAAACATGTAACATGATATTATTGTCATAAAGTGTCATAAATGAAAGATTGACATTATCAATTTGAAATTTGAAACATGATGATTCTTATTCCCATCATTGAATATCCCAATAGTAAACAAGGCATGGAATCAACTTTAAATAAAAAATTAAAGACAACCCATTTAGGAAGAGAGTATTCCAGATAGAATATTCCTTGTTAAGTCATCTATTATGGCTAGTTAATGAAACAAAATGAATCAAGCATGTAATCCTTAATTTCTATAATAAGCCAATGTGCTAAATTGTATACAAATTTAGAGTACATTTGTAGTATAATTGCATAATCATTGGAAATCCTAAGTAAGCAATCCTAGAGTAATCATATTAAAAATTTACAGTATAATCATTGGTAAATACAAATTTCAAAATTATATATATATATATATATATATATATATATATATATAATTTTGAAATTTGTATTTACCAATGATTATACACATCTTTGAAAATAAAAAGACACTAGTACCAAATCATAGGTTCTCACACTCCGTATGTAGTATGACTAATTTGCTCATTTATATTCCCTTCAAACGACCCATTATTCCCAATAGATTAACATGTTGTGAATCCTAAAACACTTTTTCCTAAACATAAATTTGAGATTCACCTCAACATATATAGTACTTATCTTCCTCACAACAAAAAAATTTCCTCTTCATAGCAATTCTTCAAAAAGATTTTTGGGTAATCTTCAAAACCAAATGCTACTACTACACGAACATGATTTAATACCTATTATAAAATAGATGTCATTTATTTAGTCAATTTTATTAGTAAATAAGCAAGGTCCAAACACACAATTAGATTATTAGTTTGGGAAAAAGTGCACAAAGCATGGCATATCCATTCCAAGAGGAAAAGGTTTCTTACATTATGTGGTAGTAAATACTAGCTAGGAGTACATTGATCATAATCATAAAGATCCATATCTGATATTAGCTTATATGTCAATTTACTATTTTTTGAAAGAGGGGAAACATTGATATCCAACATAACTATTGACCTGTGATGTTGATATTTCTGTCCTCCTCTATTTTCTTGATGACATTCTTCTTTGTTTCTCTCATTTTATTTCTCTAGCACATTTATCAAAGTTCATTTCCTTCTCTATTTCCCTCCATATCTTCACATGCCTTGTATATTCTTCCTTTCCTAAGGCCAAATTTGTAATATAACTCTTAAGATATGATGTTGATATATGTGTGTACCTCTATCTTTTTAATTATCTTTTACTTTGTTTCTCATTTTATTTATCCAATAGTATATCAAAGCTCCTTTCCTTCTCTGATTCCTTCCCTCTCTTCACATGTTTTGTGTATTCTACCTTTCATAAGGCCAAATCTATAACAATTTGACACAATAAAGGAAAGGTATGTAATAGGAAAAAATGTTTTCAAATAAAACTACATTTTTTAAATAAGGAAACAAACAATAAGAAATTGATTCTTGATTTTTTTGAAGCAACATATTCATTTCTTTAAATAAAATAATAACATAGGTTAAAGGTTTAAATAGTCAAATCAAAGTGGACACAAATCTTACTTTCACTAATAGCAATGCCAAAGTTTCCAAACAACATGATAAGTAATATGGATATCAAATGTATTACAATAGATGTATACTAACAACCAAATAATTTAACAAAATAGTCATCAAATTGAAAAAAGGTGTCATGGATATGGAGCTAAAAAGTAATGAACTATAATGAAAATGTTCTTAAACTCAAACATTTTAAATACTTACTAGTGTTCCCAGTTTCACATTGAGAAACCAATTCATTGAATTCATCCTTAACATGTGGATATTTCCCAAGAATGTGATCTACTTGCAGATGTTTGAAACAATTTAGCGTTAGGTTATTTTATTAATAACTAGAAACACTTATAGAAACTAAATTAATTTAAAAATTGAAATGAAGTATCATGTTCATGAAACATACTAAAAATTTCAAATGTCTAGTACCAATTATTTTTTTATTTTTCATATCGATGCATTTAACAAGTTCTCGACATGTGTTGTTTCAAATATTTATTTTTAATTTATCAAAAAAATCCATTTACAGTGGATTTATAGCTGCAAAAATAATATGTTTCATTTTAAAATTAGAAAAAGATATTAAAGTAGAAGGATAAAAATAAGATTTTAAATGAATGCTCTAGTTAGTGAAAGTATTCAAATATTAGTTATTCAAAATTTTACTATGGTCTATGGGAGGGCCATGTTGATAATGTTTCCCAATATAGTAATCAATTGGGCCCATTTGTATCTTCTTGGAAATCAATTCATTAGACCACCTAGTTGAATTCATTCTATGAGGATGTTGATTCATAATATTCAATTCACCCTCCCTATTCTATGTAGTCTTCTTTTCATGCTTATCTTCTTCCTTTAACACTCAACCTTCTTTGAGAACCTTCTCTTTCTCAACCTTCATTAAATACTCATTATCTATATAAACAAATTTTATTTCATCATATTTAATCAAAGCACTTTGGGAGCTTAGGTGGCAATTATTGTTTGAAATGATAGACTGTTGTCTTTGTTACAAAAACCAAATAAAAAACAATAAGATAGGTTAAGAAACAATACAAAGTTAAAATTTAAAATGAGTTTTAAAAAAGCAAAATATATCACAACACACCTTAGCCATGTTTCTTTTGTGTGATTGTCTAACAAATTTCAAATCAAATGTGGGTTCAAATGATAATCTTGTAGAATCTTGAATATGAGAAATAATTTTTATACTTCTGGAGAAAGGTAGAAAAAGTGTAAATTACTCTACAAGATCTTTATGATCATAAAATAGTGATTTGACCTGCCAAAACAATTCAAATTATCAAATTCTTTGAAAATAAATTGTAGTTTAAAAATATTTAAAACTAAAATCATAATCACGCTTCTTTTTTTAATAAGGTATACCTCTTGATATATATCATTGATTGACTTGTTTCCATTTTCATACATATCTAGTATAAGCATCACACTTTGGCTATCATTATACAACATGTAATCTCCCTACTTATGCCTCAACTCTTATATGAAGCGTTGCATGTATATCACCAATAGTGAAAATCCTTATAAAGTAACATCTGAACCTGCATAGTATAATCATATATCAATGGTCCCTTTGAAGTACCTGATAATCCACTAGATTTCATCCTAGTGCTCTTTTCTTAGATTATTCATAAACCTACTGACAACTCTCACTACATGAGTGATATATGATCTCGCGTACACCATAGCATACATTAAACTTCCAACTATTGAAGCATATGAAACTTTAGACATGTAATTGATTTGTTCCTACATTTTAGAGAACTATTCCTTGATTAATTTGAAGTGATCTCCCAAAGGTGTACTTATAAGTTTTGCATCTTGCATATTGAACCTCACTAACACCTTCTTGATGTACTCTTCTAGAGACAATGCCAATTTTCTATTTTTCTTGTGTCTTTTTATTCTCATACCAAGGGTTTGCTTTGCATCACCCAAATCTTTCATTACAAATGAATTTTCTAATTTTATTTTGAGAGCATTTATATCCTACATGTTAGACCCTATAACAAACATGTCATCTACATACAATAGCAAGATAATATAGCTACCATTATCTATCTCAAAATAGACATAATGGTTAGAATCACATATACTATAACTTTGTTCTATCATAAACATGTCAAATTTCAAATACCACTTACTTGGAGCTTGCTTTAGACATACAAACTCTTCTTCAACCTGCACACCATTTTCTCCTTACCTTTGACTTCGTATCCCTGTCGCTGCTCCATATATCTTTCCTCCTCCAAGTCACCATGACGAAATGTTATCTTCCCAAAATATTTTACTACTACCAAACTTAAAATAGTTCTTATCAAAGTCATTTTAACTACTGGATAAAATATTTCATCAAAATCTATACCTTTCTTTTATGAAAACCACTTTACAACAAGTCTAGTCTTGTACCTCTTTTTGCCTCAATCTTCTTCTTTCAACCTATAAACCTATTTATTTTGAAATGCTCTTTTACCTGTAAGTAACTGAACTAAATCCCAAGTTTGGTTATGTACCAAGGACTCTCCATCTTCTCTTTCATGCCTTGCTCCCACTTATTTCTAGTTTCTACCTGAATTACTTCTTCATAGCTTTCTATCTCAATACCATCAGTTAATAATAAATAATAAAGTGAAGGAGAGTATCGTTTAAGGAGTCTACTTACTCTGGTAGATATTGTAACTACACTTTCAGGAGTTTTAGGTACTTGTTGTATTTGTTGCACATTTTGATTTTTTGGCACTTTTGGAATTTCATTTCTAGTGATATCATCAAGTATTGCATATTCAGTATTTGAATTTTCTTGTTTCTTTCCTTGCATTTGATCTCTGTACATGACCTTCTCATTAAATATGACATCTCTACTCCTAATGATTTTATGATTTTAAAAATCCTATAAACAATAATCAAAATCATTAACTCTATATCTGACAAAAGTACATTTCTTGGATTTTGCTTCAAGCTTGGTTCTATTTTCTTTATCAATATTGACAAATGATTCACAACAAAAAGTCTTAAAAAAGGAATAATCTAACTTTTTACCTATCTATGCTTCTTATAGAATGCCATTAGCTAAAGGACTTGAAGTCCCTCTATTAAATAAACAACAGTAGCCATAACATCTATCCAAAACTATAAGGGTAGTACTACATGTAATATCATACTCTATGATTGTCCTATTCATCCTTTCTGACACACCATTTTGTTGCGGTGTTCTTGGAATTATCTTCTTTGTACGAATCCCACGGGATGAATAATAACTATCAAATTACTTACTATAGTAGTCACCTCCATTATTTAATTTAAAACACTTCAACTTATTTCCTATCTCATTCTCAACCAAATCTTTCTATTTCTTAAAAGTATTAAAAACATCATTTTTCTTTGTATGTAATAAACTCAAGTTTTTCTATTTGCATCATCAATAAAAGTAACATAATAAGAAGATCCACCATGGGATGATACCTTAGCTAGTCCCCATACATTTGTATGCACAAGCTCTAACTTGTCATCCTTATTTATCTTCCCAACTCTATAAATCTAACTCTCTTTTATTTTTGATACATACAATGCTCACAAAAATCCAAATCCACCTTCTTCAAATTTGGTAACAAATTCTTTGAGTGGAGAACTTGTATCCCCTTCTCACTCATGTGACCAATTCTATGGTGCCATAATTTTGTATCCACTTCTATATAATATAAATCCATATAATATGCAACATTACCATTAGATAAATATAATGTACCTACCTTCTCTCCTTTTACTATTACAAGTGATCCTTTAGGGACCTTTATACTTTTTTTGCAAGTATAACTGTGCATCCCTCACTTCTCAACTAACTTCATGAAATTAGATTTATTCTAAAATTAGGAACATGCCTCATCTCTTTCAACAACCATTTGTTTCCATTCTATAATTTTTTTTGTATCTTACCCTTTCCTACAATATTATAGGGTTCAACATCACCCAAATAAACCTGTCCAAAATCACCTTGAACATACTATTGAAAATATTTCTTATCAGGTGCAGCATGAAATGAAGCCCCTAAATCTAACACCCAAATAATCATTAATATTATCTAAAAAAATGATTAAATCATCTTGTAACACATCACCTGCTATATTTGCTTCCTAATTTTTATCTTTTAGTCCATCTCCTTATTTTCCTTTTGAAACCAACAATATTTCTTCAAGTGTCCTTTCTTCCCATAAATCCAACATACCAACGTTCCTTTAGATTTTTATTTTCCATTCTTAGACTTAGCATGATTCCTTAGGCCCTTTCCTTTATCATTTTATCTTCCCTTGTTCTCAAAATTCAAAGCATTACATGATGTCTCACCTATGTTTTTCCATCACATTTCTTCACTAAGAATAACACCAATAACATCATCAAACTTTTTAGTGTTTGAACTAGAGATAGAATTACTCATATCAATGATCAAGCCATTCCAAATTTCTAGAAATGAGCACATAATCAAAATATCCCTAACCTCATCATCAAAATTTACTCTTACAAAGCTTAACTAATTTATGACCATGTTAAATTCATTTAAATGATCAGCAACAAACCCAACTTCTAAAATTTATAGATTAAATAAATGCTTCTTAAGAAATTCCTTGTTGGAGGTTGAAGGTTTTTCATATACTCTATCCAATGCCTTTATCACATCCATTATTGTCTTTTATTTTAAAATATTGAAGGCCACTAACACTACCAGGTACAATCATATTTTTCGTAGTGACATTCTATCAAGAACCTCCCAATATTCATCCTTCATATTCGTCAGCTTCTTTGCTATTCCTCCCAATGGTTTGAAAAGATCCTTATGATGTAGATAGTCCTCCATTTTCATCTTCCATAGTTGGTAGTTTTGGCCATTGAACTTCTTGACCTTAAACTTTCCTTCTTCTACCATTGCTCCCACTCGAACCAAGAACCCTCTTTTCCTACAAGTTTATCTACCAAATAAACTTTTGGATTAGATACCAATTGTTAGTAATATAAAAAATAGAATAATATTAATGAATTAAAGATAAAAATAAAATACAAAAAACATAACACAATAGAGACACAAATTTAATGTAGTTCACCCAATATGGGATATGTCCACATAGAAACAACCAGTCCTTATTATTTAGTCCAACAAATGAAGGGGAAAACCTACAATACAACCACTATAATATTCTCTTCATTCACACATAAAATTTTTCCATAATCATAATGCCCTCGCATCAAAATGAGGGTTACATATAGGGTAAAAATGCCCAAACATAATTTCTACCATTAGATTTGTAGCCTAATAATGAATGGTCCATATTTACTATGAAATTATAATATTTTACAATGCATTTTTAACTAAATTTTACTTCGGGGGTGCTACCCATAAACCCCAACCAATGGGGCCTTCCAAGTAGGTCGTCATCCATTAGACCCCCATGGCAACCATAGTGGGGGAGTGTTCCTTCCCCCCCTCCCCCCAATATCCCCCTATCAGGAACTAGGAATTATAATAAGATTAGATTCCACCATCTAATATGTACAAGGGTATGTGAACATTCTTGTGGGTTGATAAGTGTAAGCCTTTATCTACTCACTACATTAAAAATGATTTGTACTGTATTGTGTTAATAACATATGTAATATCTTGGAGATTTCATAATGACATGTTCAACATTAGTTGGATTATTTTGACTCATTAACCTATTTTAATCATTAAAGGTGTAGTAGTTATCCTATAATTTAGATGAACATGCATCAGCTATGCTAGAGGAATTCTCTTGACTTGATTTTCTCTTAACTAAGCACTTGTTGATAAATCTCAAAATGCTACATGATCTATATATTGATATAGCAATTGGCTAAAAATTATGATTGATCCCATAGATGATCATATAATATTGATATGGTGGTCCTTATGATGTTGTGACCGTCGACAATTACTTGGTGTCTCACATAATAGATATGCTTGGAAGTGTTGAGTATCCAATGATGATTTACATGTGTGTAATCCTTATCTTGATATTTTATATAAGTGATTGTTGGTAGTAATAAATGTTTAGTTTTGATACCCATGACGTTCCTTTTAATGGTCTCTTGATATCCATGGTAATTTATAAAGGTAGAATGTATGCTTAGGTGAATCTAATAAGGATTATGGGCTGATTTTATTACCTTTGATGATGGGACTTTCATGGTTCATAATTGCGGCAGCTTACTCTCGAATCTAGAATATCTTAAAAGATGATAGTTATTAATCACATTGTAGTAGAAGTTATTATCTATCTAAACTCTAGACACACATCCTTAGTAAGGCTCGGGTACTTAACTTTAGATAATTTTTCTATGTTAATTTGTTATATTATGGTTTAGCACACACTTGAATGTGTGTAATCCAACTGACCTTATGCCATTAAATGATGTAGTAATCCCATGCAAAATGTTATTTTTACTATGATAAAAGCAACTCCAAGAATTGTTTTTGGGGGTTGTTTCAGTAATGATATTATCAATGATTTCCCAAAAGGGAAGAGAAAGGCCCCAAAATTAAATCCATGTGAGGAGTTTGAGAATAATATATATTGATTATGATGACTCTAAAAGTTGAGATAACTTTCAATATATGTTAAGTTTCTTCAATACAACCTATATAGAGAGAGAAAAATAACCTAACCAAAGATGGTCTGAAAAACAAATGAAAATGAGGCCCAAATTTTTGACATAAATTTTCCAATAAATAACATTTTGTTTTCAAATGAAAAACCTAATCATAATTTTATGTAATTCTATTTAATTTAGATATGAATTTCACCAATAAATATAAATACTTAATTTTATATAATAATTATTTCTGATAATTTAAATTTTAGGTTAATTATATATCTAATATGTTGATAATATTCTATAATAATGATGATAGGGTCAAGTATAACAGAATGAGTTCTTCATTTTATGTTTGACCTTAAATTTAATACATCTTCAACTATCAAATGTCAAATCTAAAGTTGAAATTATCAAAATCAAATGAATGTCAAATTTAAAATTTAACATAAAGTTGAACAACTCCCTCCATTACACTTTACCCCACCTCTACCATCATAGAACATTTAAAAACATAATAATTACAAAACAGTTAAGTCAACACCACTCCCTCCCTCTATTTCATTTAATATATATAAAAATCACCTCAAAAGAAAAGAAAATAAAAATTATAATAATAATAATTAAAAAAATATTAAACATACAAACAATTTAATATGAATAATTATAGAAATATTTTAACCCTATACAATCTTTCTACAAGATAATGTCTTGCCCAAACTACAACACATCAATTACACCTCATCTGAAGGTTATCTTCTGATGTAGAATGTGGTACCATGGGACTTAAACTTGAAGTAAGCCTTATTTAATTGACTGCATAACTTTGAAATAGCCCAACTAATTATTTTCACTAAGGTTGGAAAAAATGAAGAGAGTTGTCAGTGCATTAGCTTGGTTTTGTTAGAATTGAAGTCATCAAAACCTTCTTCCTTTAAAAATTAATGGAATCCATGTCCCTATCCATAAAATAACATCAAATCAATATGCTTACATTTTCTAGGCTTGTGGATGGTTTCGTAGTACTCTACAACTCTATTTGACAAGTAATCTTTACCTCCCAACACAACCAACATTGGAGGCATAGGAAACTGTATTTGTAATTATAATTGTAATTCCAGGTACTTCATTGGGTTTATGAATGGGTGATTTTTTCTGATGGTGTGAGTTCTTCCCCTCCAAATAAATGCTAGAGACAGATTGATTTAGATAATGTAGGAGAACCTGATACTAGATCAAACACTAGAATGGATGTCCCTAAATGGCATTTTCCAACACTGGCAATGAGGGAGTGCCTTAACTATTAAGATCATTCATATTTATGGTTGATGTGTTTATGGGGCCCACCAAATTAGTCAAAGTCTAAAAACCATAATTGGGATAACATATGTTAACAACATGTTAAGGAAAAAAACAATGGTTAAGGAAAAGGATAATGTCTAAGGCAAATGATAGTAGTTAAGGCAAACACTATGGGTTAAGCCAAATACATGTTGAAAAATAAAATGCTAATAATATCCATTGAACACTGACCTATTACTTGCATGTCTTTCCTTATTCAAAGAATACAAAAATTATCATTTTCCATTACCTTGTAAGATCTTATTCACCATTACTCAATTCAGGAAGCACATATTCTAGGAACATCTCCAAGGAGGCATTTTACTATAAAGTTTAGGTAACTACAATGAATTACATTGTTTGCATTGTTGAATACCTAACTATTGAGTATGATATTAGTTTAAAATATTAAAAGGAAATATTGGTTTAGATTGTATAATAATTTTGGGTTTGTTTTATGTTTACTATATTATTGACTAGTTGAAAGAATTAATGATTAGTTAGGGCATTCATAAAACACATAGGTTATTGAATAGTTTGTGTAATTATCATTGAATGTACATGAATTCAATGAAAAATCATTGTTGTATATGCTATATATAAATGAATTTTAACTCTATCCCTTTGTATTCTAGCTTTGTACTGTAAAGGAATTTGAATGTTTGGAAATTTGACCCCTTTTGTGTACATATAATCAAGTATAATTATAACTAGTATCAACATGAGATATATAATAGATAATAGTTAAAATTTTAATTATAAAATAGGTTAATATCTTGAATCATTCTAAAATAATCATACCATCAAGGGTTTAAATAATTAAAAAATATAGTTAGTACCTTGTTGTAGGAGGTAGAGTATACAAGTGTGAGTTGCAAGAGTTTTAAAAAGTCTCACCCAGGGTAAAATCTACAAACCATTACCATATTAAAATCCATTAATGAAATACTCAAATAATATCCCATTGTATTATACAAAAATAGATCATATAATAAGAAATCATCTATATCTTCAGAGCTTATCAAATACAATGAATATTCCTTGCATAAATAGGCAAGGTAGATCAAACGTAGGACTAAGAGATAACTATTCATAAAAGATAAAGACAACTATAAAATATCCCCTTAATATCTAATAGATAAATATGTAATATCTCATAATATATAAAATAAGATAAATGAAATATCCTCACATAATTGGGTAGAAATAACTAAATACCTAGATAAACATGAGCTAAGGTAAACAACATATTGTAACATGA
Organism: Torreya grandis; assembly: GCA_037957365.1. Classification (NCBI taxonomy): domain Eukaryota; kingdom Viridiplantae; phylum Streptophyta; class Pinopsida; order Cupressales; family Taxaceae; genus Torreya; species Torreya grandis. The sequence continues at coordinate 786,390 of JARHVA010004013.1, read as the reverse complement.
GTTCTATTTGAAGTAGTAATTAACGTTGAATGAATTATGTGTTTAATGAATTCTATGTAACATATCATAATTACATAAAATAGTCAATAAACTATGCATTTAATGAATGATTATGTCCTAACTAATCATTAATTCCTTCAACCAATCAACAATACAGTAAATATAAAACAAAATATGCCTTAACTAGTCATTAATTCATATAACCAATCAATAATATAGTTAACATAATACTTACTAATTCCCTATTGATTTTATACTCTAATGTACTATTATAAATCTCTATGTAATAATGCCATATTCTAAGAGGTAGAGTATAGGAGTGTGAGTTTTATTACAAGTAGTAGTTGACATGGTTTTCTATAGGGTATTTTTAAATTAGAATTTATATTCCACGTTCACTATATTAAATATGTTAATGCATGTGAGGCATTGAAATAATATTTTATTTTTATGGATAGTTCCCTTGTATTTGGTGTGTAAATACTTTGCATGTTAGCTCTCTCTTACTAACATATTTAAGTTGATATGAAATAATTAACATGTACATGTAATTTATCCTTAGTTGTTCAGTGATAATTGTGCTAATGTGAAGTATGGGCATGTATAACCATTTCTTATGGGCTTGTAAAATCTTGTGTTCATTTTTTTGATAACTTAATTAAGTTAATAATAGAAAGATTATGGAAACCCATTGACTGTATTGTTGGCTACTTGAACTTGATGGTATGCTTATTTAGGAATGATATTAAGATCTTGCCATTTTCTACCTTTAAACTTATATCTATCTTTTTTTACTAAACTCATGCTAAGGGTGGTTATAACTATTCCCTTAAATAGTGATATGAATAGATGTTTCTAATGTTTAATTTCTTATTTATAATAGAAAAAATGAGATATGTGGTGGATAAATTAGTACTATGTTTCTCTCAATGATATGTTTCTATTTACTTAATACTCAGTATTAGTATTAATGTTTCTTTTGAGATTGTAAAACACTTATTGTGTTTGTTTTTGTTTATAACTCTATCAAGTTAATTATAGAGCAATCATGAAAATTCATTAACTATATTATTGAATGCTTAAATTTGATGGTATGTGAGTCATTATGAATCTTCATAATCTATATTTTCCACAAGTTAGTTTTATTTAATTAAAAATAAAAAAAATTAAAACATGCTTGAGCCTAAGACCTCGTGAGCATACAAAGATTGGATAATAATGCATAAGAGTCAAATAAAAATCAAGAAAACCCATATTAAAAATGTATTTGCATAGGATGTGGCTCATATTTAGTGTCAAATGGTCTTTTTCAATGCTAATTATGTTAAGACATCTTCATTGAAGCTATAGACTAGTTGATTTTGATGATGAATTCAAAAAGGTGATGAACAATGGGATTTGAGAAATGGTTAACACTTAATTTTATATCTTGAACATGTCAATTGTAATATAATAAGCTCTATTTATAATGATTTGACATCAATGATGACCTTTCATTTTGAAATTGAGATGAATGGTTACAAATGAGTACTCAATAGTGCACATGGATCAATACATAGATCACTAATTTGTAAGTCCTTCACCTTACTCAAGATGAAAGGTAGATGATGGTCCTTTAAAATATAAAAGGAGGATTAATATAATCCTTTCATCTTGTTTCCAAGATGAAGGGTAGAGTATTCTCATCATAATATCTTTGTAAGAGTCATTAAGTGCCCTTCATCTTGTTTTCAAGATAAAGGGTGGAGAATCACTCCAAAGAAATTACATGAATAACCAATGTGAAACCTTCATCTTATTTCTAAGATGAAGGATTGAGAATACTCCTTAAAATATCTCAAAGATACATTGTGGGACCTTCATCTTGTCTCCAATATGAAGCGTGGAGAATACTATTGCATATTAATTCATTTATTAAATTGCTTGGCTCACAAAAGAATATTCCATAGGATCTCAAGATTCTTTTTTGAATGAAGATGCCTTTTGGAAAGAAAATAAGAAATTAATTAAATGAAATGAAATTATAATTCTATTTGTAATAGAAATATAATTTATAATAATGATTTGTAGAATAGGGAATTAATTACATTAATTGATCAGAGAAAGAGGCTTCATGAATTGACCAGAATAACATAATTGAATTGAAAAATTGACCAGAATGGTAATTTATTAGAATGATAAATGAATAGGGAAATTGACTAGAATAATAATTGAATTAAAAAATTGGCCAGAGTGATAATTGAATAAATCTAATATGGTGAATTATCCTAGCTATAGATGTCCCAAGGTGAGTTTAAACACGTATATTAGATGAACAAAATATTTTAGACCATATTGTGTGCAATTGCTTAAAATAGTTCCACTTTACAACTTGATATGGAAGTGATAAAAGTAGAGTGTCTACAATTTCCCATGTTTGATAAGGTGTTTGAAGATGTAGATGAAGCAACAACTTTTTAAAGAATAAAAAATTCATTTAAAATGATCATAGAATAAAAATTAATGGATATTAATTTTGACAAATTTCCTAAAAGTAATAGTAAATGGGTTCAAATATGACCCAAAGTGGTACTTGGTAAGCCCTGGATGCCCCTTAAAGTGGAGAGTTTGTAAAATTTTAGCCAAACAAACCCTAAAAATGATGAAATAATAACATAGAAATAATAGAAGGGGATAAAAATGAAAGGCAATTGAAAACAGGAAGAAAAACATATGCATGGGCTAAAAATTAAGTCTCCAAACAAGAAAAATAGCACATATGGGGGAATTTTTTTTTTAAATAAAAAGGTATAGATTCACATTGTGGTGGAAATTTGATTTATTTTTATCCTCTTATTTCAAAATTTACCTCTGAGATTTTCTGTTAGAGTGACCTAGAGAAAATGCTTCATAAACCACAACCAAGAGCACTTCCAAACCATGTTTGAGAACATAGACGACCACAAGGTGAATGAATACCAATTGGTACCATTTTTATTCATGAATCATGTATTTAATAACATTAATAACATGTATAAGTAGATAAAATGTGGAATTCACCATTTTCATAATGGTGAATTCAACCACACAAATGATGAATTTGTCATCAAAAATAGTGAATTGGTCTAGATAATAATTAATTGGATAGTCATATCAGTGATTTGGCCTTCAAAAATGGTGAAATCATAAAATGTCAAAATGAGGTAAAGCAATTTTATGAAAAAAATGAATTGGTCCTCTAAAAATGACATATGGGTCTGTCTAAATGATGAATTTGTCATTAAAATAGTGAAAATGTAGGAAGATTTTTTATGTCATCCAAACCATAAAATTTAAAAAATAATAGTGAAATGGTCGAGAGCATTAGCCAAATTGCCATGAAATTGGTGAAATGGTTTAGAACATGTTTAACAGTGAAATCATCATATAAATGGTGAAATAGACCTGTTAAATGGTTAATTCACCTAAAAATAGTGAAAATGTCCTAATTGCATAGAGGATAGAAATTGAATATAGAGATAGAGAAAATTGATTAACAAAGTTGAACAGGACTAGAGGACATGATTTTGTTAGAGAAATAAATGTGATTAGAAAGTAAAAATGTGATTGAAATTAGTGATATATGACTTATCATAGTGACTTTAACTAGATTTTAGGAGCAAGTGGATGTGTTGATATCCTATGAGTGACACTCACACATTCTTCATTAACCAACAGTGTGGATAGATGACATGCATGGATACTTTGATATGATTATCCATTTGCATGTAGTGAGGATGGCTTCCATTCAAGTAAATTGAGTATTGTTCGGTACCCTTATAGAGTGGTGGAGATTAGATACATCTACCTTTTGAATACTGACAAGGGAGGTGACTATTATCTTGGAGAATGTCTAGCACATATTACCAGTATCGATCAGAGGTTGTCTATTATATTGACTTACCATGATGGATAGACAGGCTGCTCTAGAAGATTTGATAGGACCTTTGGACATAGAGATGGTTCAGGTGGATATGTCAACATCGATGAGATTGAGATTATGATGGGCATACCATAAGATGGGGATTTAGGGGTAGATGTTTCAATACTTATTGTGTTTGATAGAGTTATGATAGTCCTTATGGTTATTATCAGTAGAATTATGTTGCCTAACAAGAGCGGTTAGTTTTTTCAAATGGGCTTGGGAGGTGTGGTCAAAGATATGTTTCTAGATACAATGGTTTTTGCTTGGGTACCAACTATTTTATCTCAATTATACCATGATACTAGTCAGAGTTAAAAGGGTATCAATCAATCTATAAGGCCCCAAAACTAAAAAATAGCTATTGGTTTGCCTAAAATAGATACCATGTGAAACATTTGCACCCTCAAAACCATATGTTCAATACTAAAATCATGAAAATTGCCAAGTAATGTCTAAATTAGATTTTGACAAAATATCTCCTAAATCACAATTCCTAGAGTTTCAAGACCAAATTTAGAAGATGTAGATTAATCCTAATTTTTTATATTTATAAAAATAAATATAAATTATAAAAATTAAATATAAATTATACTCAACATTTATTTTACTAAATCCTTTGATTGGAAATTTCCTACACATGGAAATTGCCTAAAACATCCACAACGTATACATGTTTAGGCTTGGTAACTACCAAGTCTAAAAAAATCTCATTTTATAACAACATGCACATAGGGGTTTCAAATCCCACTTGCCCAACATGTCATCAATCTAAGTCAATTAAGCATCTTTTCTAGTTCTACTCCCATGCTTAGATTGTGTGACAATGAACTTGTACCCTCTTTCTGTCATTCAAGCCTAAGTATTTTACATGGAAGATAGCTCTCTTGGGGGACTTTACCCATCTTCCTACAAGATATAGTATATTTTGGTATAATTTTTATCAGGGTATTCTTTTTCAAATCTAAAAAGTTGGAAATTATTCTTTTTTAATCATGAAGAAATGGAATGTAGCTTTTTTGTTACTAACAAAGTTTTTGTCATTTCTAATGTTAGTCTCTAGATTCAAATTCAAATTGGTAAAGTTCACTTAGAGAATAAACACCTCTAGTATTTGCTTGATCATTGGGAGAATGCCCCATGTGTGATTACTCATGACCCTCTAGAGATTCGACATCTAGAGTTGCATCCTCATGGGTGAGGGTGTGGTATACACCGACAACATTCTAGGAACTAGCATTGGAGCCTCTCTTTTCATTGGTCACCCCCTCATTGGTCATCTCTGTAGTGTGATTGGCTTTGTGGCTCTACCAGAGGTAGAGGGGATTGAAAGGACTGGGGCCATCCCCCGTAGGACAAATATATGTGGTTGGCTCTTGTTATTTCACTTGATAGACATAATGAAGAAAATAATAATCTTTAACAAAATGATGGTTTGGATCCCTTGCTTGTGGATGAAGACTCCCTACTTAAAGGGGATGGGGTGACAATTCACATGATCTACCTCTTCTGCGACCTCCTCTAACCCTCATATTCGCTATTGAAGCATAATTATTCACCTTATTTTTGTCTTTGCTTCTATGTGCATTTTTTTGTTGTTATACACTCATGACAGTTTAATGCAATATTTTTTGTGTGTGGTCATTGTTGACCCTTTACTGGGTTTGACCTTTCCCAAGGATTTCTTACCTCAGTTTGATTATGCTTGTAAGGTATGACTTTTCCACCCATTTTATAATGAGTAACATTATACCATTACTTATTTATATTAATATAAGTACGTTCTTCAATTTTTAAAAAAAATATGATTTTTAAGTTCTACTTGAAGAAGTCAATTGAATTATTGAAATATATTTGTCAGACATCTATTTAAAATATGTGAGACATATCAATCTTAAAGTTTTCATCTTAGATTGTTCACATACCCCATTGAAATATTCTTTTTTGGAAAAATTTATTAAAAAATAAATAAAAATGTTTAAAACGCCACCCTATGGGCAAGATATTATAATTTTTCTATTAACTTTTGCAACCAAAAACAAAAAAATTCTAAATAATATTTAAATAAACGTTAAGTTTATAATTAAAATTCCCCTGTAATAATCAAATGAATGTCAAATTTAAAATTGAACATAAACATGAACAACTTCCACCATTACACTATCCCACCACTATTATTATAAAACACATAATAACATAATAATTAAAAAGCACTTAATCACCATAATCCCCTCTTCTATTTCATTTATTAAATATAAACATTGCCTCAAAAAGAAAATAATAATAATATCAAAATAATTATACATAACAAACAATTTAACCCTATACAATCTTATCATATATGATATAGTCTTCCCCAGTATCAATGAAGAATATCCACTGGTTTTTGGAAAAACTCCCCATTAGAACCATTTCATCATTTCTTTTAACCTGTACCCATCAATATAAAAAGGCAACCAATCATTGTTATGATTAAATCAAAACATGCGATTTTGAATAATAAATTTTATATATATGACGAGGCTGTCTTCTATGCAATTGTGGAACCAGGGGACTTAAACTTGAAGTAAGCCTTATTCAATTGACTGCATAACTTTGAGAAAGCCCAGCTGATTATCTGCATTAAGGTTGGAAGAAACAAAGAGAGCTGCCAGGCGCATTAGCTTGGTGTTGTTGGAATTGAGGTTGTCAGTGCCTTCTTCCGGACTTTTGGATGGCTTCATAGTAATCTACACCTCTGTCTCTCAAGCAATCTTTACCTCCCAACACAACCAACATTGGAGGCATATGCAAATGTAACTGTAATTCCAGGTGCTTGATGGGGTTGCTGAACGGGTGATCTCTGTTTCCTCCATCCGGTAATGCCAACCTCCAAAACGTATCGCAAGCTTTCACATTCACCTGAGCGTCAGCTGGACAAGCAATCTCCGACTGTGTGCGTTCTTCCCCTCCAAAGAAAGGCTGAAGCAAGATTGCTCCCCTGATACCCAATTTCTCATCATCATCCCCAGAGGTGCTCATTAGAAGATGATGCACAATATTGCCTCCAGAACTCTCCCCAACCAGGAAAACTTTACTAAAATCGTCATAAGCGTTTAACCAATGGTCAGAATGAGGGCGAGATGATCCCAGCCATTGAACCACTTTGATGGAGTCATTTTAGGCAGCAGGAAGACGATGCTCCGGAGCCAATATGTAGTTCACAGAAATCACAATGGCTCCTATGTACTCAGCCCATTTTTGGCAGAAGCGATGGGAAGCAATAAACGCCGGTAAAAGGAAACAAAACCTCCCGCCGTGGAAATACAGGAAAACTGGTAATTTGGAGAAGCAGGTAGATGTGTCTAAAAGTGGAAATGGAAGGTAAATTCGCACCCAGATGCCAAGTTCCTGATCTATGAGCAACACCACTATCCTCTTCCGACGGAGGAACATTGATTATGAGATGGTGCTCTGTGCGGACTATGGATCCATCTCCATACACTTTAAGCGCCCCTGCAAAGTCTTCCACCACCTCATTTTCATCATGTTCTCTTTCTGCTACTGTAAATACTCCCATCTTTAGAGATGCTTTTGTTTTTCCAATTACTCCCTTTTAACACCTCTATTTATATCTGAAAGTAGACACCCAGCACTTTCGTGTTGAATATGAAGATTAGAATCGTATTTGCGTGGATTGTGCCTCTCGTTGTCTGTATCTTTTGAGTGGTACGCATATCTCAAACTACTGTTTACATTTCACTGTAAAATAATATTTCTTTGACTGACACACCTTTTTTTGGTGCCATCTATCCAACTTGATTGGTTAAGTTCAATGCTATCGAACAATCTTCGAACCTGATCTGGTCCAGTAGGCCAAATTTATATTATTGGCTTGGATAAATTTGGAAGACTGTATATTTGTAGATCCCCGAGACGCTCTCAAAAAGTCATACATTTTAGTGTAGATTACTCCATCGTGTTTTTTATTTTTCCAGATTAAAACAAAAGAGCATCCATAGTTTGTATAATTGCTGTCTTTGCCAAGTAATTAGTTAGCATTGAGAGTCTGTTGCCGTGCAGGAATTAAATTCCGTAACACTCATACGATGTATCACTCAAATATATCATTAATAAAAGTCAATTGAAATTTTTTAAATTAAAATATTATTGACTCCAGATATTTCCAGCTCTTCCTTTCTCCTCCAGGATTAACGTTGTATAATTTAACGAAAGTCAGTCATTAAAAATTAAATGGATATGCGTGATATGTTGATTTTTTATTTTTATTTTTTTTATAATTCCGTTAAATGGCGTATACTTTTAACTCGTCGTGCGTATATGAGGCGAGTGTATCTTGTATGTGGACTCTAAAAGGCAAATCATGGTTTTATTTCTTTTAAATGAAATGAGTGTGCATAAAAGTTTGGCAAAGAAGATTTGAACGTGTGGGGTTGTTATTATTGAATCTAAATAATTATATTTTCTTGGGGGTATTTTTTATGATAGGTTTTCAATTAGCATTTAGCTAGTTTATACGGAAATAGTTCATCCTATTAATGTTTTATTTAATGTTTTTTTCATATTTTTAATAGTGTTACTGTTTTATTTAATATTATTATTTAGATACAAATTTAAGTAAAGAAAATGTATTTAGATGTAGAACACCATTAGATTTTATTGGATCAATAGGGGGTGTTCCTTGTACTATTAATCAAATCCATCTTGATTTTTTTATTGTTGGTCATTTCTATAGGAACTTGGCTTTAAATAGTGTTGGAGAACGTGTTCCTAAAACAAATATTGGAATGGCTCTCCTTTACGACATTTTCCAACACCATCAATGAGGGAACATCTTAATTAGCAAGAGCATTCGTATTTTTAGCTAACGTATTTGCAAGGCACACCAAATTGGTCAAAGTCAAGTGCAAAGGCAAATAACAATAGTTAAGGCAAAAGACAACAGTTAAGGCAAACAATAATGATTAAGGCAAATGCTAGGGATTAAGCTAGATGCTAGTTGAAAAATAAAATGTTAATAATATCCATTGAATGCTGACTTGTTACTTGCATGCCTTCCCCTATTCAAAGAGTATACCAGTGCTTGTTTTCCATTACCTTTTCTCCTTGAGTAGAAGCTCGTTCACCATTACTTGATTCAAGAAGCACGAACTATAGGAGCATCTTCAAGAAGGCATTTTACAATACAAATTGGTTAGATACAATGAATTGCATTGTATGCATTTTTGAATCCCAAACTCTTGAGCATGATATCAGTTCAACATATCAGAAGGGCATATCAGTTTAGATTATAAAATACATTTGGGTTTGTTTTATGTTGACTATATTGCTGACTGCTTGAAGGAATAAATGATTAATTAGGGCATAATCATTCATGCAAGACAGAGTTTATTGAATAGTTTGTGTAATTAGGATATGATACATATAATTCATTGAATGAATATGAATTCAACACATAATCATTATTGAATAGGTTACATATAAAAGAATTTGAACTTTATACCTTTGTATTCTAGCTTTCTCATGTAAAATAATTTGAATCTTTAGAATTTTGACCCCTTTTATTTACACACAGTCAAGTATAATTATAACCACCATCAGCATGAGCTTCGTAATAAATGAAAGATGTAATTTTAATCATAATAGGTTACAATCCTAAAATCATTCCCAAATAAGTATATCATTAAGGTTTTAAGCAGTTAACAATGCAGTCAGTGCCCTATTACAGCAGGTAGAGTATAGGATTGTGAGTTAAAATAATTCAAAAAACTCTCACCCATGGTCAAATCCACAAACCATTACCACAGTAAAACTCATTGATGCATTTCTCAAATAATATCTTAGTCTATTATATACAAATAAATCATGCAGTGAGAAATCATATATATCTCTAGAGGTTATCAAATATAGTGAATATGCCTTTCATATATAAGCAAGGTAGATCAATCATAACTAACAGATCAAGCTAAGATATTAATCATAACTAATAGATTAACCTAAGAGATCAAACATAGGACTAAAAGATAACTATCCCTAAAGGATGGAGATAACTAGAAAATATCCCCATAATATCTAAGAGATAAATATGTAATATCTTCTAATATATAAAATAAGATAAATGAAATATGTACACATAACTGGGTGGGAATAAGTAAATACCTACGTGGACATGAGCTAAGATAAACAACCTACCCTAATATGTGTTCTGTTTAAAATAGCAACTTGCATTGAATTAATTATGTGTTTGGTGATTTAAATGCAGCATATCCTAATTACATAAACTATTCAATAAATTATGCATTGAATAAATGATTATGCCCTAAATAATCATTAATTCCTTAAAACCAATAAACAATATAGTTAACATAATACTTACTAATGCCCTATTGATTTTATACTGGACTATACTATTAAAAAGCTCTATGTGCTAATGATCGAGCATAGGAGTGTGAGTTTTGTTTCATGTAGTAATTGACATGGATTTCTATAGGGTAATTAGAAATTATAATTTCTATTCCACGTTCACTATACTCAATAAGCTAATACATGTGAGAAATTTAAGTAACCTTTTAAGGTATGTGCATGAAGTTGGGGAATAATCTTATGGGTCCATTTCTCATAATGTGATCATGTTATTTAATAATGTGATTATGTTATTTAAATAACATGATCACATTATTTAAATATCACAATCGCATTATTTTAATAGTGTGATTACGTTATTTAAATAGTGTGATCACATTATTTAAATTAAACAATCTCATTATTTAAATTATGATTCATTAATTATCGAGCCATAAGATGATCGCATTATTAAATAACATAATTGCATTATTTAAAATAAATAACATGATTATATTATATAAAATAAATAACATGATTGTGTTAATAATATGAACGTGTTACTAACATGATTATGTCCCATGTGTCACCCAAAAAAATTAACCTTAATGCAAAATTTCCTCATTTTGCGTTCATGTTCTTTGATTTCCCCCACTCTCCTTCACTCTGCAATCGTGTTTTACCCTTGTGAGTCCAAACTTTTTCATAATTCATCCTAGGAAGCCAATAATAGATGATGTCTCCATGTAGAAGAGGTAAGTGCTAAAATCTACTCATTGTTTATTAATTTTATTAATTTTTTTTATTTTCATTATTTAATTGGTAATTTATTTGTTTTAAACAACTCATGATGCTAACCATCTTGTTCTTCTACCTAACCCTCCATCTAAACCTCTTGTTTCTCCTCCTAACCCTCTTGTTCATAAGCCTAACCCTTCTACAGTTCCAAAAGATCCCCCGAGTAGTTAGGAGAGTCTAGTTGACCACATTGTTGAAAATAAAATTGAAATTAAATAATTAATTGGGAGAATGAGGTATCACATTGTACCTATCTAGCCAATTCCCTAGAGATATTATTAGGTGTATTTGACTTTATAACCAGTCAAATTGACAAATGGGCTTCATATTGGGATAGTTGTAGGGATTATTATGTTGATAAATTATCAACATGTGACATCAAAAATAAAGACATATCAAAAGCCTCTATTTACACCTTATTCCTTGACCCAACCACCAATTCACCATTTCTAGTAACTGTTAAATGTTTTCCAATTCATCTCTACCAACACAATTTAATCATAGCCAATTTTTGGGATCGATGGTGGATGGTCTTTGATTATCCACCGTGTAATAACCATGAGGTCCCATTGTATTTTTGAGTAAAATCTGCTATGAGTTTGTCCTCAATGTGATTTTAAATTATTTTGATTTTAGTGAGTTTCAAGGTCAAGGGAAAGGCTTTGCACAAGATCAATCAGGTGTATGTTATGCACTTAATTGGCCTGCAAGGATCCATATCCAAAATCCACTTGTACCCGAGATCCTATCTATAATTAAATAGGTCATGGAGATTGACACTTTGGATACACTTAATTTGCTCACTGATACACTCATTCAACATATGAGTAGGCTCTCACAGACTGATGATAGAGATACACCACCTAATGTGCATACATGACCCTACCTTTGTAGATCTTATTTATTTATATGCACTATATCTTTTGATGATGATGATGCTAGTGGTTCAGAGGGCCTGGATAATATACATATGACTGATGAGGTTTTGGCATGCACATTTGGTGTGCAGACATGAGTCACTACACAAATATAGGTATATTTTATATAAATTTCATGTTAAATTTAAGTTATAATTACAAATTTAATTTAGCTAATAATTGATTTAAATATAAATTGAATAACACATATACCATTTTTTATGTCTTAGGAGGTGATGATTCCTTCAGCGTCACAGATAACATTTACAACATTTAATTTGATGCAACCATTATTTATATTTTTAGATGCAGCTGTTGGCCTATTCACTACTACATCTGTCTCTATTGGGATGATAACTTTTACTTATACAGAGCTAAAATTTTGAGTTAATCTTATGCTCTACGTATATTTTCCTTGTAAGTTTAAATTAAACTATCTATTAGTGATCTCAAAATCTAAGTATAGTATTATTAAATACTCTCTTAGTTTAATAAAGGAGAAAAACTAACCATATATATATATATATATATATATATATATATAAATATAATACTTTATAGAAAAGTAGGTGACACCTTATTTACATTCAGTTTATGGCTCAAGTAGACACTCATCCATCATTACGAGCTAACACAAACATAGACATTATTTCAGGAATGTCATTTGCATAGGTGTTGACATATGTGTTTATTAAATTATAAAATATACTTATTTTAATAATTTTACTACATTCTTAGGAAAAATATAACTTATGTAAATATATTGTGTATGTCGAGTTCTCCCATTACATTTAATAGTCCCAATCAGATGATTAATAGGGAAACTCTTCATGTTTATTCCCTATTTCAAATGCCTATTTGAAATAGCTAAGCTAGCCATTAACTTGTTGAAGTGTCAAAAATAGATTGAGCAAGACTGTGAGATTGTAGTAATTGCATGTTTAAATGATTTTTTATTCTAATTTAAAATTAATTTCTTAACAATTATTTGAATGTGTTTTATGTTAATTTTGTAATAATACTTGTATTTGAACAAGTTTAACTACAATTGAGCTATGAGAATAGGACCTACAGTCGGTCCTTGGAGTAATTCAAGGCATTAAAGGGATCTCCATCTACCACTAGGGCATCCTTGAGAGAATATTCTTTGAAAAAAACAAAGAGAGGGGAGCTTTTTGATGATTAAGATATTTTACATGAGATGTGATTTTTCATATGCCTATATTGAAATATACACATTTTTGGCATTATATATGTGTATATGAAATCCACCTAACATTAGATACTATTTTGGTAGATATTGTAATTTTTTGTATGCCTATCATGTCAATCTATGTATTATTGATATTGTACATGTGCCTATATGATTTTTTTGAAGTTTTCATATGATTTATGTTAATCTATCTAATTTATATTTATTTTTAATTTAAAATATTATCATAGTGTTGTTTCAATCTTCCAAAATATTATATATCAGATATCATATTTAATGTTGTACACAAATGAGGATTAAAAAATGTTCTTTTTAAAGCTATAAATCTTTGATCTCCAATATTTTTTTAAATAATAGTTTTCATTTGGTGTGTGTAATGGAAATAATTGATGAGACTCTTATCTATTTTCCATTTATCATTACCCATTTATAGATTTGAATTTATCATTAGCACAATTTTATCTCACTTAAGGCCCATACCCAATCATGTTCATACTTGTACAGTACAGAGACAAAATCAATCATAAATCCCTACAAATTTATGACTCTAATACCTATATCTACAAAACTAATCTTTCACCTTCACTTGGATCTAATGCCTTTTGGATATCTTTTCTTGAAATTAGGCCTACTACTTGTATTCCTTCTAAGATTCTTTATATTTTTCCTCACCTCTCAATTAATCTCTGTTAATACCTCTTCTGCACTCGACTTCTTTTAGTGACCATGTAGATCATCTAATTACTTCTTCCTTTTTGCATCTTTTTCTTTTATAAAATTTCAAGATTAAATTATGCATGACCTTGAATATAATATATTTAGTCTTATAAAAGGAAACCTTACTAAAAAGTCAAATATAATATTTACTCATGATACAATCATCCATCTTTGGCCAAAACCCTTTATCATACCCTAATACCACCTAAAACATAGTTTGATCTTCTATATTTAATAAGGCTATGAAAGCCATATTCATATACTATAAGATTATGAAGAATTTAAACCTCACCTATCCACTTATGTTCTTAAATTGATTCAAAATCCACTCTCAAGCAATCTTCTTTTAAACTAGTCAATTACTCATTAGGTCTGCTTTTAACTAGTCACTAATCTCTTAGATCTACTCTCTTTTATTTGAATAATTATTCCTTAAGACACTTTGGATACATATCAATAAAAATCAATAATTTATGTAGGTTTCAAAACTTAAAATAATTCAAACAACTATAAGTCTCTAAGATATTGAGCTTTCATTCTCAAATTCTATCTTTTTAAGTTTCCAGGTCTCTAGACCTAGTTATTGCTCTAATAGGTCAATTTCTCAAGATAGTGTTTGTAGCTATTAAAAATTATATTTATAGTAGTATTTTTTAAATTATAACATTTTACAACACCTACCCAAGTTTATATAACTCAAATAAACCAAAAAATCATCTTACGTTATGCACAACTTTCTAAAAAATGGTCTTCTAATAGTGTACAAAAAAATAATCCTCTGTACCTATAGTCTCAAACCTCTTGTTGAGAAAATTATACTTGGAAAAAATTTTAAGATACATTACCCATATGCTCATAAAGTTTTAAACCTTATTGTTCATTCATTTGAGTTTTAGAGGTGTCTTACTCATGAAATCCTTACTTCAGATTTACCTAGAATTTCTATATCTGAGAGCTAATCATTGATAGTTCATAGAGCTCATTGGGATTGTATATGATATAAAACATGTATATTATTATTATTATTATTAAAAAACCTCTTAAATGATTCCAATACTCTAATTGAGTTCATATAACAATTTCCAAATGTAAATAAGCCTCTACAAATGACTGTAACAATAAAAATAATGAATTCTTGAGAGTTTCATGTATATAACTAAGATTTAAGATTGAATTAAATATGAAAGGATTAGAATCATATTATAAAAGTATAATACAATGGAAACCCTGAAATAAGACTCAAAAATATTTATTATGTGCAATAAGAAAACATTTACACAATCCTTTTCCACTAAAAAAAACCTCCAACATATGTTGTAACCTCTTCAAAAATGATATTTTTTATCCTTTTAATATCTTTGGTTGGTCTTGTATAGTTATTCATCATTAGGAGTGAGGATTATCACCTTTTTAGATTCTAAACCAAGCTTAATAATTTACTAAACTTGCTCAAGTTCACTTACCTAATCAAATTAAACTTACTAAATTGATCTAGTTTATAGGTCTTAATAATCATGTAGGACTATTGTTAACATAGATTCTACTGTATTTGGTGATGCTCCTGCATCACCTTTACTATCCTTCAGCCTACCCCTTTTATCATTCACTCCTCACACTCTCTCACTATACATTCCCTAGGCTTGGCTATGCCTAGATGCCTTCCTCTTCTTTAATAATTTCAAGAACACTTCCTCTATCTCTTATATCCACCTATCCAACCTTTATTCAACCCACTCAATATAATTTTAGAGGCCTCCATACTCCTTACACTTTATTTCACTTTTTCCTTTCAAGGGTCATTTGTCCTAATAGGCCTAATGCACATTCTTGAGATTGGTTTCTAACCCTTCAACACCTCACTCCTTCAACACCTCACTCCTGACATACATCAACTCCCCATTAAGGTCTCTAGACCTAAGTCAATGACCATTAATAGTTATATTAATTTATAGGCCTATCCCTTAAGGGTGTTATACCTCTTACAATTGACCTTTGACAATTAATCTATGATAATATCTCAAACCTATTATATCCTCTAAATCACCTCGAACACTTAAAATACACTTTCATGTAAAAGTGGGTGGAAGAGAGAGAGAGAGAGAGAGAGAGAGAGAGAGAGAGAGAGAGAGAGAGAGAGAGAGAGAGAGAGAGAGAGAGAGAGAGAGAGAGAGAGAGAGAGAGAGAGAGAGAGTTGTTAAGTAGAATAGGGGAAAGTGGTATGAGTTAGTATAGGAGGTTCAAATAAGATGGATAGATGGATCAATATTATGGAAAACTATGTGGAGGATTGAGTGGTTGTAGGAAAATAGAGGGGTAATTTCACCCTCAAGTAAAGGTGGTTTGAGGAATAACAATCATGGAGATATATTTTACTATAGTCCTATGGAAAGAGTTTGATTGATTTGTTGCAATTAAAAAAATTTATAGATACATAAAACTATAAAATTGAATTTTATACCCATAGATTCCTTGCATCATTTGAAAAAAAAAATAGTTAATTTGCATTCAACCATACAAAGAACAACAATAAGCACAAGCAGAAAATATTAGTTGGAAGTAAAGTGTCAATATGAAAAGACCTCATCTTGACCATAAATTAACACTAATAACATGTCCCATGAGGTAGATAATGTCTAGGACCAAGATTTTGGCCACCCATCAGGCCCGATGAATAATCCACCACCCATTATGGCCTAAAGAATGTCATTTCTAATACAAGAAAAATGTAGTTTTCTTATCCTGAGTTCAAACATGTGTAAAATGAAACCTGTAAGTCATTTTTACAAACTAGCAAATCCTTCCCTTGCCTATCTAAGCCCTATAATCAAAACTTAGAGCACTCAGGTGAAACCTTTGATAGCAATTCATCGAACAAGTTATAGTGATAGGTCCAAAAATGCAACTTTTTGACATTGAATATACAATTTCTTGAACTCTGACTATCATTTCTATCTCTGGGACCTCTAATTGAGAATATATAAATTTGATCATGTCTAAATAGGAAAATTACAAATGATCACATAGCCAAAAATTTGAAATTGACCTAGAAGTACATTTTCATTATTATTCAGGAGCGTGGAAACTCTAACAACAAATGTTGTCAAAATTTAAGTTGTGGTTGCATAGCTCTAGTTTTGATGCTTCCTGACCAAAAACTAGCATTTCCAACACA
The DNA here is from genome assembly GCA_037957365.1 of Torreya grandis. Taxonomy (NCBI): domain Eukaryota; kingdom Viridiplantae; phylum Streptophyta; class Pinopsida; order Cupressales; family Taxaceae; genus Torreya; species Torreya grandis. The sequence continues at coordinate 769,291 of JARHVA010004013.1, read as the reverse complement.
TATATGGGTATGTAATGTATAGTATTAGGTTCTTATCCTCCAATCAATCCCAATGGACAAACCCACCACCCATTTTGGTCTGAAGAATGCCCTTCTCAATACAAGAAAAATACAATTTTTAAGCCCAAGTTCAAACACACGTAAAATGATACATGTAAATAATTTTTTTGAACTATAAAATCCATTCCCCACCTATTTAATTCTTATAATTTCAAATCAAAGCACTCAATTGAAACCTTCAATAATAATCTATTGGACAAGTTGCAGTGATGGGTCAAAACATGTAACTTTTTGGCATTGAATAGGCAACTTTTTGAGCCCCAACTGTCATTTCTACCTTTGGGAACTCCAATTAAAAATTTATCACTTTGATCATGTATAAATAGTAAAATTACATGTGATCACACCAACATTAAATTTAAATCAACTTGGAATTGCATTTTCACTACCATTTAAGAGTGTAAAAACACTGCTAACAAATGTTGTTGAAGTTTAAGTTGTAGTTGTAGAAATCTATTTCTAATGATTCTGGACCAAAAATTGGAAATGCCAACATATCTGAAGGGGAAAGATAAAATCTAGGACCAGGTTCTTAGCCTTCCATTAGACCTGATCAACAAACTCACCATCCATTCAAGGCTCAAGAATGCCCTTCTCAATATAATAAAAATGTAGTTTTTTAGCCTAAGTTCAAACACGCATAAAACAAAACATGTAATTCATTTCCATGAACTATTAAGTACACCCCCTTCCTATTTAATCCCTCTAATCTCACCCTAAACAACATAGGTGTAACCTTTGATATCAATCCATTAGACAAGTTATAGTGATGGGTTTAAAAATGCAACATCTTGGCATTGAATAGGGAACTTCTTGAGCTCCAATTGTCATTTCAACCTCTGGGACCTCCAATTGAGAATATATATATATATATATATATATATATATATATATATATATATATATATATATATCTGTGTGTGTGTGTGTGTGTGTGTGTGTGTGTGTGTGTGTGTGTGTGTGTGATCACACTGCCATAACATTCAAATTCATTTGGAAGTGCATTTTTGCTACCATTCAGGAATGCAAAAATACTAACATTAAATGTTATCAAAGTTTAAATTAAAGTTACAAAACTCTAGTTTCGATGCTTCCTAACAAAAAAATGATACTACCAACACATCCAAGGGATAAAATTAAATCTAAGACCAAGTTCTTAGCCTCCCATCAGGGCCGATTGACAAACCCACCACCCATTTTGACCTTAAGAAAGCCCATTGCAATACAAGAAAAATATAATTTTTTAGCCTAAGTTTAAACACACTTAAAAAGAAACCTATAGTTCATTTGAATTAATTTTGAGATCACTCCCATGCCTCTTTAATACCTCTAATCTCACCTCAGATCATTTAGATGTAAATTTTGAGAGCAGTCCATTGAACAAGTTGTAGTAATGGGTCTAAATATGCAACTTTTTGGCATTGAATAGGAAACTTCTTGAGCTCCAATTGCAATTTCTACCTCTAGAGAAGGAAAGTAACCTTGATAGATTGTTGGATAAATATAATAATAAAATCAAACAAAAAGATAATGAATAAGATAGAGGATCACACATATATCAGCATCATAGCTTAAGGGTTATGTTATAAGTTTGGCCTTAGGAGAGGAAGAATGTACAAGGCATGTGAAGAGAGAGAAGTGAACATAGAAGAAATGAACTTCAATAGAGTTATAGATAAAGAAAAAGAGAGAAACAAATAAAAAATTAATGAAGAAGATAGAGGCAAAAAAAATCAACATCGTAGGTCAATAGTTATGTTGGATAACAATGTTTCCCCTCTTTCAAATAATAATAAATTGGCATACAAGCCAATATCAAAGATGGATCTTTCTGATTATGAGTGATGTATGCTTAGCTACCACTTACTACCACATAATGTAAGAAACCTTTTCCTCTTAGAATGGAAATGCCATGCCTTTGTGCACTTTTTACCAGACTAATAATCTAATTGAGTGTTTAGACCTTGCTTCTTGCTTAATAAAATTGACTAAATAAATGACATCTATTTTATAAGAGGTATTGAATGATGTTTGTTTAGCAGTAGCATTTGGGTCTAAGGATTACCCAAAACACTTGTAGGAGAACTGTTATGAAGAGGAAATTTTTCGTTGTGAGGAAGACTAGTACTATATATGTTGAGGTGCATCTCCAAGTTATGTATAGGAACAAGTGTTTTAGGATTCACAATGTGTTACTTTGTTGGGAATAATGGGTTGTTCAGAGGGAATATAAATAAGCAAATTAGTCATATTACATATAGAGTGTGAGAACTTATGAATTGGTGTCAGGCGTCTCTTTATTTTTGCAAATGTGATATATATTTATTATTTTGAAATTTGTATTTACCATTGATTATATTGGAGTCAAACCTGTCATCTTTTATAATCAATCTTTTACACTTCCTTTTATTAGTACCTTTATCACCGTTTCCCATGCCATTGGCGTTAATTTGAACTACCACACGGGATGGGGGAATGTGGTTTCTTTGAAATAAAAATAATGCCAATATTTTTGGACGCGGATGGTAGGTGAATATAAATATATATATATATATATATAACCATCTACCACTCGCATTGTCCAAAAATTATATATATATATATATATATATATATATATATATATATATAAAATTCAATTTCACTTTCCTATACAACATGCCTTGTTAATTGTGAAGTTGATTTTTTTTTAATTTTTTAATCTGTAGGGTATGAATTTTGTGAAAGAATGGCTTTTACAGTGATATGGGAAAATTTAGTTGTAAATCTGACCACTAAGCTACATGAAAGCACTGTTTCATCCTTGAATAATGCCACCAATTGGGTTGGAACTCTATGGCTTACACCTTTGATTAGGGCATACATTGCTGATACTTTATTGGAGCACTTCTAGGCATTTATAATATTTTCATGTATATATATCCTGGTAACTACTACGATCTCTTATTTCTTTCATTCCAGTGATAGAGCATTGCTAAATGAATTGAGTTGTAATCAGAAAGCTACTATGACATTGATTTTGGCATAGGGAATGGGGATTATCACCCTTATAGTTTTGTTGACGTCTTTGATACAACCAGACTACCCATCAAATGAAGGATGTCAAAAGGCTTCCTCTTTGCAAATTGGGATTTTCTACGTTACTTTATATATGCTTGTTTTAGGCTCTGGAGGATCCAGACTAAATATCTCCAGTTTTGGTGTAGATGAGTTCGACAATTTTCATCCAAAGGAAAAAATACACAAGGCCACTTTTTAAATTGGTGGATTTTTATAATATTCTTTGAAAATTTGCTTGGTCAGACATTGATTGTGTGTATTCAGGACCAGATCAGTTGGGGAGTGGGCGATGGAATTTCAACCGCACTGCTCATAATATTATCCTTGGTATTTCTGATGGGTGCTCCAATTTACAAACATAAAGTTTAAAGAGTTATCCCCCTACAACGAATGGTGAAAGTAATTGCAAAAATAATTTACAATTGGAAAGTCTAGGTTCCTTCAGATTCATTCTCTCTTCATGAATTGAATTCAGACAAATATCTCAGTCAAGGTCGATACCCCATTTCTCACACTTAATTTCTCAGGTTGGAAACTTTATCTTCTTTAAACATTAATGCATCTATTTTGTATAATATAATGTATAAGTGAAAATGATGATTGTGAATGGTATATTTTTAGACAAAGTAGTAGTTTAGAGTGAGACAACCTCAAAACCATGAACTGTGACAGGTGTAGAGGAAACAAAGATAGTGATGCGAATCCTTCCAATTTGGCTAATGGTCATCTTACCAAGCACATTGTTTTCTCAAACTATAACGTTATTTGTAAAGCAGGCAATGACTATGGATAGGCATATGGGCTCTAACTTTAAAATCATGACAGCTAGTATAGGAGCTTTTGTTTCCATAGCAATGATACTATCTCTAATAATTTATGAACACTTATTATTCTCAATCTTCTGAAGATTGACTTGCAATCCATGAGGTATAACTATACTACAGAGGATGGAAATTGGCATGATAATCTATAGTATGATTATGGTGGTGGCCATGGTAATTGTCAATACATAATACTAAGAAAAGAAGACAAATGTGCCATAAAATGATATCGCAATTTGGAAGCAAGCATTGGGGCATAAGTTTCTAGCAAGTTTTATGGAGTATTTCAAAACTACCTTTCCTCCTAGTTTTATAGTACTAAAATTATTTGTAATAAAAATTGGTGCAAACATGACATTTAATTTATTTTACTTGCTAGAATGATGTCTAGAAGATAGACAATTGTGCGAAGTCCTTTTTAAATTACAAGAACTATCTAGTTTGCTTGTTTGATGTTTTGTAATTTACTTCCAATTTGTATGAATATTAGTGGTCATGATATAAAAAAGTATTAACTACCAAATTTCCATGCAAAATCAAATATCTATAATATTTAAGTTAATTATTTTTCTATATTCTTTTGTTTAATTTGTTGACATCATCTTTTTTTATCCTGATATTTTTTAGCAGTTTCTTGTTCAGTTGAAAAATATTAAATATTTGGTGCCTGTCAATGTTCTAAACTTAATATTAGATATCATATTTGATGGAAACAAGTCCGAACAAGGATCAACAAAGGAAGAAGAGTGAATTTTTTAAATTATAATTAAGAGTAGTGATAACACATAATGATGGCACAATAAGCTAAAAAAGACTTGAAGATCATAGAGTGTCCAAATGAATTACATGGTTCTAGGAATAGATTTTACAAAAATATATTGAAATTCATCCCTATACCATTATATGTTAAGGGTTAATGGCATTTAAGTACCTTTTTGTTTTTGTTTTTTTGTTTTTTTGATATAATAAAATGCATGTAGACCTGTAAGTTGTGGGAACAAGATTATTCCACCCAAATTGTTATCTATTTTTTTAATAATACTAATTATTAGATGTTTTGATGTCAATGATGATATTTATCGATTGGTTGCACTAGAAGGAATTAAATTTTTTTTCAATGGTTTAAATTCATTTTTCATCTCTAGAGAAACAATAGTTGGGATTGAAATGATATTATCTCTTAATAGACCAAAAAAAGAGTATTTTATATAGTCTCTAGAGAGACAAAATAAGTAGTATTATATATCATCTTTGGTGAGACAATTATTTGTTATAATAATAAGAGAATCTCACTTTGAAATAATATTTAAGAAAATATGTAATTTTTTTTGTCTCAATTTGAGAGGATTTGCTTAAGTATTGTCTCTAATATTGTTTAAAAATACACTTATTTATTATAATGTTTCATGTGAATGGGGCATTACTCATGATAAAATGTAAATGTCATAATAGAGAAGTCACCCCTTGAAGATTAACAAGTTGTGGAAAGCAATCACCCCCGCAAAATATTGAGCCCCCCCCCAAATATTCAAGTGCACACTCAAAAGACGTCAGACTCAGTCGAGAATGCGTCTTAGAGCAATCAGTGCAAGACTAAAGCAAACAGGACGTCGGACTCAGCCGAAAATGCGTCCCGAGAGACCCAAATTTTTGGCACTTTATAAAATAGTGAATTTTTAACAAATAAAAATTCTATGATGTAGATAATTGAATTCCAAACACTTTTACAAAAAAATGGCACCCAAATCCAAGCTACTTTTTGGAAGATATTAAAGGTTCAATTTTCCCGTAAACTAGTGTTTTGTAAAAAAAACACTAAAACATTAAAAAATGCCTATTTTGAGAAACAAAGTGGCCTTCCAACCACTCATTGGATTTTACATAGAATGAGGAATCCAAAATATGTTTGTGTGAGGGAGAATTGGCCTCTCGCCAACCAAGTCCTCACCTTCGTCTTCGTAGGTCGAAGATACAAGTTAAAATTCAAACCCCAAAAATACAAAACTGTCTATAAAACTGAATATTCAGTCAAATTGACTAATTTTTGTTTTAACAAGTCAATTTTTAATTGAAGAAAGTAAAGTAAAGACAAATTTGATGAAATCCACATGTCTAAAGGCCCACATGGGATGCCAAGCAGGAAGGGGCACCAAAAAACATAGTACAAATTTTATCTCAAAAAAGACAAAAAAATAAATGCAAACCTGCTGTTAGGCATCATATGGCCTGATGGCATGGCAGGGAGGACTGTGGAAAATAGAAAAAGTCAGCTAATGGTCTGCATAAACATGGCACAGAGTTCCAGAAGTGTTACGCCTGGACTGAAGCAAAAAATGGCATGTTGTACGAACTGGGCAACAGCTGGGCTAAATGCAATATGGCCAATGGTGTGGAGTAGCTAGAGCAGGAGGATGGAGACTGTGGCATGGAGCAGTAGGTTGGAAGGTGGTGTCCAAGAACAAAAAAAGTTTGCAGAGATCCCTTTTTTTTCTTGCAAAATGACAAAACCAGAATTCCTCCGCCTTGCTAAAGAAAACCATAGATCTGGACAAGATGTCTTGTCAAATACTAACTCAGAAGTAAATTTTTAAAAAACTTTTGTATGGATTTGCATGACTTTTCAAAAACTTTACCAAAGCTCTCAAATGCAATGGATTTTTAAAAAAAAAACTACTAAGAAAGCAAAGTAAGAATTTCAAAATAAACTAATAGCATAACCAGACACACGATTACCGAAGTAGCTCTGATAACATATCAGAGTTGTTGCTAGATCTAGATAATGCGAATGCAATGGATATGTGATCACATAAGTTGAAGCAAGTACACACCACATAGATGTTAAAGCAATTTGAAATTAACACAATAAGATAAATTGCACAAGACGAAATGGAGAAAACCAAAATCTAATTGACATGAGATGGCCAAAGAGAGGAATACATATAAGAGAGTACGTAACTCCTCCACAAAAGGTGGACAAGGCACCCCAAGAATAGATAGTAACTCCTCCATGAAAGGTGGTGACAAGGTGCTAAGAATAGAGAAGTAACTCCCATCAAGGGAGTTACTTATGACATTCTTATGACACCTATGACACATCTATGACACACACCTCCACATAAGCTAGCCTACCCACAAATGTAGGAAAAATCCATGTATGCACAAGAAATACAATTTCCCTAATTAATAAATAGGGAAAAATAAAAACCTAGACTAATATCAGAGTTGTTGCCAGAATCTAGATAATACGAGTGCAATGGAGATGTGATCACACAAGTTGAAGCAAGTGCACACCACATAGATGCTAAAGCAATTTGAAAATAACAAAATAAGAGAAATTACACAAGACAAAATGAAGAAAACTAAAATTTGATTAACATGAGATGGCCAAAGCTATGACACACACCTCCACATAAGCTATCCTATCCCACAAATGTAAGAAAACTCCATGTATGCACAAGAAATACAATTTCCCTAATTAATAAATAGGGAAAAATAAAAACCTACACTAATATGGTATCTGTCATCTGCAATGTTTGAAAATTTTCTATATTTCAAGGCTCTTTTTAAGAAACAGAGTGAGAACTCCATCAAGGTTCTTCAAACTAATAATGGAGGGGAGTATGTCAGCATCAAGTTTGAGTAGTTTTACACCATAGAGGAGATTGATTTGCAGTGCATAGTCACCTACAGTCCTTCACAGAATGGGGTTGCAGAATGCAAGAATAGGTTCTTGAAAGAGATGGGTAGTTGTATGATTCACTCCAAATCCTTAACACCATAGTACTGGGTTGAAGCCATCAATTGTGCTTGCTACATTCAAAATAGGGTTCCTCGCAAAGCTTTGAAAGGGATAACACCCTTTGAAGCTTGGCATAAAAGGAAACCTGATGTTGAGCACCTTAGAGTTTTTGTATCCCCAGCCATGGCCCACATTCTGAAGAAGAAACACAAAGCTATGGAATGTCAGTCCAAGCCTTGTATCTTTGTAGGATATTTGGATGGTATTAAGGGATATCACCTTCTAGATCCAGTCACTCATGAGTTGTTTATCGAGATAAGTGTCCATTTTTAGGAGAGTCCTAGAGACTCAACACTTGACACTTCTTCTCCCTCATTGGATCTACTTCTTCATGATGATTCTTCATTAGATTCAGATCAGCTACAATAGGTTCTTAAGCCAGAGACATCTTCTTCTTCTTCGAGTTTAGACAGTGAGGATAGTGATGCAGTGTCATCCACCTCTAGTCATTCAAAAGATGAGGAGTTAGCACCTGACTTGCCCACTTCCAGGCCACTTTGGGCTAGACAAACACTTAAGAGTGCTGGCACTTGGGTAGGAGATTCCACAGACGATAGACATACTAGGGGGATTTTTAGAGAGATCCACATGCCTTCTTTGCTACAATTTTAGATCCACATACTTTTCGAGAGGCATCGGGGGTACCTGTGTGGGATAGTGCTATGGAGGAAGAATATTCTTCCTTAATCAAAAATCACACTTGGGACTTGACTTCACTTCCTAAGGGAAGAAAGATGGTTTGATGTAGGTGGATATATCAGACCAAGTTTATAGCAGATGGGTTGGTTGATAAGTACAAGGCATGATTGGTCGCCAAGGGTTTCTCACAGGTGGCAGGCATTGACTACTCAAAGACATTTGCACCTGTTGCAAAGATGGCTTCTATCTGACTCACCTTGGCTATTGCCATAGCACATGGTTGGGATGTGTATCAGATGGATGTGAAGAGTGCCTTTCTTCACGGAGACCTAGAGGAGGAGATCTACATGGAGCAGCCGCCAGGATTTGTTCAAGATTCTTCCTTAGTATGCAAACTTAAGAAATATATCTATGGCCTCAAACATGCCCCTTGAGCTTGGTATGCCAAGATGGATTCCTTCCTTCTCACAGCGGGTTTCACTAGGTGCCATTCTGATCCCAATGTCTACTTTTTACGACAGGATGATTGGCTCCTAATTTTGGTTCTATATGTTGACGACCTTTTGGTCACCCAGAGTTCTTCATCATCTATTGCAATTGTGAAGGCATCTCTTCAAGATAGATTTGACATGACAGACTTGGGTTTGTTACACTACTTCCTTGGCATCGAGATCTCACAGTCAGATTCAGGGATTTCTCTTGAACAACCTAAGTATGCTCTTGACTTATTGGCTCAATTTCACATGGCTGATTTCAAGCCATCTCTGACTCCCTTTCTATCAAGAGTCAAGCTTGAGGCTGATTGTTCTTCACCATTAGTTGATGCCACTCGATATCAACAACTTGTTGGTAGTCTCATCTACTTGACTCACCCTAGGCTCGACATATCATATACAGTAGGACTTGTCTCTAGATTCATGAAGGAACCTCATGAGTTGCATTAGAAAGTAGCTAAGAATATCTTGCATTACATACATGGTTCACATAGATATGGGATTCATTACAAATTTGGCATAGAGGTTGACTTGGTTGGATATATAGATTCAGACTGGGCTGGTGATTCATAGAGTCACAAGTCCACTTTTGGTTACAATTTCTCTTTAGGTTTTGGTCCTATCAGTTGGTCTAGCAAGAAGCAGAATGCTATTGCTATATCATCTACAATGGCAGAGTATAGGGGAGCTGTTAATGCAACTACTAAGGCTATTTAGCTTTAGGGGATTCTTTTTGAGTTTGGCATTCCTATCAGGCAGCCCACCATCATTTATTATGACAACCAAAGTACCATTCAAATTTGTAGGAATCCAGTTCAGCACCAGTGGACCAAGCACATAGAGATTCACATGCATTTCATTCGAGAGTTTAATCATAGTCAGGTCATTGACTTGATATTTTGCCAGTCTTTAGAGTAGGTTGCAGACATCTTCACTAAACCTTTCACTGAGAGCAAGTTCATCCATCTACGAGCTCTTCTTGGGGTGCGGTCTACATCTGCAGTAGCATCATCTTCAGGGGGCCACTAGCCTCTTCTTTCTTTTATTTCTCTCTTTTAGGGTGGAGTTTTTTCCTACGGGTTTTCTCTTTTTCTCTATCTTATGGGAGATTGCATTTGTACATGGGTACCTCATTAGGCCTAGTTGTCGGGACCTATTTTATATTTCCACACTGCCCACCTAAGATGTGCTTATGGGGGGTATTAGTGTAGGTTTTTATTTTTCGCTATTTATTAATTAGGGAAATTGTATTTCTTGTGCATATATGGAGTTTTCCTACATTTGTGGGATAGGCTAGCTTATGTGGAGGTGCGTGTCATAGATGTGTCATAGGTGTCATAAAAATGTCATAGGTAACTCCCTTGATGGGAGTTACTTCTCTATTCTTATCACCTTGTCATCACCTTTCATGGAGGAGTTACTGTCTATTCCACAAATGTAGGAAAACTCTATGTATGCATAAGAAATATAATTTCCCTAATTAAAAAATAGGGAAACTAATGTGTTATCACCCAAACTAATTGAAGTCATGCTACAAGGCTCTAAAGATGAAAACTCAACTAGTGAAGAGCCCATGTGGTGAGAAGCACATGAGTTGATGACCCATGAAGATGTAGAAGTTATTGTAGCTACAAGGGCCTTGCCCTTTTCTTTTTCCTTACCCTTGCCTTTTGCCTTAGTAGAATCTTGGGTAGATGAATTATGCTTGATGGACTCAAGAACACCTATGTTGTTCTTCTCTAGAAGATTAGTTAGGTGATCTATTTGTTTCTTCATGCATTTGTGTTCATCATGCCCTGTCTTTTTACAATAGGCACACTTAACCTTCTCCTTCTTAGGTTTAACATTGGAGGATGAAGACTCAGTGTTGTTTTTGGCAGGATTGGTGTTTTATTTCTTCTTCTCTTAGTCCTTGTTCTTTTTCTTCTTCTCCTTTGTTGAATTCTTGTCCTTACCATTTTCATCTATTAAAGCTTGGGGTTGAGCAGACTTCACTGTGCCCATTTGAATTAGCTTATCTTGCTCCCTAGTCAAGTCGGCATTGAATGAATCCAAAGAAGGCATTTTCCAGTAGTGCTAAGGGCACTTTTTGTGGCATGGAAAGTGGAGACAAAGATTGAATAGCTTGGACCTAGCTTTGTGAGAATAAAAATGACGAGTTGATCATCTTTCTTCTCTATCCCACATTCTTTCAATTGCAATCTAAGGACCTTAAACTTAGTGAAGAAGTCCTGTAGGGTGTTAAAGTTGCTAGGACTTAGACTTATGAGTTCATTTTCAAGCTCATGACCTCTCATCTCATCAAGCTTTGCAAAAAACTTTTCTAAGGTGTCCCATATGTCATTGGGAGTCTGGGAGGATTCTAGATGGAATAGAAGTTTTGGAGACATAGAAAAGCTCAGTAATCTATAGGCTTCATCACTACAATTGTACCACTTGACCTTTTTAGCATCAGTGTTGGGTTCTACTTCAATACCCATGGTGATCCTATACAACCCTTTGCTTTTAAGAATGATTGACATTTTAACCTTCCATTCATGATAGTTGAAGGGTGTTAGGGGTTTAAGTTGAAAAGAATCAATTTTTAGCTGAATTTAGGTGAAGTTGTGTTGATTGCAAGTTGTGAATTTATGCAGAAAGGAGAATGAAAGTGAATTTTAGTTAAGGATAGAAATTAGTGTGAGGCAATGGATGAAGAAATGAATGTAATAGAGAGAAATTAGACTTAGGAGTTAGTTGACCTACCAAAAGGAAAAGAGGTCATAGGAGTCATGTGAGTGTATAAGACAAAAACCAATCCTAAAGGCAAGATAGAGAGGCATAAATCAATACTAGTGGTGAAGGGATACAATCAAAGGCCTATATGTGACTACAATGAGACATTTTCACCCATAGCAAGTCTAGAAATGGTAAGGACAATTATAGCCATTGTTGCGGGATAGCCACCTAGATATGATATTATCGATTATGAGAATAAGGTATATAGATTGGAAAAGGAATTATATGGGCTCAAGCATGCCCTAAGAGCATGGTACAACTATATATACTCTTTTATGTTGAGCAATGGGTTTAGTAAAATCACTAGTGATCCCATACTCTACATAAAAGTGAGAAAAGGTGATATTTTGATTGTAGTTTTGTACGTGGATGATCTAATATTCACCAAAAATGTAAATAAATCAATAGAAGAGTTTAAAATAGCCATGAAGGAATTTAAAATGATCTATTTAGGATTATTAAAGTAATTTCTTGGGATAGAAGTCAAGCATATGGATAATGGCATATTTGTATACCAATCTAAGTATACGAATGAGGTTTTGGATGTTGGACAACAAGCTAGTATCTCACCAACTGAGACAAGCATAAATATGTGAAAAGATGATTATAGAAGTAATGTAGACCCCACACACTATAAGACTTTAGTAGGAAGCCTAATTTATTTGAATACAACTAGGCCAAACATCATGTATGTATTCAGCCTCATATCTATATTCATAGAAACACCAAAGAAGAAAAATTGGCAAGTGAGCAAAAGGATATTGAGTTATTTGAATAAAACAAGAGATTATTGAGTATTGTATGCAGTAATAGATTAGTTTCGGCTAATGGGTTATAAGGATAGTGATTTGTCCAGTAGCCTTGATGGATAAAAGAGTACTTTAGGTTTTGTGTTTCATCTTGGTTCAGGTTCCATATCTTGGGATTCGAAGAAGTAACCTGTAGTTTCACTTTCTATATCTAAAATGAAGTACATAGTATTTAATACAATAGCATGCCAAACTTATGGTTAAGAAAGATAATTTCATATTTGCATAAGGATTAGCAAGAAGAATCTACAGTCTATTTTGATAATATATCTATTGATGTGGTGGATTGCACATTGTGAAGGGAGGCTCAGATCTCTTCATCCATGTGACACAATGGAGACATCCCTTTTGCTATGGGTGGTAAATGTGAGGGATGAATCTCTAGATTAGGGGCTATCTCCCCTTGATGCACCTTAAGGCCCTAGATTTCCTACTATTAACAATGGAATGGATGAAAAGGGAGAGAAATGATAGAAATTAGAACTTAAACTAAAGTGGTGATGTACCAAAATGGTTGGTCTGCTCAGCTTTGACATACACTTTACACCAAGACAAGCTGACATACACTATTATTCAAGATGAGAAACTCTCCTGCATTAGTATTTCAATAGGGGGTGCTATGGAGATACAAGGAGGAAGAACTACCAAAGGTGTTCTAAAACACACTATAATAGCCTATTCACAGGTGCCTACAGTCTACTATAGACACTTCATGTTGACCTATAAGAAATATCTCACAATTCACTAGATATGTTGGATTCAAACTATGAAAGCATGAAAGAAAATGACTTGACACAAGATCAAAAGCATAGACATATGCAAAAGTGTAAACCCAAATAGAAGTAAAATTTTTATGTCTTCATTCAAGGTAAATTCCTACAAGGCTTCACCATACAAGCTAAGAGGCTCTTTCTTAAAATGAGAAGTTACAATTATATAGAGCAAGATGCTGACAGAACAAGGAAAGGAGACCCATGCTGGAGTCAAATACTTCTGAGATAAGAGTCAATGTTGCTACCATATTATTCAAACTATGTATGGGAGAGCCATGTTGTAGATGTCAAAGCCACCACCCTTACTCTTTCGGGCCTAAAAAATCATGGGATACTCCTTCTAGCAACTAACAAAGCTATCCCCAAGTTGTTGTGGCTAGACCATGCTCTCCTTAATGATGGGTGCAACTAGGTGTGCATTAATGGCTTGGCATGAAAACATGGGTTGTGACTCTCTATAGTTCAAAAACCAATCTATTTTATTTGTTTTTGGTAGATATACTCTACCTAATGTATTAATTCCTATGGCTGAGTTATCTATGCCACTTGTCTTATTTTGATTGGCCCTTAATTTTGCCCTTTGTCTTTGTTAGCAGCTGGAACAATTCTGAGTTTTATCCTTTTCACTTTGTCTTTACCTAGGCCAATTTTCCTTTGGGCTTGGATTTTATTTTCTTCTGGGTCCCTTTTCTTACTTGCTCATTCATTTGTTCTTTAGGCTTTCAGGGTTTTGTTTCTAAATTCTTTCAAACAAAATGTCTAAAGGAATTCTTTTAGACATTTTTTCTAAAGGTAATTCACCATTGATCTCTCTTTTGTTTCAGCCCTTTTTTCTTAGACTTTCATTTGGACAAAATGTCTGAAGGAATTCTTTATTTTGGCACTAGATTTTCTTGAAGGGCAAGTTACCTTCGGTCTTTTATCTTCATCCCTTGCTTTCTTAAAGTGCCATCCGCAAAGGCCATTTGTGCTTAAAAGTACACTTCAAAAAAATGGAAATGGTCCACTTTCTCGACCAAGTGCCCTCTGTAAAGACACTTAACCTTCAAAACTTTTATAATTTCCCTACATGTAGTTGAAGTGCCCTTTGAGTAAATTCCTTACCTTTACGAGCCACTTAAACCAAATCGGGTCATTCACTTACTTTTACTTATAAAATTTGACAAGTAATAAACCTACACAAACCCAAATTTCACTAGATAGACCATTTTGGACTTCTCATGAGCTCTTACTTCAATTTTTACATCAACTTCAACTCATAAAACAAACAAGGAAAGACACTTGTAAGCCTTGATTTGATCTTCCAAGACCAAATCAGGGTTTGCAATTGTCTTTAATTATAAACCTTTATAAATAAATATGTTTGAAAAGTCTGAATTACACCATAAGGACCAAATTAGGTTTATCAAGTAACTTAACTTATGAAAATTTCACAAGTAAAGTCATTTGGAAAACCCAATTTAGTCTATTGTAGCTAAAGTAACTACTCTTGACAAACCCAAAATGAACTTGGCTAAGTAAATAAGGAAAACACTTGGCTTTTTATCAAGAAAGGTTTGGTAGAGAATATTTTTCACAAGGTGATAGAGGGATGATCTAGCCAAAACATGGATTGAATGACTTTTACAAAGAAAAAGGAGAGGGTTCCCAATTTTGGCTTATAGGACCAAAAATTGGTCAACAATATTATCCATAGTGTTATCAAATAACCTCATCTTTCATGGTAGGAGCAAGTACATTGCAATAAGATATCACTTCATTCAAGAGTTAGTTGAATATCATGTGATAGAGCTTAAATTTTGTAAGTCAAATAATTAGTTATCTAATATTCTTACTAAGCCACTATCAAAAGACATTTTCATGTACTTAAAAAGAAGTTTAGGGTTCATTGATGCATCAACATTGGGCCTACATGGTTTTATGTTGGCTCTAGACTCCCACAAACAAGCTATAGACTTCAATAGGGTAGTTAAAAAATTTAATAGTCTAGCTATAAACTTCAACAATCTAGTTAAGTACTTCATTAGGGTAGTTATGGACTTCAACAGTCTAGTTATTGAATCTAATAGTGTAGATATAGACTTTGACAATCTAGCTATGGACTCCAAGAAGGTAGCTATGGACTTTGATAATCTAAATACGAACTCCAATAAGGCAACTATAGACTTTGACAATCCAACTATAGACTCTAATAGGGTAGTTATGGAATTTAACAATCCAACTATGGACTCCAATAGGGTAGATATAGACTTTGACAATCTAGGTATGGAATCCAACAAGGCATATATAGACTTTGACATTCTAGATATAGGCTTTGGCATTCCAGCTATAGACTTCAACAGTCCAGCTCTGGACATGCATAAAATGAGTCCAAAAGGATATATATAGATAAAGAGAAGTTTTAAAGACTGAAAAAAGTTTAGTTGACCATGGTAGGAAGGTTAAGAATAAGGGAAGGGTTAATTTTAGTGGTATATATTAAAAACTCCTTAGAGGTTTCTAGGCAAATTAGATTCATAATGGTGGAAAATACATTTGGAAGGTGATTAATTATTTAGGTGAATCAAGTGATAGAGTAGGCAAATCAAGATTTTATGAATATAAAAACTCTCTAAATTTAAAGATTATTACATATTTGGATTCCTCTAGAAAAATTATACAATTTTTAAAAAAACAATCATCACAACTTAGAATGTATACAAATTTTATGGCCTCTTGAAGTTGACTAATTTAGAGTACACTTATCAACAGACATCCACATGATGTAACAAAAATATACATGATGTCAATGGTCATCGACATAATGTAGATAGCCATTAGTAGGTACTGACAGTCATCAACACCATGCAAATGGTCATTTGTAGGTGTCAATGGACATCGACATCATGTAGATGACCATTAAGATCATACAGATGCCCATCAGCATCATGCAAATGTGTATAAATATATGTGAATGGCCATTGGCATATGTAAATGACCATTAGCATATGTGAATGGCCATCAACATATGAAGATATGTAGATGGTTTTTAGCATAATTATGTATTTATCTTGGGTTATTGACTAGGGAATAGGTTTATGGTTAGTTGCCTTAACCATTTGGGTCAAGAGGTTAGTTTGTTTTAATTAGACTTGGCTATTTAATGATAGCCGATTTTGGTAGTTTCACCCACCCTTTCCATGTTTCTTGAGTGGTTTTTTACTTTGCCTATTTATTAGGCTTTCATGTATGGTTCATAAATATGTGTTATGTAATGCAATTTGTTTCTCTTTTTAATCTGTGTGTTCAATCTAATATGGTATTCAAAGCCTATGGTTTGTAGAGCCTGAGTGGAGGTCTATGGAAGCTATAGACGTTGGTGTCTTTCTAAGGAGGAGCTTCATGCACCCAATAGAGAGCCGGAGGAGAGATAAAATTTTGTAAGCTCAACTTGAAGACCAAAAAAATATCCAGGAGGATCCAAAGACTGAATAAGATTGAAAGAAGGTTAGAGGAAGTAGTTTTAGGCTGTTTAAAGCCTCTATTTATTTTTTTGGGTACGCTGTATGGTGTATGATGTTATACAGTTTACGGGAGAGGATAAAAATTCAAATCTTGATCATTTTTTATCAAAATAAAAGTTGAAACTATGAGTTAATTCATAACTTGAATAGTGGCGCAAACAGTTTATGATTTGGTTGATAAACGGGCTCAGAATCTAGGCTTGAAGTTTAATAGGAAGGTCAATTTTCTTCTTGGCTGATTATTTTCATGAAATTTTTAACCTAAATTTTTATTATTTTTATTATTTTTATTTTTTTAATTCAAATAAATCAAAACTTTAGCCAATAGGGGTTATTGGGGACCTACCATTGATTAATAATCATATAAGCATTTGAAAAGTTAACAATTTCACCATTTTCTAATTTTTTATTTGGATATTGACAGAGAATTTTTTTTTTTTAATTAGAGTTGTAGGTTTCTCGATTTAGTTGTTTTAGTGGTATAAAATTTGAGATCTTGCGTATTGAGTTTCTTACTAAAAACTGAAAGAGTTGTTTTATTTCAATACAGAATCAATGTGTATAAGAAATTTTTATAAAAGTCATAACAATTTTTTTGATTTAATTGTTTTCTTGAAAAATGGGGTCAAATGGCTAGTATTCAACACATGTTACTATTAGATTCTTAGAAATTGATAGGTAAAAGCTTTAGTTTGTGGAGTCATAACATTTTAATGATATGTGAATATAGTAACCTTGATCAAATAATACTCGATATAGATCAAAGCCCTACCATTGTTTATGATGATTATGATAAACATCATCAAGAGGCTCTTATGTTGTTAAAACTATTAGTAGCAGATAATCTAATCTTAGAGGTCATAAATGTGACCATTACATCAGCTTTGTGGACTAATATTACCTCTAAATACCAAGCTTCTAAAGCTAGTAGAGTTTTGTATTTGAATAATTTGTTGTTTTTTACTAAGATGCAGGAAGTTGGCTCTATTTATATATTTTTATTGTAGATCAAGTACATCAGTGATCAGCTGAAGGCTATGTAAAACCTTGTTGATGAGCAAGATCTGATTTCTCTAGTTATGCAAAATCTTTCACCTTCATTTGACTCATTTATGGAGTCCTTGCACATGATTGTTGAGACATAGACTTTAGACTTTGAAAAAATATCCACATGACTATTACAGAAGGAGAGATGGCAGGAGCAGACATTGTTGTCTATATCTACTTATATAGAGAGTGCATTATTTATCAAGGGAAAGGGTAAGAAGTTTGGTAAACCTAATATTTATCTAATAAAAACTTCACAAGTAAGTGGTTCTAATAAGAGATCTATGTGGATATGTTTTTAATGTAATCAACTTGGTCACCTTAAGTAAGATTGCAAGAAAAAACAATAGGATATGGCTAACCCTAGAAAGAAAGATCATCATGTGAATGTAGCTAAAAGTGAAGGCAAGGAAACATCTTCTAATTTTAATTTCATGGCTTCTAGTGGGAATTCTATGGCAGATTGAGCTTGTTACTTTGATTCATGGGCATCTTGCCATTATACATGTCATAAGGATTGGTATGTTGATTTTGTTGAAAATGACAGTAACAATGAATCTTTATCTTTGGGAGATGGTAGGACTCATTTTGTGAAAGGATATGGTAATGTTTAGATCAATTTTAATGGTGTAGTTTGGTATACATTTAAGAATGTTAGTTATGTGCCTATTATGAACAAAAATTTACTTTCAATTAGTGAGATCACTTCAAAATCTGATTTTGTAGTAAAGTTTTAAGGACAATAATGTTTAGTCACTACCAGAGATAACAAGATTATTGTTCTTGTGATTGGTGAGAAATGTTTGTATAAGCTTGCAGATCCAAAGAGAGCAAAGTAAAGTGTACTTGTTGCAGTTGATATCACAAGTTCATTATGGCATGAAAGGTATGGAGATTTGAATTTCCATTATTTGAATACATTGAGCAATATTAATATGGTTAAGGGGATTCCTTTTATTTAGGATACTTATCATGTATGTATTGGATGTCAGTTGGGGAAGCAAGTTCGACATTCATTTGACATTGGTAAAGCTTCAAGATGTAAGGTAGTAATGGATCTAGTACATACAGATTTGTATGGTCTAATGCAAACACCTACCCCTTATGGAACCAATTATTTTTTGTTTTTGGTTGATGATTTATCTAGGAAAAAATGGGTATACTTTTTAGTGAAGAAATATGATTATTTTTCTAACTTCCTTACTTGGAAAGCTATGGTTGAAAAATAGGCAGGATGGTTAGTGAAATCTCTTAGAATGGATAATGGGGGTGATTTCAACTCAAAATAGTTCAATCAGTTTTATGCCACTAAAGGCATACACAGACAGTACACTACCCCTTACACTTTATATAAAAATAGAGTTGTAGAAAGGCAAAATAGGATGGTGATGGACATGGATCATTGTGTGGTCAAAAGTAGTAATGTCCCATATATATATATATATATATATATATATATATATATATATATATATATAGGGTAGAAGTAGTGAATACAACGATGTACATCCTCAATAAAATTCCTACAAAATCATTGGAAAATATGACTCCAAAGGAGGCTTAGTTAGGTCCAACTCTAGATGTAAGTACTTTCTAAATTTTTAGTTGTGTAGCTTTTGTAGTTATTCTTAGTCAAAAGAGAAGTAACTTGGACATAAAAAGTAAAGCATACATGTCTATTGAGTATAGTGGGAATTCAAAGGCCTAAAAAATACTTGATGTTTCTACTAAAAAAGTTGTGGTAAATAGTGATGTCATAGTCAATGAACAAATGCCATACTTCATAGCAATTGGTATAGTTTTAGATATTGAGTCATTGTTTTCTTTTGATGATTCTATTATAGGTTTTGATGTGAAAGTTGTATAAGATTCTAGTTCATTAGTGGAATCACAAACCAAGGAGGGAATTAATGCAGGTCATTATGAGGTTCCAACAGAAGAACCAAAGAAGCCAAAGTGTTATTATTCCATAATGGAAACACTAAAGGAAGGAGACATGCCATAAGGTGTGGAAGGAAGAATATTGAGATTAGGAAAGTAGTTTGGTAATAGAGGTGAACATAGCAATTTTATTCTAACTATTGTTTCATATGTATTTGAACCTAATTTTTTTAGAGGCCAAAGAGAAGCATGAGTGGGAATCATCCATACAATTGGAATATGATTCCTTGATGAAAAATAAGACTTGGAAGCTCATGGAGCTATCACTAGTAAATAAATCCATTAGTTTTAAATGGATTCACAAGGCAAAATGCAAAGTAGATGGTTCCTTGGACAAACACAAAGGTAGACTTGTTGAAAAAGTTTACGCACAAGAAGAAGGGGTTGATTATGAGGATACTTTTTCTCCTACTACAAATATGGTAACTTTTAATTTGATTGTTGTTATTGTTTCTCAATTTAGACTGTAGGTGCACCAAATGGATGTCAAGAGTGATTTCTTGAATGGATATCTGGAGGAGGATGTCTACATGGTTCAACCATAGGGTTCTTAGGTTCCTAGTAAGGAACATCTTATTTTTAGATTGGTCAAGTCCTTGTATGGGCTTAAACAGGCTCCTTGAGCCTGGTATATGAAGATAGATACATACCTTAGGAAGTTTAGTTTCAAAAGTTGTCACTCTGAACCAACTCTTTATGTAAAGGTATTTGGTGATGATATCTTGATTCTCATTATATATTTTACTGATTTAGACATCACTGGGAGTAGTGTTAATCTTAGTGAGTAGATGAAGGTTGATATTTGTTGTACTTTTGACATGATAGACTTAAGACTACTGATATATTATTTAGGTGTTGAGTTTTGGCAAGGTGATTGTGTTGTTTTCATGTCACAGAATAATTATGACAAATTATTTATTGAAATATTTAGAATGATGAATTATAATCCAACTCACACACCTATGGAAGTTGGA
This sequence comes from Torreya grandis, assembly GCA_037957365.1. Taxonomy (NCBI): domain Eukaryota; kingdom Viridiplantae; phylum Streptophyta; class Pinopsida; order Cupressales; family Taxaceae; genus Torreya; species Torreya grandis. The sequence goes on along the minus strand of JARHVA010004013.1, from coordinate 748,593 downwards.
GCTAAAATTTCAATTGAAACTGCTTCACCTCTAGTCAATGAAATAGTGTATCCACAACTAATGGGTAGTCTCATTTACCTCACTACCACTAGATCGGATATTTATTTTGCAATGAGATTTCTATCTCACTTCATGTTTGAACCACATGAGGTACATTAGTTAGCTACAAAATGGATATTAATATATGTCAAAGTTACTCTTAACTTTAGCATACTAATGAGAAGTCTATAGATTTTGAGTTTTTAGGGTATTCTAACTTTGATTAGGCAGGACCAGTAGATTCAAAAAAATCTATAACAGGGTTTTTTCACTCTTGGTTCAAGATATTTTTCATGGTAGATCAAACTTCAAACTATAGTTGAATTATCTTCAACAAAATTAGAGTATAAATCTATGGTCAGTGCAAGTTGTAAAACTTGTGGATAAATAAAATCTTAGAGGATCTTTAGTTTGAGTCATCAAAGCCTACTCTAATTTTTTATTACAACGAGAGTGTTTTGAAGATGTTGAAGAATCTAGTATTCCATGCTAGGACCAAACACATTGAGTTTCACCATCATTACATCTAAAAATTGGTTACAAATGAAGACATCAGTCTTTTTTACTACCCCATTGTAGAGCACCCAACATATATAATGACCAAACCACTTGGTGTAGACAAGTTCATAAAATTTAGAGATAAATTTGGTCTTCTTTTTGGTTTTGTCATTAAGGGAGGGTTTTAGTGTAATTATGTATTCACCTTGGTTTTTTTACTAAGGTAATAGGTCTATGGTTAGTTACCTTAACCACTTGGGTTAAGAGGTTATTTTGTTTTAATCAAACTTAGTTATTTCTTGCTAGCTAATGTTGGTAGTTTCACCCACCCTTTCCATGTTTTTTGGGTGGTTCATTTATTTGCCTATTTAATAGGCATTCATGTATGGTTCATAAGTATGTGTTTTTTAATGCAATTTGGTTCTCTTTTCAATCTTTACGTCTAATCTAATATCATCTACCAGTATATGTAGATGACCATCGACATATACAAATGATCATCTACATGTATGATGTGAGGTGAATGTATGTAGATTGCCTTTTGAGATACTAACAAAAAACATTTATATGAATGAAATTATTTTAAATAGTAGGTGATCTGACCCTAAAATTAACTTAAACCCATAAAATTTAGGCAATTTAGGCTCTTCAATACCCTAAAAAATTAACAAATGCAAATTTATAAAACTGGAATATTCATGAATCAATGAAGATTTGCCACTAAAATTTTTCTTGAATAAGAGGGAGAGTAAAAATATTTTATTTTACCTTCCTACCTACTTTTCCAACAAGCTCTAGATTATGACAGCGTTAACTATATGAATTTAATGCATTGTTCAAATTTGAAATCAGCCAATTGTTTAGAGTTTTTGTGGAGAAAATAGTGTTAGGTAAGAATCCCACCATCCAAAAATATTAAAAATGTTTTTTCTTCAAAGAAACCCCATTTCCCCATCCCCTGTGGTAGTACAAATTAACACCAATGGCATGTGAAATGGTGATAAAGGTGATAATCAAAGGCATTTTAAAATATTGATTATGGAAGATGACAATTTTGACTCTAATATATTGCTAGAGAATTCAACGTTAATGCATTGGGTGTTGGACAAATTATTTATTTCTTCTAGTCCTCAATTTCTAGAGTATTCTCATGAAGGTGTATAATAAGTCATTTGTAGCATAAATGCTAGGGTCTTAAAGCCACAACTCCCTCTTGGTAGAACATTAAAAACCCTTTTTACTCAAATATTAAAAGGGAAGAAAAAAGACTAAAAATAGCAAGTATTTTCCTTAATGTATCACAAAAGTGTGATAGTATTCCAAAACACATGAACAAAGAGGAAATCCAAGAATCTACTCTAAAAATATGGTGCATATCCTCATTATTTTATCAAAATATTTTATGGACGTGTAAACTTTATCATAAGAATAGTTGATGATTTTATACAATTCCTCATGTAGGGCCATGTCATATTATTTATACTTTAAATGAGAAATTAAGATTGTATTATTTCCAAATTCAATTATGAGAAGCATTCCATCTACCTTTATATTCATCTCACTAATTTATTTAATAATAGTTGATGATTTTATACAATTCCTTATGCAGGGCCATGTCAAATTATTTATACTTTAAATGAGGAATTAAGAGTGTACTATTGACAGATCTAATTGTGAGAAGCATTCCATCTACCTTTCTTTTCATCTCACTGATTTTTTTAATATTATGCAATACAACTGTGAAACATGTAACATGATATTATTGTCATAAAGTGTCATAAATGAAAGATTGACATTATCAATTTGAAATTTGAAACATGATGATTCTTATTCCCATCATTGAATATCCCAATAGTAAACAAGGCATGGAATCAACTTTAAATAAAAAATTAAAGACAACCCATTTAGGAAGAGAGTATTCCAGATAGAATATTCCTTGTTAAGTCATCTATTATGGCTAGTTAATGAAACAAAATGAATCAAGCATGTAATCCTTAATTTCTATAATAAGCCAATGTGCTAAATTGTATACAAATTTAGAGTACATTTGTAGTATAATTGCATAATCATTGGAAATCCTAAGTAAGCAATCCTAGAGTAATCATATTAAAAATTTACAGTATAATCATTGGTAAATACAAATTTCAAAATTATATATATATATATATATATATATATATATATATAATTTTGAAATTTGTATTTACCAATGATTATACACATCTTTGAAAATAAAAAGACACTAGTACCAAATCATAGGTTCTCACACTCCGTATGTAGTATGACTAATTTGCTCATTTATATTCCCTTCAAACGACCCATTATTCCCAATAGATTAACATGTTGTGAATCCTAAAACACTTTTTCCTAAACATAAATTTGAGATTCACCTCAACATATATAGTACTTATCTTCCTCACAACAAAAAAATTTCCTCTTCATAGCAATTCTTCAAAAAGATTTTTGGGTAATCTTCAAAACCAAATGCTACTACTACACGAACATGATTTAATACCTATTATAAAATAGATGTCATTTATTTAGTCAATTTTATTAGTAAATAAGCAAGGTCCAAACACACAATTAGATTATTAGTTTGGGAAAAAGTGCACAAAGCATGGCATATCCATTCCAAGAGGAAAAGGTTTCTTACATTATGTGGTAGTAAATACTAGCTAGGAGTACATTGATCATAATCATAAAGATCCATATCTGATATTAGCTTATATGTCAATTTACTATTTTTTGAAAGAGGGGAAACATTGATATCCAACATAACTATTGACCTGTGATGTTGATATTTCTGTCCTCCTCTATTTTCTTGATGACATTCTTCTTTGTTTCTCTCATTTTATTTCTCTAGCACATTTATCAAAGTTCATTTCCTTCTCTATTTCCCTCCATATCTTCACATGCCTTGTATATTCTTCCTTTCCTAAGGCCAAATTTGTAATATAACTCTTAAGATATGATGTTGATATATGTGTGTACCTCTATCTTTTTAATTATCTTTTACTTTGTTTCTCATTTTATTTATCCAATAGTATATCAAAGCTCCTTTCCTTCTCTGATTCCTTCCCTCTCTTCACATGTTTTGTGTATTCTACCTTTCATAAGGCCAAATCTATAACAATTTGACACAATAAAGGAAAGGTATGTAATAGGAAAAAATGTTTTCAAATAAAACTACATTTTTTAAATAAGGAAACAAACAATAAGAAATTGATTCTTGATTTTTTTGAAGCAACATATTCATTTCTTTAAATAAAATAATAACATAGGTTAAAGGTTTAAATAGTCAAATCAAAGTGGACACAAATCTTACTTTCACTAATAGCAATGCCAAAGTTTCCAAACAACATGATAAGTAATATGGATATCAAATGTATTACAATAGATGTATACTAACAACCAAATAATTTAACAAAATAGTCATCAAATTGAAAAAAGGTGTCATGGATATGGAGCTAAAAAGTAATGAACTATAATGAAAATGTTCTTAAACTCAAACATTTTAAATACTTACTAGTGTTCCCAGTTTCACATTGAGAAACCAATTCATTGAATTCATCCTTAACATGTGGATATTTCCCAAGAATGTGATCTACTTGCAGATGTTTGAAACAATTTAGCGTTAGGTTATTTTATTAATAACTAGAAACACTTATAGAAACTAAATTAATTTAAAAATTGAAATGAAGTATCATGTTCATGAAACATACTAAAAATTTCAAATGTCTAGTACCAATTATTTTTTTATTTTTCATATCGATGCATTTAACAAGTTCTCGACATGTGTTGTTTCAAATATTTATTTTTAATTTATCAAAAAAATCCATTTACAGTGGATTTATAGCTGCAAAAATAATATGTTTCATTTTAAAATTAGAAAAAGATATTAAAGTAGAAGGATAAAAATAAGATTTTAAATGAATGCTCTAGTTAGTGAAAGTATTCAAATATTAGTTATTCAAAATTTTACTATGGTCTATGGGAGGGCCATGTTGATAATGTTTCCCAATATAGTAATCAATTGGGCCCATTTGTATCTTCTTGGAAATCAATTCATTAGACCACCTAGTTGAATTCATTCTATGAGGATGTTGATTCATAATATTCAATTCACCCTCCCTATTTTATGTAGTCTTCTTTTCATGCTTATCTTCTTCCTTTAACACTCAACCTTCTTTGAGAACCTTCTCTTTCTCAACCTTCATTAAATACTCATTATCTATATAAACAAATTTTATTTCATCATATTTAATCAAAGCACTTTGGGAGCTTAGGTGGCAATTATTGTTTGAAATGATAGACTGTTGTCTTTGTTACAAAAACCAAATAAAAAACAATAAGATAGGTTAAGAAACAATACAAAGTTAAAATTTAAAATGAGTTTTAAAAAAGCAAAATATATCACAACACACCTTAGCCATGTTTCTTTTGTGTGATTGTCTAACAAATTTCAAATCAAATGTGGGTTCAAATGATAATCTTGTAGAATCTTGAATATGAGAAATAATTTTTATACTTCTGGAGAAAGGTAGAAAAAGTGTAAATTACTCTACAAGATCTTTATGATCATAAAATAGTGATTTGACCTGCCAAAACAATTCAAATTATCAAATTCTTTGAAAATAAATTGTAGTTTAAAAATATTTAAAACTAAAATCATAATCACGCTTCTTTTTTTAATAAGGTATACCTCTTGATATATATCATTGATTGACTTGTTTCCCTTTTCATACATATCTAGTATAAGCATCACACTTTGGCTATCATTATACAACATGTAATCTCCCTACTTATGCCTCAACTCTTATATGAAGCGTTGCATGTATATCACCAATAGTGAAAATCCTTATAAAGTAACATCTGAACCTGCATAGTATAATCATATATCAATGGTCCCTTTGAAGTACCTGATAATCCACTAGATTTCATCCTAGTGCTCTTTTCTTAGATTATTCATAAACCTACTGACAACTCTCACTACATGAGTGATATATGATCTCGCGTACACCATAGCATACATTAAACTTCCAACTATTGAAGCATATGAAACTTTAGACATGTAATTGATTTGTTCCTACATTTTAGAGAACTATTCCTTGATTAATTTGAAGTGATCTCCCAAAGGTGTACTTATAAGTTTTGCATCTTGCATATTGAACCTCACTAACACCTTCTTGATGTACTCTTCTAGAGACAATGCCAATTTTCTATTTTTCTTGTGTCTTTTTATTCTCATACCAAGGGTTTGCTTTGCATCACCCAAATCTTTCATTACAAATGAATTTTCTAATTTTATTTTGAGAGCATTTATATCCTACATGTTAGACCCTATAAAAAACATGTCATCTACATACAATAGAAAGATAATATAGCTACCATTATCTATCTCAAAATAGACATAATGGTTAGAATCACATATACTATAACTTTGTTCTATCATAAACATGTCAAATTTCAAATACCACTTACTTGGAGCTTGCTTTAGACATACAAACTCTTCTTCAACCTGCACACCATTTTCTCCTTACCTTTGACTTCGTATCCCTGTCGCTGCTCCATATATCTTTCCTCCTCCAAGTCACCATGACGAAATGTTATCTTCCCATATAACTATTCAAGGTGAAAATATTTTACTACTACCAAACTTAAAATAGTTCTTATCAAAGTCATTTTAACTACTGGATAAAATATTTCATCAAAATCTATACCTTTCTTTTATGAAAACCACTTTACAACAAGTCTAGTCTTGTACCTCTTTTTGCCTCAATCTTCTTCTTTCAACCTATAAACCTATTTATTTTGAAATGCTCTTTTACCTGTAAGTAACTGAACTAAATCCCAAGTTTGGTTATGTACCAAGGACTCTCCATCTTCTCTTTCATGCCTTGCTCCCACTTATTTCTAGTTTCTACCTGAATTACTTCTTCATAGCTTTCTATCTCAATACCATCAGTTAATAATAAATAATAAAGTGAAGGAGAGTATCGTTTAAGGAGTCTACTTACTCTGGTAGATATTGTAACTACACTTTCAAGAGTTTTAGGTACTTGTTGTATTTGTTGCACATTTTGATTTTTTGGCACTTTTGGAATTTCATTTCTAGTGATATCATCAAGTATTGCATATTCAGTATTTGAATTTTCTTGTTTCTTTCCTTGCATTTGATCTCTGTACATGACCTTCTCATTAAATATGACATCTCTACTCCTAATGATTTTATGATTTTAAAAATCCTATAAACAATAATCAAAATCATTAACTCTATATCTGACAAAAGTACATTTCTTGGATTTTGCTTCAAGCTTGGTTCTATTTTCTTTATCAATATTGACAAATGATTCACAACAAAAAGTCTTAAAAAAGGAATAATCTAACTTTTTACCTATCTATGCTTCTTATAGAATGCCATTAGCTAAAGGACTTGAAGTCCCTCTATTAAATAAACAACAGTAACCATAACATCTATCCAAAACTATAAGGGTAGTACTACATGTAATATCATACTCTATGATTGTCCTATTCATCCTTTCTGACACACCATTTTGTTGCGGTGTTCTTGGAATTATCTTCTTTGTACGAATCCCACGAGATGAATAATAACTATCAAATTACTTACTATAGTAGTCACCTCCATTATTTAATTTAAAACACTTCAACTTATTTCCTATCTCATTCTCAACCAAATCTTTCTATTTCTTAAAAATATTAAAAACATCATTTTTTTTTGTATGTAATAAACTCAAGTTTTTCTATTTGCATCATCAATAAAAGTAACATAATAAGAAGATCCACCATGGGATGATACCTTAGCTAGTCCCCATACATTTGTATGCACAAGCTCTAACTTGTCATCCTTATTTATCTTCCCAACTCTATAAATCTAACTCTCTTTTATTTTTGATACATACAATGCTCACAAAAATCCAAATCCACCTTCTTCAAATTTGGTAACAAATTCTTTGAGTGGAGAACTTGTATCCCCTTCTCACTCATGTGACCAATTCTATGGTGCCATAATTTTGTATCCACTTCTATATAATATAAATCCATATAATATGCAACATTACCATTAGATAAATATAATGTACCTACCTTCTCTCCTTTTACTATTACAAGTGATCCTTTAGGGACCTTTATACTTTTTTTGCAAGTATAACTGTGCATCCCTCACTTCTCAACTAACTTCATGAAATTAGATTTATTCTAAAATTAGGAACATGCCTCATCTCTTTCAACAACCATTTGTTTCCATTCTATAATTTTGTTTGTATCTTACCCTTTCCTACAATATTATAGGGTTCAACATCACCCAAATAAACCTGTCCAAAATCACCTTGAACATACTATTGAAAATATTTCTTATCAGGTGTAGCATGAAATGAAGCCCCTAAATCTAACACCCAAATAATCATTAATATTATCTAAAAAAATGATTAAATCATCTTGTAACACATCACCTGCTACATTTGCTTCCTAATTTTTATCTTTTAGTCCATCTCCTTATTTTCCTTTTGAAACCAACAATATTTCTTCAAGTGTCCTTTCTTCCCATAAATCCAACATACCAACGTTCCTTTAGATTTTTATTTTCCATTCTTAGACTTAGCATGATTCCTTAGGCCCTTTCCTTTATCATTTTATCTTCCCTTGTTCTCAAAATTCAAAGCATTACATGATGTCTCACCTATGTTTTTCCATCACATTTCTTCACTAAGAATAACACCAATAACATCATCAAACTTTTTAGTGTTTGAACTAGAGATAGAATTACTCATATCAATGATCAAGCCATTCCAAATTTCTAGAAATGAGCACATAATCAAAATATCCCTAACCTCATCATCAAAATTTACTCTTACAAAGCTTAACTAATTTATGACCATGTTAAATTCATTTAAATGATCAGCAACAAACCCAACTTCTAAAATTTATAGATTAAATAAATGCTTCTTAAGAAATTCCTTGTTGGAGGTTGAAGGTTTTTCATATACTCTATCCAATGCCTTTATCACATCCATTATTGTCTTTTATTTTAAAATATTGAAGGCCACTAACACTACCAGGTACAATCATATTTTTCGTAGTGACATTCTATCAAGAACCTCCCAATATTCATCCTTCATATTCGTCAGCTTCTTTGCTATTCCTCCCAATGGTTTGAAAAGATCCTTATGATGTAGATAGTCCTCCATTTTCATCTTCCATAGTTGGTAGTTTTGGCCATTGAACTTCTTGACCTTAAACTTTCCTTCTTCTACCATTGCTCCCACTCGAACCAAGAACCCTCTTTTCCTACAAGTTTATCTACCAAATAAACTTTTGGATTAGATACCAATTGTTAGTAATATAAAAAATAGAATAATATTAATGAATTAAAGATAAAAATAAAATACAAAAAACATAACACAATAGAGACACAAATTTAATGTAGTTCACCCAATATGGGATATGTCCACATAGAAACAACCAGTCCTTATTATTTAGTCCAACAAATGAAGGGGAAAACCTACAATACAACCACTATAATATTCTCTTCATTCACACATAAAATTTTTCCATAATCATAATGCCCTCGCATCAAAATGAGGGTTACATATAGGGTAAAAATGCCCAAACATAATTTCTACCATTAGATTTGTAGCCTAATAATGAATGGTCCATATTTACTATGAAATTATAATATTTTACAATGCATTTTTAACTAAATTTTACTTCGGGGGTGCTACCCATAAACCCCAACCAATGGGGCCTTCCAAGTAGGTCGTCATCCATTAGACCCCCATGGAAACCATAGTGGGGGAGTGTTCCTTCCCCCCCTCCCCCCAATATCCCCCTATCAGGAACTAGGAATTATAATAAGATTAGATTCCACCATCTAATATGTACAAGGGTATGTGAACATTCTTGTGGGTTGATAAGTGTAAGCCTTTATCTACTCACTACATTAAAAATGATTTGTACTGTATTGTGTTAATAACATATGTAATATCTTGGAGATTTCATAATGACATGTTCAACATTAGTTGGATTATTTTGACTCATTAACCTATTTTAATCATTAAAGGTGTAGTAGTTATCCTATAATTTAGATGAACATGCATCAGCTATGCTAGAGGAATTCTCTTGACTTGATTTTCTCTTAACTAAGCACTTGTTGATAAATCTCAAAATGCTACATGATCTATATATTGATATAGCAATTGGCTAAAAATTATGATTGATCCCATAGATGATCATATAATATTGATATGGTGGTCCTTATGATGTTGTGACCGTCGACAATTACTTGGTGTCTCACATAATAGATATGCTTGGAAGTGTTGAGTATCCAATGATGATTTACATGTGTGTAATCCTTATCTTGATATTTTATATAAGTGATTGTTGGTAGTAATAAATGTTTAGTTTTGATACCCATGACGTTCCTTTTAATGGTCTCTTGATATCCATGGTAATTTATAAAGGTAGAATGTATGCTTAGGTGAATCTAATAAGGATTATGGGCTGATTTTATTACCTTTGATGATGGGACTTTCATGGTTCATAATTGCGGCAGCTTACTCTCGAATCTAGAATATCTTAAAAGATGATAGTTATTAATCACATTGTAGTAGAAGTTATTATCTATCTAAACTCTAGACACACATCCTTAGTAAGGCTCGGGTACTTAACTTTAGATAATTTTTCTATGTTAATTTGTTATATTATGGTTTAGCACACACTTGAATGTGTGTAATCCAACTGACCTTATGCCATTAAATGATGTAGTAATCCCATGCAAAATGTTATTTTTACTATGATAAAAGCAACTCCAAGAATTGTTTTTGGGGGTTGTTTCAGTAATGATATTATCAATGATTTCCCAAAAGGGAAGAGAAAGGCCCCAAAATTAAATCCATGTGAGGAGTTTGAGAATAATATATATTGATTATGATGACTCTAAAAGTTGAGATAACTTTCAATATATGTTAAGTTTCTTCAATACAACCTATATAGAGAGAGAAAAATAACCTAACCAAAGATGGTCTGAAAAACAAATGAAAATGAGGCCCAAATTTTTGACATAAATTTTCCAATAAATAACATTTTGTTTTCAAATGAAAAACCTAATCATAATTTTATGTAATTCTATTTAATTTAGATATGAATTTCACCAATAAATATAAATACTTAATTTTATATAATAATTATTTCTGATAATTTAAATTTTAGGTTAATTATATATCTAATATGTTGATAATATTCTATAATAATGATGATAGGGTCAAGTATAACAGAATGAGTTCTTCATTTTATGTTTGACCTTAAATTTAATACATCTTCAACTATCAAATGTCAAATCTAAAGTTGAAATTATCAAAATCAAATGAATGTCAAATTTAAAATTTAACATAAAGTTGAACAACTCCCTCCATTACACTTTACCCCACCTCTACCATCATAGAACATTTAAAAACATAATAATTACAAAACAGTTAAGTCAACACCACTCCCTCCCTCTATTTCATTTAATATATATAAAAATCACCTCAAAAGAAAAGAAAATAAAAATTATAATAATAATAATTAAAAAAATATTAAACATACAAACAATTTAATATGAATAATTATAGAAATATTTTAACCCTATACAATCTTTCTACAAGATAATGTCTTGCCCAAACTACAACACATCAATTACACCTCATCTGAAGGTTATCTTCTGATGTAGAATGTGGTACCATGGGACTTAAACTTGAAGTAAGCCTTATTTAATTGACTGCATAACTTTGAAATAGCCCAACTAATTATTTTCACTAAGGTTGGAAAAAATGAAGAGAGTTGTCAGTGCATTAGCTTGGTTTTGTTAGAATTGAAGTCATCAAAACCTTCTTCCTTTAAAAATTAATGGAATCCATGTTCCTATCCATAAAATAACATCAAATCAATATGCTTACATTTTCTAGGCTTGTGGATGGTTTCGTAGTACTCTACAACTCTATTTGACAAATAATCTTTACCTCCCAACACAACCAACATTGGAGGCATAGGAAACTGTATTTGTAATTATAATTGTAATTCCAGGTACTTCATTGGGTTTATGAATGGGTGATTTTTTCTGATGGTGTGAGTTCTTCCCCTCCAAATAAATGCTAGAGACAGATTGATTTAGATAATGTAGGAGAACCTGATACTAGATCAAACACTAGAATGGATGTCCCTAAATGGCATTTTCCAACACTGGCAATGAGGGAGTGCCTTAACTATTAAGATCATTCATATTTATGGTTGATGTGTTTATGGGGCCCACCAAATTAGTCAAAGTCTAAAAACCATAATTGGGATAACATATGTTAACAACATGTTAAGGAAAAAAACAATGGTTAAGGAAAAGGATAATGTCTAAGGCAAATGATAGTAGTTAAGGCAAACACTATGGGTTAAGCCAAATACATGTTGAAAAATAAAATGCTAATAATATCCATTGAACACTGACCTATTACTTGCATGTCTTTCCTTATTCAAAGAATACAAAAATTATCATTTTCCATTACCTTGTAAGATCTTATTCACCATTACTCAATTCAGGAAGCACATATTCTAGGAACATCTCCAAGGAGGCATTTTACTATAAAGTTTAGGTAACTACAATGAATTACATTGTTTGCATTGTTGAATACCTAACTATTGAGTATGATATTAGTTTAAAATATTAAAAGGAAATATTGGTTTAGATTGTATAATAATTTTGGGTTTGTTTTATGTTTACTATATTATTGACTAGTTGAAAGAATTAATGATTAGTTAGGGCATTCATAAAACACATAGGTTATTGAATAGTTTGTGTAATTATCATTGAATGTACATGAATTCAATGAAAAATCATTGTTGTATATGCTATATATAAATGAATTTTAACTCTATGCCTTTGTATTCTAGCTTTGTACTGTAAAGGAATTTGAATGTTTGGAAATTTGACCCCTTTTGTGTACATATAATCAAGTATAATTATAACTAGTATCAACATGAGATATATAATAGATAATAGTTAAAATTTTAATTATAAAATAGGTTAATATCTTGAATCATTCTAAAATAATCATACCATCAAGGGTTTAAATAATTAAAAAATATAGTTAGTACCTTGTTGTAGGAGGTAGAGTATACAAGTGTGAGTTGAAAGAGTTTTAAAAAGTCTCACCCAGGGTAAAATCTACAAACCATTACCATATTAAAATCCATTAATGAAATACTCAAATAATATCCCATTGTATTATACAAAAATAGATCATATAATAAGAAATCATCTATATCTTCAGAGCTTATCAAATACAATGAATATTCCTTGCATAAATAGGCAAGGTAGATCAAACGTAGGACTAAGAGATAACTATTCATAAAAGATAAAGACAACTATAAAATATCCCCTTAATATCTAATAGATAAATATGTAATATCTCATAATATATAAAATAAGATAAATGAAATATCCTCACATAATTGGGTAGAAATAACTAAATACCTAGATAAACATGAGCTAAGGTAAACAACATATTGTAACATGAGTTCTATTTGAAGTAGTAATTAACGTTGAATGAATTATGTGTTTAATGAATTCTATGTAACATATCATAATTACATAAAATAGTCAATAAACTATGCATTTAATGAATGATTATGTCCTAACTAATCATTAATTCCTTCAACCAATCAACAATACAGTAAATATAAAACAAAATATGCCTTAACTAGTCATTAATTCATATAACCAATCAATAATATAGTTAACATAATACTTACTAATTCCCTATTGATTTTATACTCTAATGTACTATTATAAATCTCTATGTAATAATGCCATATTCTAAGAGGTAGAGTATAGGAGTGTGAGTTTTATTACAAGTAGTAGTTGACATGGTTTTCTATAGGGTATTTTTAAATTAGAATTTATATTCCACGTTCACTATATTAAATATGTTAATGCATGTGAGGCATTGAAATAATATTTTATTTTTATGGATAGTTCCCTTGTATTTGGTGTGTAAATACTTTGCATGTTAGCTCTCTCTTACTAACATATTTAAGTTGATATGAAATAATTAACATGTACATGTAATTTATCCTTAGTTGTTCAGTGATAATTGTGCTAATGTGAAGTATGGGCATGTATAACCATTTCTTATGGGCTTGTAAAATCTTGTGTTCATTTTTTTGATAACTTAATTAAGTTAATAATAGAAAGATTATGGAAACCCATTGACTGTACTGTTGGCTACTTGAACTTGATGGTATGCTTATTTAGGAATGATATTAAGATCTTGCCATTTTCTACCTTTAAACTTATATCTATCTTTTTTTACTAAACTCATGCTAAGGGTGGTTATAACTATTCCCTTAAATAGTGATATGAATAGATGTTTCTAATGTTTAATTTCTTATTTATAATAGAAAAAATGAGATATGTGGTGGATAAATTAGTACTATGTTTCTCTCAATGATATGTTTCTATTTACTTAATACTCAGTATTAGTATTAATGTTTCTTTTGAGATTGTAAAACACTTATTGTGTTTGTTTTTGTTTATAACTCTATCAAGTTAATTATAGAGCAATCATGAAAATTCATTAACTATATTATTGAATGCTTAAATTTGATGGTATGTGAGTCATTATGAATCTTCATAATCTATATTTTCCACAAGTTAGTTTTATTTAATTAAAAATAAAAAAAATTAAAACATGCTTGAGCCTAAGACCTCGTGAGCATACAAAGATTGGATAATAATGCATAAGAGTCAAATAAAAATCAAGAAAACCCATATTAAAAATGTATTTGCATAGGATGTGGCTCATATTTAGTGTCAAATGGTCTTTTTCAATGCTAATTATGTTAAGACATCTTCATTGAAGCTATAGACTAGTTGATTTTGATGATGAATTCAAAAAGGTGATGAACAATGGGATTTGAGAAATGGTTAACACTTAATTTTATATCTTGAACATGTCAATTGTAATATAATAAGCTCTATTTATAATGATTTGACATCAATGATGACCTTTCATTTTGAAATTGAGATGAATGGTTACAAATGAGTACTCAATAGTGCACATGGATCAATACATAGATCACTAATTTGTAAGTCCTTCACCTTACTCAAGATGAAAGGTAGATGATGGTCCTTTAAAATATAAAAGGAGGATTAATATAATCCTTTCATCTTGTTTCCAAGATGAAGGGTAGAGTATTCTCATCATAATATCTTTGTAAGAGTCATTAAGTGCCCTTCATCTTGTTTTCAAGATAAAGGGTGGAGAATCACTCCAAAGAAATTACATGAATAACCAATGTGAAACCTTCATCTTATTTCTAAGATGAAGGATTGAGAATACTCCTTAAAATATCTCAAAGATACATTGTGGGACCTTCATCTTGTCTCCAATATGAAGCGTGGAGAATACTATTGCATATTAATTCATTTATTAAATTGCTTGGCTCACAAAAGAATATTCCATAGGATCTCAAGATTCTTTTTTGAATGAAGATGCCTTTTGGAAAGAAAATAAGAAATTAATTAAATGAAATGAAATTATAATTCTATTTGTAATAGAAATATAATTTATAATAATGATTTGTAGAATAGGGAATTAATTACATTAATTGTTCAGAGAAAGAGGCTTCATGAATTGACCAGAATAACATAATTGAATTGAAAAATTGACCAGAATGGTAATTTATTAGAATGATAAATGAATAGGGAAATTGACTAGAATAATAATTGAATTAAAAAATTGGCCAGAGTGATAATTGAATAAATCTAATATGGTGAATTATCCTAGCTATAGATGTCCCAAGGTGAGTTTAAACACGTATATTAGATGAACAAAATATTTTAGACCATATTGTGTGCAATTGCTTAAAATAGTTCCACTTTACAACTTGATATGGAAGTGATAAAAGTAGAGTGTCTACAATTTCCCATGTTTGATAAGGTGTTTGAAGATGTAGATGAAGCAACAACTTTTTAAAGAATAAAAAATTCATTTAAAATGATCATAGAATAAAAATTAATGGATATTAATTTTGACAAATTTCCTAAAAGTAATAGTAAATGGGTTCAAATATGACCCAAAGTGGTACTTCGTAAGCCCTGGATGCCCCTTAAAGTGGAGAGTTTGTAAAATTTTAGCCAAACAAACCCTAAAAATGATGAAATAATAACATAGAAATAATAGAAGGGGATAAAAATGAAAGACAATTGAAAACAGGAAGAAAAACATATGCATGGGCTAAAAATTAAGTCTCCAAACAAGAAAAATAGCACATATGGGGGAATTTTTTTTTAAATAAAAAGGTATAGATTCACATTGTGGTGGAAATTTGATTTATTTTTATCCTCTTATTTCAAAATTTACCTCTGAGATTTTCTGTTAGAGTGACCTAGAGAAAATGCTTCATAAACCACAACCAAGAGCACTTCCAAACCATGTTTGAGAACATAGACGACCACAAGGTGAATGAATACCAATTGGTACCATTTTTATTCATGAATCATGTATTTAATAACATTAATAACATGTATAAGTAGATAAAATGTGGAATTCACCATTTTCATAATGGTGAATTCAACCACACAAATGATGAATTTGTCATCAAAAATAGTGAATTGGTCTAGATAATAATTAATTGGATAGTCATATCAGTGATTTGGCCTTCAAAAATGGTGAAATCATAAAATGTCAAAATGAGGTAAAGCAATTTTATGAAAAAAATGAATTGGTCCTCTAAAAATGACATATGGGTCTGTCTAAATGATGAATTTGTCATTAAAATAGTGAAAATGTAGGAAGATTTTTTATGTCATCCAAACCATAAAATTTAAAAAATAATAGTGAAATGGTCGAGAGCATTAGCCAAATTGCCATGAAATTGGTGAAATGGTTTAGAACATGTTTAACAGTGAAATCATCATATAAATGGTGAAATAGACCTGTTAAATGGTTAATTCACCTAAAAATAGTGAAAATGTCCTAATTGCATAGAGGATAGAAATTGAATATAGAGATAGAGAAAATTGATTAACAAAGTTGAACAGGACTAGAGGACATGATTTTGTTAGAGAAATAAATGTGATTAGAAAGTAAAAATGTGATTGAAATTAGTGATATATGACTTATCATAGTGACTTTAACTAGATTTTAGGAGCAAGTGGATGTGTTGATATCCTATGAGTGACACTCACACATTCTTCATTAACCAACAGTGTGGATAGATGACATGCATGGATACTTTGATATGATTATCCATTTGCATGTAGTGAGGATGGCTTCCATTCAAGTAAATTGAGTATTGTTCGGTACCCTTATAGAGTGGTGGAGATTAGATACATCTACCTTTTGAATACTGACAAGGGAGGTGACTATTATCTTGGAGAATGTCTAGCACATATTACCAGTATCGATCAGAGGTTGTCTATTATATTGACTTACCATGATGGATAGACAGGCTGCTCTAGAAGATTTGATAGGACCTTTGGACATAGAGATGGTTCAGGTGGATATGTCAACATCGATGAGATTGAGATTATGATGGGCATACCATAAGATGGGGATTTAGGGGTAGATGTTTCAATACTTATTGTGTTTGATAGAGTTATGATAGTCCTTATGGTTATTATCAGTAGAATTATGTTGCCTAACAAGAGCGGTTAGTTTTTTCAAATGGGCTTGGGAGGTGTGGTCAAAGATATGTTTCTAGATACAATGGTTTTTGCTTGGGTACCAACTATTTTATCTCAATTATACCATGATACTAGTCAGAGTTAAAAGGGTATCAATCAATCTATAAGGCCCCAAAACTAAAAAATAGCTATTGGTTTGCCTAAAATAGATACCATGTGAAACATTTGCACCCTCAAAACCATATGTTCAATACTAAAATCATGAAAATTGCCAAGTAATGTCTAAATTAGATTTTGACAAAATATCTCCTAAATCACAATTCCTAGAGTTTCAAGACCAAATTTAGAAGATGTAGATTAATCCTAATTTTTTATATTTATAAAAATAAATATAAATTATAAAAATTAAATATAAATTATACTCAACATTTATTTTACTAAATCCTTTGATTGGAAATTTCCTACACATGGAAATTGCCTAAAACATCCACAACGTATACATGTTTAGGCTTGGTAACTACCAAGTCTAAAAAAATCTCATTTTATAACAACATGCACATAGGGGTTTCAAATCCCACTTGCCCAACATGTCATCAATCTAAGTCAATTAAGCATCTTTTCTAGTTCTACTCCCATGCTTAGATTGTGTGACAATGAACTTGTACCCTCTTTCTGTCATTCAAGCCTAAGTATTTTACATGGAAGATAGCTCTCTTGGGGGACTTTACCCATCTTCCTACAAGATATAGTATATTTTGGTATAATTTTTATCAGGGTATTCTTTTTCAAATCTAAAAAGTTGGAAATTATTCTTTTTTAATCATGAAGAAATGGAATGTAGCTTTTTTGTTACTAACAAAGTTTTTGTCATTTCTAATGTTAGTCTCTAGATTCAAATTCAAATTGGTAAAGTTCACTTAGAGAATAAACACCTCTAGTATTTGCTTGATCATTGGGAGAATGCCCCATGTGTGATTACTCATGACCCTCTAGAGATTCGACATCTAGAGTTGCATCCTCATGGGTGAGGGTGTGGTATACACCGACAACATTCTAGGAACTAGCATTGGAGCCTCTCTTTTCATTGGTCACCCCCTCATTGGTCATCTCTGTAGTGTGATTGGCTTTGTGGCTCTACCAGAGGTAGAGGGGATTGAAAGGACTGGGGCCATCCCCCGTAGGACAAATATATGTGGTTGGCTCTTGTTATTTCACTTGATAGACATAATGAAGAAAATAATAATCTTTAACAAAATGATGGTTTGGATCCCTTGCTTGTGGATGAAGACTCCCTACTTAAAGGGGATGGGGTGACAATTCACATGATCTACCTCTTCTGCGACCTCCTCTAACCCTCATATTCGCTATTGAAGCATAATTATTCACCTTATTTTTGTCTTTGCTTCTATGTGCATTTTTTTGTTGTTATACACTCATGACAGTTTAATGCAATATTTTTTGTGTGTGGTCATTGTTGACCCTTTACTGGGTTTGACCTTTCCCAAGGATTTCTTACCTCAGTTTGATTATGCTTGTAAGGTATGACTTTTCCACCCATTTTATAATGAGTAACATTATACCATTACTTATTTATATTAATATAAGTACGTTCTTCAATTTTTAAAAAAAATATGATTTTTAAGTTCTACTTGAAGAAGTCAATTGAATTATTGAAATATATTTGTCAGACATCTATTTAAAATATGTGAGACATATCAATCTTAAAGTTTTCATCTTAGATTGTTCACATACCCCATTGAAATATTCTTTTTTGGAAAAATTTATTAAAAAATAAATAAAAATGTTTAAAACGCCACCCTATGGGCAAGATATTATAATTTTTCTATTAACTTTTGCAACCAAAAACAAAAAAATTCTAAATAATATTTAAATAAACGTTAAGTTTATAATTAAAATTCCCCTGTAATAATCAAATGAATGTCAAATTTAAAATTGAACATAAACATGAACAACTTCCACCATTACACTATCCCACCACTATTATTATAAAACACATAATAACATAATAATTAAAAAGCACTTAATCACCATAATCCCCTCTTCTATTTCATTTATTAAATATAAACATTGCCTCAAAAAGAAAATAATAATAATATCAAAATAATTATACATAACAAACAATTTAACCCTATACAATCTTATCATATATGATATAGTCTTCCCCAGTATCAATGAAGAATATCCACTGGTTTTTGGAAAAACTCCCCATTAGAACCATTTCATCATTTCTTTTAACCTGTACCCATCAATATAAAAAGGCAACCAATCATTGTTATGATTAAATCAAAACATGCGATTTTGAATAATAAATTTTATATATATGACGAGGCTGTCTTCTATGCAATTGTGGAACCAGGGGACTTAAACTTGAAGTAAGCCTTATTCAATTGACTGCATAACTTTGAGAAAGCCCAGCTGATTATCTGCATTAAGGTTGGAAGAAACAAAGAGAGCTGCCAGGCGCATTAGCTTGGTGTTGTTGGAATTGAGGTTGTCAGTGCCTTCTTCCGGACTTTTGGATGGCTTCATAGTAATCTACACCTCTGTCTCTCAAGCAATCTTTACCTCCCAACACAACCAACATTGGAGGCATATGCAAATGTAACTGTAATTCCAGGTGCTTGATGGGGTTGCTGAACGGGTGATCTCTGTTTCCTCCATCCGGTAATGCCAACCTCCAAAACGTATCGCAAGCTTTCACATTCACCTGAGCGTCAGCTGGACAAGCAATCTCCGACTGTGTGCGTTCTTCCCCTCCAAAGAAAGGCTGAAGCAAGATTGCTCCCCTGATACCCAATTTCTCATCATCATCCCCAGAGGTGCTCATTAGAAGATGATGCACAATATTGCCTCCAGAACTCTCCCCAACCAGGAAAACTTTACTAAAATCGTCATAAGCGTTTAACCAATGGTCAGAATGAGGGCGAGATGATCCCAGCCATTGAACCACTTTGATGGAGTCATTTTAGGCAGCAGGAAGACGATGCTCCGGAGCCAATATGTAGTTCACAGAAATCACAATGGCTCCTATGTACTCAGCCCATTTTTGGCAGAAGCGATGGGAAGCAATAAACGCCGGTAAAAGGAAACAAAACCTCCCGCCGTGGAAATACAGGAAAACTGGTAATTTGGAGAAGCAGGTAGATGTGTCTAAAAGTGGAAATGGAAGGTAAATTCGCACCCAGATGCCAAGTTCCTGATCTATGAGCAACACCACTATCCTCTTCCGACGGAGGAACATTGATTATGAGATGGTGCTCTGTGCGGACTATGGATCCATCTCCATACACTTTAAGCGCCCCTGCAAAGTCTTCCACCACCTCATTTTCATCATGTTCTCTTTCTGCTACTGTAAATACTCCCATCTTTAGAGATGCTTTTGTTTTTCCAATTACTCCCTTTTAACACCTCTATTTATATCTGAAAGTAGACACCCAGCACTTTCGTGTTGAATATGAAGATTAGAATCGTATTTGCGTGGATTGTGCCTCTCGTTGTCTGTATCTTTTGAGTGGTACGCATATCTCAAACTACTGTTTACATTTCACTGTAAAATAATATTTCTTTGACTGACACACCTTTTTTTGGTGCCATCTATCCAACTTGATTGGTTAAGTTCAATGCTATCGAACAATCTTCGAACCTGATCTGGTCCAGTAGGCCAAATTTATATTATTGGCTTGGATAAATTTGGAAGACTGTATATTTGTAGATCCCCGAGACGCTCTCAAAAAGTCATACATTTTAGTGTAGATTACTCCATCGTGTTTTTTATTTTTCCAGATTAAAACAAAAGAGCATCCATAGTTTGTATAATTGCTGTCTTTGCCAAGTAATTAGTTAGCATTGAGAGTCTGTTGCCGTGCAGGAATTAAATTCCGTAACACTCATACGATGTATCACTCAAATATATCATTAATAAAAGTCAATTGAAATTTTTTAAATTAAAATATTATTGACTCCAGATATTTCCAGCTCTTCCTTTCTCCTCCAGGATTAACGTTGTATAATTTAACGAAAGTCAGTCATTAAAAATTAAATGGATATGCGTGATATGTTGATTTTTTATTTTTATTTTTTTTATAATTCCGTTAAATGGCGTATACTTTTAACTCGTCGTGCGTATATGAGGCGAGTGTATCTTGTATGTGGACTCTAAAAGGCAAATCATGGTTTTATTTCTTTTAAATGAAATGAGTGTGCATAAAAGTTTGGCAAAGAAGATTTGAACGTGTGGGGTTGTTATTATTGAATCTAAATAATTATATTTTCTTGGGGGTATTTTTTATGATAGGTTTTCAATTAGCATTTAGCTAGTTTATACGGAAATAGTTCATCCTATTAATGTTTTATTTAATGTTTTTTTCATATTTTTAATAGTGTTACTGTTTTATTTAATATTATTATTTAGATACAAATTTAAGTAAAGAAAATGTATTTAGATGTAGAACACCATTAGATTTTATTGGATCAATAGGGGGTGTTCCTTGTACTATTAATCAAATCCATCTTGATTTTTTTATTGTTGGTCATTTCTATAGGAACTTGGCTTTAAATAGTGTTGGAGAACGTGTTCCTAAAACAAATATTGGAATGGCTCTCCTTTACGACATTTTCCAACACCATCAATGAGGGAACATCTTAATTAGCAAGAGCATTCGTATTTTTAGCTAACGTATTTGCAAGGCACACCAAATTGGTCAAAGTCAAGTGCAAAGGAAAATAACAATAGTTAAGGCAAAAGACAACAGTTAAGGCAAACAATAATGATTAAGGCAAATGCTAGGGATTAAGCTAGATGCTAGTTGAAAAATAAAATGTTAATAATATCCATTGAATGCTGACTTGTTACTTGCATGCCTTCCCCTATTCAAAGAGTATACCAGTGCTTGTTTTCCATTACCTTTTCTCCTTGAGTAGAAGCTCGTTCACCATTACTTGATTCAAGAAGCACGAACTATAGGAGCATCTTCAAGAAGGCATTTTACAATACAAATTGGTTAGATACAATGAATTGCATTGTATGCATTTTTGAATCCCAAACTCTTGAGCATGATATCAGTTCAACATATCAGAAGGGCATATCAGTTTAGATTATAAAATACATTTGGGTTTGTTTTATGTTGACTATATTGCTGACTGCTTGAAGGAATAAATGATTAATTAGGGCATAATCATTCATGCAAGACAGAGTTTATTGAATAGTTTGTGTAATTAGGATATGATACATATAATTCATTGAATGAATATGAATTCAACACATAATCATTATTGAATAGGTTACATATAAAAGAATTTGAACTTTATACCTTTGTATTCTAGCTTTCTCATGTAAAATAATTTGAATCTTTAGAATTTTGACCCCTTTTATTTACACACAGTCAAGTATAATTATAACCACCATCAGCATGAGCTTCGTAATAAATGAAAGATGTAATTTTAATCATAATAGGTTACAATCCTAAAATCATTCCCAAATAAGTATATCATTAAGGTTTTAAGCAGTTAACAATGCAGTCAGTGCCCTATTACAGCAGGTAGAGTATAGGATTGTGAGTTAAAATAATTCAAAAAACTCTCACCCATGGTCAAATCCACAAACCATTACCACAGTAAAACTCATTGATGCATTTCTCAAATAATATCTTAGTCTATTATATACAAATAAATCATGCAGTGAGAAATCATATATATCTCTAGAGGTTATCAAATATAGTGAATATGCCTTTCATATATAAGCAAGGTAGATCAATCATAACTAACAGATCAAGCTAAGATATTAATCATAACTAATAGATTAACCTAAGAGATCAAACATAGGACTAAAAGATAACTATCCCTAAAGGATGGAGATAACTAGAAAATATCCCCATAATATCTAAGAGATAAATATGTAATATCTTCTAATATATAAAATAATATAAATGAAATATGTACACATAACTGGGTGGGAATAAGTAAATACCTACGTGGACATGAGCTAAGATAAACAACCTACTCTAATATGTGTTCTGTTTAAAATAGCAACTTGCATTGAATTAATTATGTGTTTGGTGATTTAAATGCAGCATATCCTAATTACATAAACTATTCAATAAATTATGCATTGAATAAATGATTATGCCCTAAATAATCATTAATTCCTTAAAACCAATAAACAATATAGTTAACATAATACTTACTAATGCCCTATTGATTTTATACTGGACTATACTATTAAAAAGCTCTATGTGCTAATGATCGAGCATAGGAGTGTGAGTTTTGTTTCATGTAGTAATTGACATGGATTTCTATAGGGTAATTAGAAATTATAATTTCTATTCCACGTTCACTATACTCAATAAGCTAATACATGTGAGAAATTTAAGTAACCTTTTAAGGTATGTGCATGAAGTTGGGGAATAATCTTATGGGTCCATTTCTCATAATGTGATCATGTTATTTAATAATGTGATTATGTTATTTAAATAACATGATCACATTATTTAAATATCACAATCGCATTATTTTAATAGTGTGATTACGTTATTTAAATAGTGTGATCACATTATTTAAATTAAACAATCTCATTATTTAAATTATGATTCATTAATTATCGAGCCATAAGATGATCGCATTATTAAATAACATAATTGCATTATTTAAAATAAATAACATGATTATATTATATAAAATAAATAACATGATTGTGTTAATAATATGAACGTGTTACTAACATGATTATGTCCCATGTGTCACCCAAAAAAATTAACCTTAATGCAAAATTTCCTCATTTTGCGTTCATGTTCTTTGATTTCCCCCACTCTCCTTCACTCTGCAATCGTGTTTTACCCTTGTGAGTCCAAACTTTTTCATAATTCATCCTAGGAAGCCAATAATAGATGATGTCTCCATGTAGAAGAGGTAAGTGCTAAAATCTACTCATTGTTTATTAATTTTATTAATTTTTTTTATTTTCATTATTTAATTGGTAATTTATTTGTTTTAAACAACTCATGATGCTAACCATCTTGTTCTTCTACCTAACCCTCCATCTAAACCTCTTGTTTCTCCTCCTAACCCTCTTGTTCATAAGCCTAACCCTTCTACAGTTCCAAAAGATCCCCCAAGTAGTTAGGAGAGTCTAGTTGACCACATTGTTGAAAATAAAATTGAAATTAAATAATTAATTGGGAGAATGAGGTATCACATTGTACCTATCTAGCCAATTCCCTAGAGATATTATTAGGTGTATTTGACTTTATAACCAGTCAAATTGACAAATGGGCTTCATATTGGGATAGTTGTAGGGATTATTATGTTGATAAATTATCAACATGTGACATCAAAAATAAAGACATATCAAAAGCCTCTATTTACACCTTATTCCTTGACCCAACCACCAATTCACCATTTCTAGTAACTGTTAAATGTTTTCCAATTCATCTCTACCAACACAATTTAATCATAGCCAATTTTTGGGATCGATGGTGGATGGTCTTTGATTATCCACCGTGTAATAACCATGAGGTCCCATTGTATTTTTGAGTAAAATCTGCTATGAGTTTGTCCTCAATGTGATTTTAAATTATTTTGATTTTAGTGAGTTTCAAGGTCAAGGGAAAGGCTTTGCACAAGATCAATCAGGTGTATGTTATGCACTTAATTGGCCTGCAAGGATCCATATCCAAAATCCACTTGTACCCGAGATCCTATCTATAATTAAATAGGTCATGGAGATTGACACTTTGGATACACTTAATTTGCTCACTGATACACTCATTCAACATATGAGTAGGCTCTCACAGACTGATGATAGAGATACACCACCTAATGTGCATACATGACCCTACCTTTGTAGATCTTATTTATTTATATGCACTATATCTTTTGATGATGATGATGCTAGTGGTTCAGAGGGCCTGGATAATATACATATGACTGATGAGGTTTTGGCATGCACATTTGGTGTGCAGACATGAGTCACTACACAAATATAGGTATATTTTATATAAATTTCATGTTAAATTTAAGTTATAATTACAAATTTAATTTAGCTAATAATTGATTTAAATATAAATTGAATAACACATATACCATTTTTTATGTCTTAGGAGGTGATGATTCCTTCAGCGTCACAGATAACATTTACAACATTTAATTTGATGCAACCATTATTTATATTTTTAGATGCAGCTGTTGGCCTATTCACTACTACATCTGTCTCTATTGGGATGATAACTTTTACTTATACAGAGCTAAAATTTTGAGTTAATCTTATGCTCTACGTATATTTTCCTTGTAAGTTTAAATTAAACTATCTATTAGTGATCTCAAAATCTAAGTATAGTATTATTAAATACTCTCTTAGTTTAATAAAGGAGAAAAACTAACCATATATATATATATATATATATATATATATATATATATATATATAAATATAATACTTTATAGAAAAGTAGGTGACACCTTATTTACATTCAGTTTATGGCTCAAGTAGACACTCATCCATCATTACGAGCTAACACAAACATAGACATTATTTCAGGAATGTCATTTGCATAGGTGTTGACATATGTGTTTATTAAATTATAAAATATACTTATTTTAATAATTTTACTACATTCTTAGGAAAAATATAACTTATGTAAATATATTGTGTATGTCGAGTTCTCCCATTACATTTAATAGTCCCAATCAGATGATTAATAGGGAAACTCTTCATGTTTATTCCCTATTTCAAATGCCTATTTGAAATAGCTAAGCTAGCCATTAACTTGTTGAAGTGTCAAAAATAGATTGAGCAAGACTGTGAGATTGTAGTAATTGCATGTTTAAATGATTTTTTATTCTAATTTAAAATTAATTTCTTAACAATTATTTGAATGTGTTTTATGTTAATTTTGTAATAATACTTGTATTTGAACAAGTTTAACTACAATTGAGCTATGAGAATAGGACCTACAGTCGGTCCTTGGAGTAATTCAAGGCATTAAAGGGATCTCCATCTACCACTAGGGCATCCTTGAGAGAATATTCTTTGAAAAAAACAAAGAGAGGGGAGCTTTTTGATGATTAAGATATTTTACATGAGATGTGATTTTTCATATGCCTATATTGAAATATACACATTTTTGGCATTATATATGTGTATATGAAATCCACCTAACATTAGATACTATTTTGGTAGATATTGTAATTTTTTGTATGCCTATCATGTCAATCTATGTATTATTGATATTGTACATGTGCCTATATGATTTTTTTGAAGTTTTCATATGATTTATGTTAATCTATCTAATTTATATTTATTTTTAATTTAAAATATTATCATAGTGTTGTTTCAATCTTCCAAAATATTATATATCAGATATCATATTTAATGTTGTACACAAATGAGGATTAAAAAATGTTCTTTTTAAAGCTATAAATCTTTGATCTCCAATATTTTTTTAAATAATAGTTTTCATTTGGTGTGTGTAATGGAAATAATTGATGAGACTCTTATCTATTTTCCATTTATCATTACCCATTTATAGATTTGAATTTATCATTAGCACAATTTTATCTCACTTAAGGCCCATACCCAATCATGTTCATACTTGTACAGTACAGAGACAAAATCAATCATAAATCCCTACAAATTTATGACTCTAATACCTATATCTACAAAACTAATCTTTCACCTTCACTTGGATCTAATGCCTTTTGGATATCTTTTCTTGAAATTAGGCCTACTACTTGTATTCCTTCTAAGATTCTTTATATTTTTCCTCACCTCTCAATTAATCTCTGTTAATACCTCTTCTGCACTCGACTTCTTTTAGTGACCATGTAGATCATCTAATTACTTCTTCCTTTTTGCATCTTTTTCTTTTATAAAATTTCAAGATTAAATTATGCATGACCTTGAATATAATATATTTAGTCTTATAAAAGGAAACCTTACTAAAAAGTCAAATATAATATTTAATCATGATACAATCATCCATCTTTGGCCAAAACCCTTTATCATACCCTAATACCACCTAAAACATAGTTTGATCTTCTATGTTTAATAAGGCTATGAAAGCCATATTCATATACTATAAGATTATGAAGAATTTAAACCTCACCTATCCACTTATGTTCTTAAATTGATTCAAAATCCACTCTCAAGCAATCTTCTTTTAAACTAGTCAATTACTCATTAGGTCTGCTTTTAACTAGTCACTAATCTCTTAGATCTACTCTCTTTTATTTGAATAATTATTCCTTAAGACACTTTGGATACATATCAATAAAAATCAATAATTTATGTAGGTTTCAAAACTTACAATAATTCAAACAACTATAAGTCTCTAAGATATTGAGCTTTCATTCTCAAATTCTATCTTTTTAAGTTTCCAGGTCTCTAGACCTAGTTATTGCTCTAATAGGTCAATTTCTCAAGATAGTGTTTGTAGCTATTAAAAATTATATTTATAGTAGTATTTTTTAAATTATAACATTTTACAACACCTACCCAAGTTTATATAACTCAAATAAACCAAAAAATCATCTTACGTTATGCACAACTTTCTAAAAAATGGTCTTCTAATAGTGTACAAAAAAATAATCCTCTGTACCTATAGTCTCAAACCTCTTGTTGAGAAAATTATACTTGGAAAAAATTTTAAGATCCATTACCCATATGCTCATAAAGTTTTAAACCTTATTGTTCATTCATTTGAGTTTTAGAGGTGTCTTACTCATGAAATCCTTACTTCAGATTTACCTAGAATTTCTATATCTGAGAGCTAATCATTGATAGTTCATAGAGCTCATTGGGATTGTATATGATATAAAACATGTATATTATTATTATTATTATTAAAAAACCTCTTAAATGATTCCAATACTCTAATTGAGTTCATATAACAATTTCCAAATGTAAATAAGCCTCTACAAATGACTGTAACAATAAAAATAATGAATTCTTGAGAGTTTCATGTATATAACTAAGATTTAAGATTGAATTAAATATGAAAGGATTAGAATCATATTATAAAAGTATAATACAATGGAAACCCTGAAATAAGACTCAAAAATATTTATTATGTGCAATAAGAAAACATTTACACAATCCTTTTCCACTAAAAAAACCTCCAACATATGTTGTAACCTCTTCAAAAATGATATTTTTTATCCTTTTAATATCTTTGGTTGGTCTTGTATAGTTATTCATCATTAGGAGTGAGGATTATCACCTTTTTAGATTCTAAACCAAGCTTAATAATTTACTAAACTTGCTCAAGTTCACTTACCTAATCAAATTAAACTTACTAAATTGATCTAGTTTATAGGTCTTAATAATCATGTAGGACTATTGTTAACATAGATTCTACTGTATTTGGTGATGCTCCTGCATCACCTTTACTATCCTTCAGCCTACCCCTTTTATCATTCACTCCTCACACTCTCTCACTATACATTCCCTAGGCTTGGCTATGCCTAGATGCCTTCCTCTTCTTTAATAATTTCAAGAACACTTCCTCTATCTCTTATATCCACCTATCCAACCTTTATTCAACCCACTCAATATAATTTTAGAGGCCTCCACACTCCTTACACTTTATTTCACTTTTTCCTTTCAAGGGTCATTTGTCCTAATAGGCCTAATGCACATTCTTGAGATTGGTTTCTAACCCTTCAACACCTCACTCCTTCAACACCTCACTCCTGACATACATCAACTCCCCATTAAGGTCTCTAGACCTAAGTCAATGACCATTAATAGTTATATTAATTTATAGGCCTATCCCTTAAGGGTGTTATACCTCTTACAATTGACTTTTGACAATTAATCTATGATAATATCTCAAACCTATTATATCCTCTAAATCACCTCGAACACTTAAAATACACTTTCATGTAAAAGTGGGTGGAAGAGAGAGAGAGAGAGAGAGAGAGAGAGAGAGAGAGAGAGAGAGAGAGAGAGAGAGAGAGAGAGTTGTTAAGTAGAATAGGGGA
Source organism: Torreya grandis (assembly GCA_037957365.1). Classification (NCBI taxonomy): domain Eukaryota; kingdom Viridiplantae; phylum Streptophyta; class Pinopsida; order Cupressales; family Taxaceae; genus Torreya; species Torreya grandis. The sequence goes on along the minus strand of JARHVA010004013.1, from coordinate 719,393 downwards.
AAGTGGTATGAGTTAGTATAGGAGGTTCAAATAAGATGGATAGATGGATCAATATTATGGAAAACTATGTGGAGGATTGAGTGGTTGTAGGAAAATAGAGGGGTAATTTCACCCTCAAGTAAAGGTGGTTTGAGGAATAACAATCATGGAGATATATTTTACTATAGTCCTATGGAAAGAGTTTGATTGATTTGTTGCAATTAAAAAAATTTATAGATACATAAAACTATAAAATTGAATTTTATACCCATAGATTCCTTGCATCATTTGAAAAAAAAAATAGTTAATTTGCATTCAACCATACAAAGAACAACAATAAGCACAAGCAGAAAATATTAGTTGGAAGTAAAGTGTCAATATGAAAAGACCTCATCTTGACCATAAATTAACACTAATAACATGTCCCATGAGGTAGATAATGTCTAGGACCAAGATTTTGGCCACCCATCAAGCCCGATGAATAATCCACCACCCATTATGGCCTAAAGAATGTCATTTCTAATACAAGAAAAATGTAGTTTTCTTATCCTGAGTTCAAACATGTGTAAAATGAAACCTGTAAGTCATTTTTACAAACTAGCAAATCCTTCCCTTGCCTATCTAAGCCCTATAATCAAAACTTAGAGCACTCAGGTGAAACCTTTGATAGCAATTCATCGAACAAGTTATAGTGATAGGTCCAAAAATGCAACTTTTTGACATTGAATATACAATTTCTTGAACTCTGACTATCATTTCTATCTCTGGGACCTCTAATTGAGAATATATAAATTTGATCATGTCTAAATAGGAAAATTACAAATGATCACATAGCCAAAAATTTGAAATTGACCTAGAAGTACATTTTCATTATTATTCAGGAGCGTGGAAACTCTAACAACAAATGTTGTCAAAATTTAAGTTGTGGTTGCATAGCTCTAGTTTTGATGCTTCCTGACCAAAAACTAGCATTTCCAACACATATATGGGTATGTAATGTATAGTATTAGGTTCTTATCCTCCAATCAATCCCAATGGACAAACCCACCACCCATTTTGGTCTGAAGAATGCCCTTCTCAATACAAGAAAAATACAATTTTTAAGCCCAAGTTCAAACACACGTAAAATGATACATGTAAATAATTTTTTTGAACTATAAAATCCATTCCCCACCTATTTAATTCTTATAATTTCAACTCAAAGCACTCAATTGAAACCTTCAATAATAATCTATTGGACAAGTTGCAGTGATGGGTCAAAACATGTAACTTTTTGGCATTGAATAGGCAACTTTTTGAGCCCCAACTGTCATTTCTACCTTTGGGAACTCCAATTAAAAATTTATCACTTTGATCATGTATAAATAGTAAAATTACATGTGATCACACCAACATTAAATTTAAATCAACTTGGAATTGCATTTTCACTACCATTTAAGAGTGTAAAAACACTGCTAACAAATGTTGTTGAAGTTTAAGTTGTAGTTGTAGAAATCTATTTCTAATGATTCTGGACCAAAAATTGGAATTGCCAACATATCTGAAGGGGAAAGATAAAATCTAGGACCAGGTTCTTAGCCTTCCATTAGACCTGATCAACAAACTCACCATCCATTCAAGGCTCAAGAATGCCCTTCTCAATATAATAAAAATGTAGTTTTTTAGCCTAAGTTCAAACACGCATAAAACAAAACATGTAATTCATTTCCATGAACTATTAAGTACACCCCCTTCCTATTTAATCCCTCTAATCTCACCCTAAACAACATAGGTGTAACCTTTGATGTCAATCCATTAGACAAGTTATAGTGATGGGTTTAAAAATGCAACATCTTGGCATTGAATAGGGAACTTCTTGAGCTCCAATTGTCATTTCAACCTCTGGGACCTCCAATTGAGAATATATATATATATATATATATATATATATATATATATATATATATATATATATATATATATATATATATATATATATATATATATATATATATCTGTGTGTGTGTGTGTGTGTGTGTGTGTGTGTGTGATCACACTGCCATAACATTCAAATTCATTTGGAAGTGCATTTTTGCTACCATTCAGGAATGCAAAAATACTAACATTAAATGTTATCAAAGTTTAAATTAAAGTTACAAAACTCTAGTTTCGATGCTTCCTAACAAAAAAATGATACTACCAACACATCCAAGGGATAAAATTAAATCTAAGACCAAGTTCTTAGCCTCCCATCAGGGCCGATTGACAAACCCACCACCCATTTTGACCTTAAGAAAGCCCATTGCAATACAAGAAAAATATAATTTTTTAGCCTAAGTTTAAACACACTTAAAAAGAAACCTATAGTTCATTTGAATTAATTTTGAGATCACTCCCATGCCTCTTTAATACCTCTAATCTCACCTCAGATCATTTAGATGTAAATTTTGAGAGCAGTCCATTGAACAAGTTGTAGTAATGGGTCTAAATATGCAACTTTTTGGCATTGAATAGGAAACTTCTTGAGCTCCAATTGCAATTTCTACCTCTAGAGAAGGAAAGTAACCTTGATAGATTGTTGGATAAATATAATAATAAAATCAAACAAAAAGATAATGAATAAGATAGAGGATCACACATATATCAGCATCATAGCTTAAGGGTTATGTTATAAGTTTGGCCTTAGGAGAGGAAGAATGTACAAGGCATGTGAAGAGAGAGAAGTGAACATAGAAGAAATGAACTTCAATAGAGTTATAGATAAAGAAAAAGAGAGAAACAAATAAAAAATTAATGAAGAAGATAGAGGCAAAAAAAATCAACATCGTAGGTCAATAGTTATGTTGGATAACAATGTTTCCCCTCTTTCAAATAATAATAAATTGGCATACAAGCCAATATCAAAGATGGATCTTTCTGATTATGAGTGATGTATGCTTAGCTACCACTTACTACCACATAATGTAAGAAACCTTTTCCTCTTAGAATGGAAATGCCATGCCTTTGTGCACTTTTTACCAGACTAATAATCTAATTGAGTGTTTAGACCTTGCTTCTTGCTTAATAAAATTGACTAAATAAATGACATCTATTTTATAAGAGGTATTGAATGATGTTTGTTTAGCAGTAGCATTTGGGTCTAAGGATTACCCAAAACACTTGTAGGAGAACTGTTATGAAGAGGAAATTTTTCGTTGTGAGGAAGACTAGTACTATATATGTTGAGGTGCATCTCCAAGTTATGTATAGGAACAAGTGTTTTAGGATTCACAATGTGTTACTTTGTTGGGAATAATGGGTTGTTCAGAGGGAATATAAATAAGCAAATTAGTCATATTACATATAGAGTGTGAGAACTTATGAATTGGTGTCAGGCGTCTCTTTATTTTTGCAAATGTGATATATATTTATTATTTTGAAATTTGTATTTACCATTGATTATATTGGAGTCAAACCTGTCATCTTTTATAATCAATCTTTTACACTTCCTTTTATTAGTACCTTTATCACCGTTTCCCATGCCATTGGCGTTAATTTGAACTACCACACGGGATGGGGGAATGTGGTTTCTTTGAAATAAAAATAATGCCAATATTTTTGGACGCGGATGGTAGGTGAATATAAATATATATATATATATATAACCATCTACCACTCGCATTGTCCAAAAATTATATATATATATATATATATATATATATATATATATATATATATATATATATATATATATATATATATATATATAAAAATTCAATTTCACTTTCCTATACAACATGCCTTGTTAATTGTGAAGTTGATTTTTTTTTAATTTTTTAATCTGTAGGGTATGAATTTTGTGAAAGAATGGCTTTTACAGTGATATGGGAAAATTTAGTTGTAAATCTGACCACTAAGCTACATGAAAGCACTGTTTCATCCTTGAATAATGCCACCAATTGGGTTGGAACTCTATGGCTTACACCTTTGATTAGGGCATACATTGCTGATACTTTATTGGAGCACTTCTAGGCATTTATAATATTTTCATGTATATATATCCTGGTAACTACTACGATCTCTTATTTCTTTCATTCCAGTGATAGAGCATTGCTAAATGAATTGAGTTGTAATCAGAAAGCTACTATGACATTGATTTTGGCATAGGGAATGGGGATTATCACCCTTATAGTTTTGTTGACGTCTTTGATACAACCAGACTACCCATCAAATGAAGGATGTCAAAAGGCTTCCTCTTTGCAAATTGGGATTTTCTACGTTACTTTATATATGCTTGTTTTAGGCTCTGGAGGATCCAGACTAAATATCTCCAGTTTTGGTGTAGATTAGTTCGACAATTTTCATCCAAAGGAAAAAATACACAAGGCCACTTTTTAAATTGGTGGATTTTTATAATATTCTTTGAAAATTTGCTTGGTCAGACATTGATTGTGTGTATTCAGGACCAGATCAGTTGGGGAGTGGGCGATGGAATTTCAACCGCACTGCTCATAATATTATCCTTGGTATTTCTGATGGGTGCTCCAATTTACAAACATAAAGTTTAAAGAGTTATCCCCCTACAACGAATGGTGAAAGTAATTGCAAAAATAATTTACAATTGGAAAGTCTAGGTTCCTTCAGATTCATTCTCTCTTCATGAATTGAATTCAGACAAATATCTCAGTCAAGGTCGATACCCCATTTCTCACACTTAATTTCTCAGGTTGGAAACTTTATCTTCTTTAAACATTAATGCATCTATTTTGTATAATATAATGTATAAGTGAAAATGATGATTGTGAATGGTATATTTTTAGACAAAGTAGTAGTTTAGAGTGAGACAACCTCAAAACCATGAACTGTGACAGGTGTAGAGGAAACAAAGATAGTGATGCGAATCCTTCCAATTTGGCTAATGGTCATCTTACCAAGCACATTGTTTTCTCAAACTATAACGTTATTTGTAAAGCAGGCAATGACTATGGATAGGCATATGGGCTCTAACTTTAAAATCATGACAGCTAGTATAGGAGCTTTTGTTTCCATAGCAATGATACTATCTCTAATAATTTATGAACACTTATTATTCTCAATCTTCTGAAGATTGACTTGCAATCCATGAGGTATAACTATACTACAGAGGATGGAAATTGGCATGATAATCTATAGTATGATTATGGTGGTGGCCATGGTAATTGTCAATACATAATACTAAGAAAAGAAGACAAATGTGCCATAAAATGATATCGCAATTTGGAAGCAAGCATTGGGGCATAAGTTTCTAGCAAGTTTTATGGAGTATTTCAAAACTACCTTTCCTCCTAGTTTTATAGTACTAAAATTATTTGTAATAAAAATTGGTGCAAACATGACATTTAATTTATTTTACTTGCTAGAATGATGTCTAGAAGATAGACAATTGTGCGAAGTCCTTTTTAAATTACAAGAACTATCTAGTTTGCTTGTTTGATGTTTTGTAATTTACTTCCAATTTGTATGAATATTAGTGGTCATGATATAAAAAAGTATTAACTACCAAATTTCCATGCAAAATCAAATATCTATAATATTTAAGTTAATTATTTTTCTATATTCTTTTGTTTAATTTGTTGACATCATCTTTTTTTATCCTGATATTTTTTAGCAGTTTCTTGTTCAGTTGAAAAATATTAAATATTTGGTGCCTGTCAATGTTCTAAACTTAATATTAGATATCATATTTGATGGAAACAAGTCCGAACAAGGATCAACAAAGGAAGAAGAGTGAATTTTTTAAATTATAATTAAGAGTAGTGATAACACATAATGATGGCACAATAAGCTAAAAAAGACTTGAAGATCATAGAGTGTCCAAATGAATTACATGGTTCTAGGAATAGATTTTACAAAAATATATTGAAATTCATCCCTATACCATTATATGTTAAGGGTTAATGGCATTTAAGTACCTTTTTGTTTTTGTTTTTTTGTTTTTTTGATATAATAAAATGCATGTAGACCTGTAAGTTGTGGGAACAAGATTATTCCACCCAAATTGTTATCTATTTTTTTAATAATACTAATTATTAGATGTTTTGATGTCAATGATGATATTTATCGATTGGTTGCACTAGAAGGAATTAAATTTTTTTTCAATGGTTTAAATTCATTTTTCATCTCTAGAGAAACAATAGTTGGGATTGAAATGATATTATCTCTTAATAGACCAAAAAAAGAGTATTTTATATAGTCTCTAGAGAGACAAAATAAGTAGTATTATATATCATCTTTGGTGAGACAATTATTTGTTATAATAATAAGAGAATCTCACTTTGAAATAATATTTAAGAAAATATGTAATTTTTTTTGTCTCAATTTGAGAGGATTTGCTTAAGTATTGTCTCTAATATTGTTTAAAAATACACTTATTTATTATAATGTTTCATGTGAATGGGGCATTACTCATGATAAAATGTAAATGTCATAATAGAGAAGTCACCCCTTGAAGATTAACAAGTTGTGGAAAGCAATCACCCCCGCAAAATATTGAGCCCCCCCCCAAATATTCAAGTGCACACTCAAAAGACGTCAGACTCAGTCGAGAATGCGTCTTAGAGCAATCAGTGCAAGACTAAAGCAAACAGGACGTCGGACTCAGCCGAAAATGCGTCCCGAGAGACCCAAATTTTTGGCACTTTATAAAATAGTGAATTTTTAACAAATAAAAATTCTATGATGTAGATAATTGAATTCCAAACACTTTTACAAAAAAATGGCACCCAAATCCAAGCTACTTTTTGGAAGATATTAAAGGTTCAATTTTCCCGTAAACTAGTGTTTTGTAAAAAAAACACTAAAACATTAAAAAATGCCTATTTTGAGAAACAAAGTGGCCTTCCAACCACTCATTGGATTTTACATAGAATGAGGAATCCAAAATATGTTTGTGTGAGGGAGAATTGGCCTCTCGCCAACCAAGTCCTCACCTTCGTCTTCGTAGGTCGAAGATACAAGTTAAAATTCAAACCCCAAAAATACAAAACTGTCTATAAAACTGAATATTCAGTCAAATTGACTAATTTTTGTTTTAACAAGTCAATTTTTAATTGAAGAAAGTAAAGTAAAGACAAATTTGATGAAATCCACATGTCTAAAGGCCCACATGGGATGCCAAGCAGGAAGGGGCACCAAAAAACATAGTACAAATTTTATCTCAAAAAAGACAAAAAAATAAATGCAAACCTGCTGTTAGGCATCATATGGCCTGATGGCATGGCAGGGAGGACTGTGGAAAATAGAAAAAGTCAGCTAATGGTCTGCATAAACATGGCACAGAGTTCCAGAAGTGTTACGCCTGGACTGAAGCAAAAAATGGCATGTTGTACGAACTGGGCAACAGCTGGGCTAAATGCAATATGGCCAATGGTGTGGAGTAGCTAGAGCAGGAGGATGGAGACTGTGGCATGGAGCAGTAGGTTGGAAGGTGGTGTCCAAGAACAAAAAAAGTTTGCAGAGATCCCTTTTTTTTCTTGCAAAATGACAAAACCAGAATTCCTCCGCCTTGCTAAAGAAAACCATAGATCTGGACAAGATGTCTTGTCAAATACTAACTCAGAAGTAAATTTTTAAAAAACTTTTGTATGGATTTGCATGACTTTTCAAAAACTTTACCAAAGCTCTCAAATGCAATGGATTTTTAAAAAAAAACTACTAAGAAAGCAAAGTAAGAATTTCAAAATAAACTAATAGCATAACCAGACACACGATTACCGAAGTAGCTCTGATAACATATCAGAGTTGTTGCTAGATCTAGATAATGCGAATGCAATGGATATGTGATCACATAAGTTGAAGCAAGTACACACCACATAGATGTTAAAGCAATTTGAAATTAACACAATAAGATAAATTGCACAAGACGAAATGGAGAAAACCAAAATCTAATTGACATGAGATGGCCAAAGAGAGGAATACATATAAGAGAGTACGTAACTCCTCCACAAAAGGTGGACAAGGCACCCCAAGAATAGATAGTAACTCCTCCATGAAAGGTGGTGACAAGGTGCTAAGAATAGAGAAGTAACTCCCATCAAGGGAGTTACTTATGACATTCTTATGACACCTATGACACATCTATGACACACACCTCCACATAAGCTAGCCTACCCACAAATGTAGGAAAAATCCATGTATGCACAAGAAATACAATTTCCCTAATTAATAAATAGGGAAAAATAAAAACCTAGACTAATATCAGAGTTGTTGCCAGAATCTAGATAATACGAGTGCAATGGAGATGTGATCACACAAGTTGAAGCAAGTGCACACCACATAGATGCTAAAGCAATTTGAAAATAACAAAATAAGAGAAATTACACAAGACAAAATGAAGAAAACTAAAATTTGATTAACATGAGATGGCCAAAGCTATGACACACACCTCCACATAAGCTATCCTATCCCACAAATGTAAGAAAACTCCATGTATGCACAAGAAATACAATTTCCCTAATTAATAAATAGGGAAAAATAAAAACCTACACTAATATGGTATCTGTCATCTGCAATGTTTGAAAATTTTCTATATTTCAAGGCTCTTTTTAAGAAACAGAGTGAGAACTCCATCAAGGTTCTTCAAACTAATAATGGAGGGGAGTATGTCAGCATCAAGTTTGAGTAGTTTTACACCATAGAGGAGATTGATTTGCAGTGCATAGTCACCTACAGTCCTTCACAGAATGGGGTTGCAGAATGCAAGAATAGGTTCTTGAAAGAGATGGGTAGTTGTATGATTCACTCCAAATCCTTAACACCATAGTACTGGGTTGAAGCCATCAATTGTGCTTGCTACATTCAAAATAGGGTTCCTCGCAAAGCTTTGAAAGGGATAACACCCTTTAAAGCTTGGCATAAAAGGAAACCTAATGTTGAGCACCTTAGAGTTTTTGTATCCCCAGCCATGGCCCACATTCTGAAGAAGAAACACAAAGCTATGGAATGTCAGTCCAAGCCTTGTATCTTTGTAGGATATTTGGATGGTATTAAGGGATATCACCTTCTAGATCCAGTCACTCATGAGTTGTTTATCGAGATAAGTGTCCATTTTTAGGAGAGTCCTAGAGACTCAACACTTGACACTTCTTCTCCCTCATTGGATCTACTTCTTCATGATGATTCTTCATTAGATTCAGATCAGCTACAATAGGTTCTTAAGCCAGAGACATCTTCTTCTTCTTCGAGTTTAGACAGTGAGGATAGTGATGCAGTGTCATCCACCTCTAGTCATTCAAAAGATGAGGAGTTAGCACCTGACTTGCCCACTTCCAGGCCACTTTGGGCTAGACAAACACTTAAGAGTGCTGGCACTTGGGTAGGAGATTCCACAGATGATAGACATACTAGGGGGATTTTTAGAGAGATCCACATGCCTTCTTTGCTACAATTTTAGATCCACATACTTTTCGAGAGGCATCGGGGGTACCTGTGTGGGATAGTGCTATGGAGGAAGAATATTCTTCCTTAATCAAAAATCACACTTGGGACTTGACTTCACTTCCTAAGGGAAGAAAGATGGTTTGATGTAGGTGGATATATCAGACCAAGTTTATAGCAGATGGGTTGGTTGATAAGTACAAGGCATGATTGGTCGCCAAGGGTTTCTCACAGGTGGCAGGCATTGACTACTCAAAGACATTTGCACCTGTTGCAAAGATGGCTTCTATCTGACTCACCTTGGCTATTGCCATAGCACATGGTTGGGATGTGTATCAGATGGATGTGAAGAGTGCCTTTCTTCACGGAGACCTAGAGGAGGAGATCTACATGGAGCAGCCGCCAGGATTTGTTCAAGATTCTTCCTTAGTATGCAAACTTAAGAAATATATCTATGGCCTCAAACATGCCCCTTGAGCTTGGTATGCCAAGATGGATTCCTTCCTTCTCACAGCGGGTTTCACTAGGTGCCATTCTGATCCCAATGTCTACTTTTTACGACAGGATGATTGGCTCCTAATTTTGGTTCTATATGTTGACGACCTTTTGGTCACCCAGAGTTCTTCATCATCTATTGCAATTGTGAAGGCATCTCTTCAAGATAGATTTGACATGACAGACTTGGGTTTGTTACACTACTTCCTTGGCATCGAGATCTCACAGTCAGATTCAGGGATTTCTCTTGAACAACCTAAGTATGCTCTTGACTTATTGGCTCAATTTCACATGGCTGATTTCAAGCCATCTCTGACTCCCTTTCTATCAAGAGTCAAGCTTGAGGCTGATTGTTCTTCACCATTAGTTGATGCCACTCGATATCAACAACTTGTTGGTAGTCTCATCTACTTGACTCACCCTAGGCTCGACATATCATATACAGTAGGACTTGTCTCTAGATTCATGAAGGAACCTCATGAGTTGCATTAGAAAGTAGCTAAGAATATCTTGCATTACATACATGGTTCACATAGATATGGGATTCATTACAAATTTGGCATAGAGGTTGACTTGGTTGGATATATAGATTCAGACTGGGCTGGTGATTCATAGAGTCACAAGTCCACTTTTGGTTACAATTTCTCTTTAGGTTTTGGTCCTATCAGTTGGTCTAGCAAGAAGCAGAATGCTATTGCTATATCATCTACAATGGCAGAGTATAGGGGAGCTGTTAATGCAACTACTAAGGCTATTTAGCTTTAGGGGATTCTTTTTGAGTTTGGCATTCCTATCAGGCAGCCCACCATCATTTATTATGACAACCAAAGTACCATTCAAATTTGTAGGAATCCAGTTCAGCACCAGTGGACCAAGCACATAGAGATTCACATGCATTTCATTCGAGAGTTTAATCATAGTCAGGTCATTGACTTGATATTTTGCCAGTCTTTAGAGTAGGTTGCAGACATCTTCACTAAACCTTTCACTGAGAGCAAGTTCATCCATCTACGAGCTCTTCTTGGGGTGCGGTCTACATCTGCAGTAGCATCATCTTCAGGGGGCCACTAGCCTCTTCTTTCTTTTATTTCTCTCTTTTAGGGTGGAGTTTTTTCCTACGGGTTTTCTCTTTTTCTCTATCTTATGGGAGATTGCATTTGTACATGGGTACCTCATTAGGCCTAGTTGTCGGGACCTATTTTATATTTCCACACTGCCCACCTAAGATGTGCTTATGGGGGGTATTAGTGTAGGTTTTTATTTTTCGCTATTTATTAATTAGGGAAATTGTATTTCTTGTGCATATATGGAGTTTTCCTACATTTGTGGGATAGGCTAGCTTATGTGGAGGTGCGTGTCATAGATGTGTCATAGGTGTCATAAAAATGTCATAGGTAACTCCCTTGATGGGAGTTACTTCTCTATTCTTATCACCTTGTCATCACCTTTCATGGAGGAGTTACTGTCTATTCCACAAATGTAGGAAAACTCTATGTATGCATAAGAAATATAATTTCCCTAATTAAAAAATAGGGAAACTAATGTGTTATCACCCAAACTAATTGAAGTCATGCTACAAGGCTCTAAAGATGAAAACTCAACTAGTGAAGAGCCCATGTGGTGAGAAGCACATGAGTTGATGACCCATGAAGATGTAGAAGTTATTGTAGCTACAAGGGCCTTGCCCTTTTCTTTTTCCTTACCCTTGCCTTTTGCCTTAGTAGAATCTTGGGTAGATGAATTATGCTTGATGGACTCAAGAACACCTATGTTGTTCTTCTCTAGAAGATTAGTTAGGTGATCTATTTGTTTCTTCATGCATTTGTGTTCATCATGCCCTGTCTTTTTACAATAGGCACACTTAACCTTCTCCTTCTTAGGTTTAACATTGGAGGATGAAGACTCAGTGTTGTTTTTGGCAGGATTGGTGTTTTATTTCTTCTTCTCTTAGTCCTTGTTCTTTTTCTTCTTCTCCTTTGTTGAATTCTTGTCCTTACCATTTTCATCTATTAAAGCTTGGGGTTGAGCAGACTTCACTGTGCCCATTTGAATTAGCTTATCTTGCTCCCTAGTCAAGTCGGCATTGAATGAATCCAAAGAAGGCATTTTCCAGTAGTGCTAAGGGCACTTTTTGTGGCATGGAAAGTGGAGACAAAGATTGAATAGCTTGGACCTAGCTTTGTGAGAATAAAAATGACGAGTTGATCATCTTTCTTCTCTATCCCACATTCTTTCAATTGCAATCTAAGGACCTTAAACTTAGTGAAGAAGTCCTGTAGGGTGTTAAAGTTGCTAGGACTTAGACTTATGAGTTCATTTTCAAGCTCATGACCTCTCATCTCATCAAGCTTTGGAAAAAACTTTTCTAAGGTGTCCCATATGTCATTGGGAGTCTGGGAGGATTCTAGATGGAATAGAAGTTTTGGAGACATAGAAAAGCTCAGTAATCTATAGGCTTCATCACTACAATTGTACCACTTGACCTTTTTAGCATCAGTGTTGGGTTCTACTTCAATACCCATGGTGATCCTATACAACCCTTTGCTTTTAAGAATGATTGACATTTTAACCTTCCATTCATGATAGTTGAAGGGTGTTAGGGGTTTAAGTTGAAAAGAATCAATTTTTAGCTGAATTTAGGTGAAGTTGTGTTGATTGCAAGTTGTGAATTTATGCAGAAAGGAGAATGAAAGTGAATTTTAGTTAAGGATAGAAATTAGTGTGAGGCAATGGATGAAGAAATGAATGTAATAGAGAGAAATTAGACTTAGGAGTTAGTTGACCTACCAAAAGGAAAAGAGGTCATAGGAGTCATGTGAGTGTATAAGACAAAAACCAATCCTAAAGGCAAGATAGAGAGGCATAAATCAATACTAGTGGTGAAGGGATACAATCAAAGGCCTATATGTGACTACAATGAGACATTTTCACCCATAGCAAGTCTAGAAATGGTAAGGACAATTATAGCCATTGTTGCGGGATAGCCACCTAGATATGATATTATCGATTATGAGAATAAGGTATATAGATTGGAAAAGGAATTATATGGGCTCAAGCATGCCCTAAGAGCATGGTACAACTATATATACTCTTTTATGTTGAGCAATGGGTTTAGTAAAATCACTAGTGATCCCATACTCTACATAAAAGTGAGAAAAGGTGATATTTTGATTGTAGTTTTGTACGTGGATGATCTAATATTCACCAAAAATGTAAATAAATCAATAGAAGAGTTTAAAATAGCCATGAAGGAATTTAAAATGATCTATTTAGGATTATTAAAGTAATTTCTTGGGATAGAAGTCAAGCATATGGATAATGGCATATTTGTATACCAATCTAAGTATACGAATGAGGTTTTGGATGTTGGACAACAAGCTAGTATCTCACCAACTGAGACAAGCATAAATATGTGAAAAGATGATTATAGAAGTAATGTAGACCCCACACACTATAAGACTTTAGTAGGAAGCCTAATTTATTTGAATACAACTAGGCCAAACATCATGTATGTATTCAGCCTCATATCTATATTCATAGAAACACCAAAGAAGAAAAATTGGCAAGTGAGCAAAAGGATATTGAGTTATTTGAATAAAACAAGAGATTATTGAGTATTGTATGCAGTAATAGATTAGTTTCGGCTAATGGGTTATAAGGATAGTGATTTGTCCAGTAGCCTTGATGGATAAAAGAGTACTTTAGGTTTTGTGTTTCATCTTGGTTCAGGATCCATATCTTGGGATTCGAAGAAGTAACCTGTAGTTTCACTTTCTATATCTAAAATGAAGTACATAGTATTTAATACAATAGCATGCCAAACTTATGGTTAAGAAAGATAATTTCATATTTACATAAGGATTAGCAAGAAGAATCTACAGTCTATTTTGATAATATATCTATTGATGTGGTGGATTGCACATTGTGAAGGGAGGCTCAGATCTCTTCATCCATGTGACACAATGGAGACATCCCTTTTGCTATGGGTGGTAAATGTGAGGGATGAATCTCTAGATTAGGGGCTATCTCCCCTTGATGCACCTTAAGGCCCTAGATTTCCTACTATTAACAATGGAATGGATGAAAAGGGAGAGAAATGATAGAAATTAGAACTTAAACTAAAGTGGTGATGTACCAAAATGGTTGGTCTGCTCAGCTTTGACATACACTTTACACCAAGACAAGCTGACATACACTATTATTCAAGATGAGAAACTCTCCTGCATTAGTATTTCAATAGGGGGTGCTATGGAGATACAAGGAGGAAGAACTACCAAAGGTGTTCTAAAACACACTATAATAGCCTATTCACATGTGCCTACAGTCTACTATAGACACTTCATGTTGACCTATAAGAAATATCTCACAATTCACTAGATATGTTGGATTCAAACTATGAAAGCATGAAAGAAAATGACTTGACACAAGATCAAAAGCATAGACATATGCAAAAGTGTAAACCCAAATAGAAGTAAAATTTTTATGTCTTCATTCAAGGTAAATTCCTACAAGGCTTCACCATACAAGCTAAGAGGCTCTTTCTTAAAATGAGAAGTTACAATTATATAGAGCAAGATGCTGACAGAACAAGGAAAGGAGACCCATGCTGGAGTCAAATACTTCTGAGATAAGAGTCAATGTTGCTACCATATTATTCAAACTATGTATGGGAGAGCCATGTTGTAGATGTCAAAGCCACCACCCTTACTCTTTTGGGCCTAAAAAATCATGGGATACTCCTTCTAGCAACTAACAAAGCTATCCCCAAGTTGTTGTGGCTAGACCATGCTCTCCTTAATGATGGGTGCAACTAGGTGTGCATTAATGGCTTGGCATGAAAACATGGGTTGTGACTCTCTATAGTTCAAAAACCAATCTATTTTATTTGTTTTTGGTAGATATACTCTACCTAATGTATTAATTCCTATGGCTGAGTTATCTATGCCACTTGTCTTATTTTGATTGGCCCTTAATTTTGCCCTTTGTCTTTGTTAGCAGCTGGAACAATTCTGAGTTTTATCCTTTTCACTTTGTCTTTACCTAGGCCAATTTTCCTTTGGGCTTGGATTTTATTTTCTTCTGGGTCCCTTTTCTTACTTGCTCATTCATTTGTTCTTTAGGCTTTCAGGGTTTTGTTTCTAAATTCTTTCAAACAAAATGTCTAAAGGAATTCTTTTAGACATTTTTTCTAAAGGTAATTCACCATTGATCTCTCTTTTGTTTCAGCCCTTTTTTCTTAGACTTTCATTTGGACAAAATGTCTGAAGGAATTCTTTATTTTGGCACTAGATTTTCTTGAAGGGCAAGTTACCTTCGGTCTTTTATCTTCATCCCTTGCTTTCTTAAAGTGCCATCCGCAAAGGCCATTTGTGCTTAAAAGTACACTTCAAAAAAATGGAAATGGTCCACTTTCTCGACCAAGTGCCCTCTGTAAAGACACTTAACCTTCAAAACTTTTATAATTTCCCTACATGTAGTTGAAGTGCCCTTTGAGTAAATTCCTTACCTTTACGAGCCACTTAAACCAAATCGGGTCATTCACTTACTTTTACTTATAAAATTTGACAAGTAATAAACCTACACAAACCCAAATTTCACTAGATAGACCATTTTGGACTTCTCATGAGCTCTTACTTCAATTTTTACATCAACTTCAACTCATAAAACAAACAAGGAAAGACACTTGTAAGCCTTGATTTGATCTTCCAAGACCAAATCAGGGTTTGCAATTGTCTTTAATTATAAACCTTTATAAATAAATATGTTTGAAAAGTCTGAATTACACCATAAGGACCAAATTAGGTTTATCAAGTAACTTAACTTATGAAAATTTCACAAGTAAAGTCATTTGGAAAACCCAATTTAGTCTATTGTAGCTAAAGTAACTACTCTTGACAAACCCAAAATGAACTTGGCTAAGTAAATAAGGAAAACACTTGGCTTTTTATCAAGAAAGGTTTGGTAGAGAATATTTTTCACAAGGTGATAGAGGGATGATCTAGCCAAAACATGGATTGAATGACTTTTACAAAGAAAAAGGAGAGGGTTCCCAATTTTGGCTTATAGGACCAAAAATTGGTCAACAATATTATCCATAGTGTTATCAAATAACCTCATCTTTCATGGTAGGAGCAAGTACATTGCAATAAGATATCACTTCATTCAAGAGTTAGTTGAATATCATGTGATAGAGCTTAAATTTTGTAAGTCAAATAATTAGTTATCTAATATTCTTACTAAGCCACTATCAAAAGACATTTTCATGTACTTAAAAAGAAGTTTAGGGTTCATTGATGCATCAACATTGGGCCTACATGGTTTTATGTTGGCTCTAGACTCCCACAAACAAGCTATAGACTTCAATAGGGTAGTTAAAAAATTTAATAGTCTAGCTATAAACTTCAACAATCTAGTTAAGTACTTCATTAGGGTAGTTATGGACTTCAACAGTCTAGTTATTGAATCTAATAGTGTAGATATAGACTTTGACAATCTAGCTATGGACTCCAAGAAGGTAGCTACGGACTTTGATAATCTAAATACGAACTCCAATAAGGCAACTATAGACTTTGACAATCCAACTATAGACTCTAATAGGGTAGTTATGGAATTTAACAATCCAACTATGGACTCCAATAGGGTAGATATAGACTTTGACAATCTAGGTATGGAATCCAACAAGGCATATATAGACTTTGACATTCTAGATATAGGCTTTGGCATTCCAGCTATAGACTTCAACAGTCCAGCTCTGGACATGCATAAAATGAGTCCAAAAGGATATATATAGATAAAGAGAAGTTTTAAAGACTGAAAAAAGTTTAGTTGACCATGGTAGGAAGGTTAAGAATAAGGGAAGGGTTAATTTTAGTGGGATATATTAAAAACTCCTTAGAGGTTTCTAGGCAAATTAGATTCATAATGGTGGAAAATACATTTGGAAGGTGATTAATTATTTAGGTGAATCAAGTGATAGAGTAGGCAAATCAAGATTTTATGAATATAAAAACTCTCTAAATTTAAAGATTATTACATATTTGGATTCCTCTAGAAAAATTATACAATTTTTAAAAAAACAATCATCACAACTTAGAATGTATACAAATTTTATGGCCTCTTGAAGTTGACTAATTTAGAGTACACTTATCAACAGACATCCACATGATGTAAAAAAAATATACATGATGTCAATGGTCATCGACATAATGTAGATAGCCATTAGTAGGTACTGACAGTCATCAACACCATGCAAATGGTCATTTGTAGGTGTCAATGGACATCGACATCATGTAGATGACCATTAGGATCATACAGATGCCCATCAGCATCATGCAAATGTGTATAAATATATGTGAATGGCCATTGGCATATGTAAATGACCATTAGCATATGTGAATGGCCATCAACATATGAAGATATGTAGATGGTTTTTAGCATAATTATGTATTTATCTTGGGTTATTGACTAGGGAATAGGTTTATGGTTAGTTGCCTTAACCATTTGGGTCAAGAGGTTAGTTTGTTTTAATTAGACTTGGCTATTTAATGATAGCCGATTTTGGTAGTTTCACCCACCCTTTCCATGTTTCTTGAGTGGTTTTTTACTTTGCCTATTTATTAGGCTTTCATGTATGGTTCATAAATATGTGTTATGTAATGCAATTTGTTTCTCTTTTTAATCTGTGTGTTCAATCTAATATGGTATTCAAAGCCTATGGTTTGTAGAGCCTGAGTGGAGGTCTATGGAAGCTATAGACGTTGGTGTCTTTCTAAGGAGGAGCTTCATGCACCCAATAGAGAGCCGGAGGAGAGATAAAATTTTGTAAGCTCAACTTGAAGACCAAAAAAATATCCAGGAGGATCCAAAGACTGAATAAGATTGAAAGAAGGTTAGAGGAAGTAGTTTTAGGCTGTTTAAAGCCTCTATTTATTTTTTTGGGTACGCTGTATGGTGTATGATGTTATACAGTTTACGGGAGAGGATAAAAATTCAAATCTTGATCATTTTTTATCAAAATAAAAGTTGAAACTATGAGTTAATTCATAACTTGAATAGTGGTGCAAACAGTTTATGATTTGGTTGATAAACGGGCTCAGAATCTAGGCTTGAAGTTTAATAGGAAGGTCAATTTTCTTCTTGGCTGATTATTTTCATGAAATTTTTAACCTAAATTTTTATTATTTTTATTATTTTTATTTTTTTAATTCAAATAAATCAAAACTTTAGCCAATAGGGGTTATTGGGGACCTACCATTGATTAATAATCATATAAGCATTTGAAAAGTTAACAATTTCACCATTTTCTAATTTTTTATTTGGATATTGACAGAGATTTTTTTTTTTTTAATTAGAGTTGTAGGTTTCTCGATTTAGTTGTTTTAGTGGTATAAAATTTGAGATCTTGCATATAGTATTGAGTTTCTTACTAAAAACTGAAAGAGTTGTTTTATTTCAATACAGAATCAATGTGTATAAGAAATTTTTATAAAAGTCATAACAATTTTTTTGATTTAATTGTTTTCTTGAAAAATGGGGTCAAATGGCTAGTATTCAACACATGTTACTATTAGATTCTTAGAAATTGATAGGTAAAAGATTTAGTTTGTGGAGTCATAACATTTTAATGATATGTGAATATAGTAACCTTGATCAAATAATACTCGATATAGATCAAAGCCCTACCATTGTTTATGATGATTATGATAAACATCATCAAGAGGCTCTTATGTTGTTAAAACTATTAGTAGCAGATAATCTAATCTTAGAGGTCATAAATGTGACCATTACATCAGCTTTGTGGACTAATATTACCTCTAAATACCAAGCTTCTAAAGCTAGTAGAGTTTTGTATTTGAATAATTTGTTGTTTTTTACTAAGATGCAGGAAGTTGGCTCTATTTATATATTTTTATTGTAGATCAAGTACATCAGTGATCAGCTGAAGGCTATGTAAAACCTTGTTGATGAGCAAGATCTGATTTCTCTAGTTATGCAAAATCTTTCACCTTCATTTGACTCATTTATGGAGTCCTTGCACATGATTGTTGAGACATAGACTTTAGACTTTGAAAAATTATCCACATGACTATTACAGAAGGAGAGATGGCAGGAGCAGACATTGTTGTCTATATCTACTTATATAGAGAGTGCATTATTTATCAAGGGAAAGGGTAAGAAGTTTGGTAAACCTAATATTTATCTAATAAAAACTTCACAAGTAAGTGGTTCTAATAAGAGATCTATGTGGATATGTTTTTAATGTAATCAACTTGGTCACCTTAAGTAAGATTGCAAGAAAAAACAATAGGATATGGCTAACCCTAGAAAGAAAGATCATCATGTGAATGTAGCTAAAAGTGAAGGCAAGGAAACATCTTCTAATTTTAATTTCATGGCTTCTAGTGGGAATTCTATGGCAGATTGAGCTTGTTACTTTGATTCATGGGCATCTTGCCATTATACATGTCATAAGGATTGGTATGTTGATTTTGTTGAAAATGACAGTAATAATGAATCTTTATCTTTGGGAGATGGTAGGACTCATTTTGTGAAAGGATATGGTAATGTTTAGATCAATTTTAATGGTGTAGTTTGGTATACATTTAAGAATGTTAGTTATGTGCCTATTATGAACAAAAATTTACTTTCAATTAGTGAGATCACTTCAAAATCTGATTTTGTAGTAAAGTTTTAAGGACAATAATGTTTAGTCACTACCAGAGATAACAAGATTATTGTTCTTGTGATTGGTGAGAAATGTTTGTATAAGCTTGCAGATCCAAAGAGAGCAAAGTAAAGTGTACTTGTTGCAGTTGATATCACAAGTTCATTATGGCATGAAAGGTATGGAGATTTGAATTTCCATTATTTGAATACATTGAGCAATATTAATATGGTTAAGGGGATTCCTTTTATTTAGGATACTTATCATGTATGTATTGGATGTCAGTTGGGGAAGCAAGTTCGACATTCATTTGACATTGGTAAAGCTTCAAGATGTAAGGTAGTAATGGATCTAGTACATACAGATTTGTATGGTCTAATGCAAACACCTACCCCTTATGGAACCAATTATTTTTTGTTTTTGGTTGATGATTTATCTAGGAAAAAATGGGTATACTTTTTAGTGAAGAAATATGATTATTTTTCTAACTTCCTTACTTGGAAAGCTATGGTTGAAAAATAGGCAGGATGGTTAGTGAAATCTCTTAGAATGGATAATGGGGGTGATTTCAACTCAAAATAGTTCAATCAGTTTTATGCCACTAAAGGCATACACAGACAGTACACTACCCCTTACACTTTATATAAAAATAGAGTTGTAGAAAGGCAAAATAGGATGGTGATGGACATGGATCATTGTGTGGTC
Source organism: Torreya grandis (assembly GCA_037957365.1). Lineage (NCBI taxonomy): Eukaryota > Viridiplantae > Streptophyta > Pinopsida > Cupressales > Taxaceae > Torreya > Torreya grandis. The sequence goes on along the minus strand of JARHVA010004013.1, from coordinate 699,178 downwards.
AAAAGTAGTAATGTCCCATATATATATATATATATATATATATATATATATATATATATATATATATATATATATATATATATATATATATATATATATATATATATATATATATATATAGGGTAGAAGTAGTGAATACAACGATGTACATCCTCAATAAAATTCCTACAAAATCATTGGAAAATATGACTCCAAAGGAGGCTTAGTTAGGTCCAACTCTAGATGTAAGTACTTTCTAAATTTTTAGTTGTGTAGCTTTTGTAGTTATTCTTAGTCAAAAGAGAAGTAACTTGGACATAAAAAGTAAAGCATACATGTCTATTGAGTATAGTGGGAATTCAAAGGCCTAAAAAATACTTGATGTTTCTACTAAAAAAGTTGTGGTAAATAGTGATGTCATAGTCAATGAACAAATGCCATACTTCATAGCAATTGGTATAGTTTTAGATATTGAGTCATTGTTTTCTTTTGATGATTCTATTATAGGTTTTGATGTGAAAGTTGTATAAGATTCTAGTTCATTAGTGGAATCACAAACCAAGGAGGGAATTAATGCAGGTCATTATGAGGTTCCAACAGAAAAACCAAAGAAGCCAAAGTGTTATTATTCCATAATGGAAACACTAAAGGAAGGAGACATGCCATAAGGTGTGGAAGGAAGAATATTGAGATTAGGAAAGCAGTTTGGTAATAGAGGTGAACATAGCAATTTTATTCTAACTATTGTTTCATATGTATTTGAACCTAATTTTTTTAGAGGCCAAAGAGAAGCATGAGTGGGAATCATCCATACAATTGGAATATGATTCCTTGATGAAAAATAAGACTTGGAAGCTCATGGAGCTATCACTAGTAAATAAATCCATTAGTTTTAAATGGATTCACAAGGCAAAATGCAAAGTAGATGGTTCCTTGGACAAACACAAAGGTAGACTTGTTGAAAAAGTTTACGCACAAGAAGAAGGGGTTGATTATGAGGATACTTTTTCTCCTACTACAAATATGGTAACTTTTAATTTGATTGTTGTTATTTTTTCTCAATTTAGACTGTAGGTGCACCAAATGGATGTCAAGAGTGATTTCTTGAATGGATATCTGGAGGAGGATGTCTACATGGTTCAACCATAGGGTTCTTAGGTTCCTAGTAAGGAACATCTTATTTTTAGATTGGTCAAGTCCTTGTATGGGCTTAAACAGGCTCCTTGAGCCTGGTATATGAAGATAGATACATACCTTAGGAAGTTTAGTTTCAAAAGTTGTCACTCTGAACCAACTCTTTATGTAAAGGTATTTGGTGATGATATCTTGATTCTCATTATATATTTTACTGATTTAGACATCACTGGGAGTAGTGTTAATCTTAGTGAGTAGATGAAGGTTGATATTTGTTGTACTTTTGACATGATAGACTTAAGACTACTGATATATTATTTAGGTGTTGAGTTTTGGCAAGGTGATTGTGTTGTTTTCATGTCACAGAATAATTATGACAAATTATTTATTGAAATATTTAGAATGATGAATTATAATCCAACTCACACACCTATGGAAGTTGGAGCTAAAATTTCAATTGAAACTGCTTCACCTCTAGTCAATGAAATAGTGTATCCACAACTAATGGGTAGTCTCATTTACCTCACTACCACTAGATCGGATATTTATTTTGCAATGAGATTTCTATCTCACTTCATGTTTGAACCACATGAGGTACATTAGTTAGCTACAAAATGGATATTAATATATGTCAAAGTTACTCTTAACTTTAGCATACTAATGAGAAGTCTATAGATTTTGAGTTTTTAGGGTATTCTAACTTTGATTAGGCAGGACCAGTAGATTCAAAAAAATCTATAACAGGGTTTTTTCACTCTTGGTTCAAGATATTTTTCATGGTAGATCAAACTTCAAACTATAGTTGAATTATCTTCAACAAAATTAGAGTATAAATCTATGGTCAGTGCAAGTTGTAAAACTTGTGGATAAATAAAATCTTAGAGGATCTTTAGTTTGAGTCATCAAAGCCTACTCTAATTTTTTATTACAACGAGAGTGTTTTGAAGATGTTGAAGAATCTAGTATTCCATGCTAGGACCAAACACATTGAGTTTCACCATCATTACATCTAAAAATTGGTTACAAATGAAGACATCAGTCTTTTTTACTACCCCATTGTAGAGCACCCAACATATATAATGACCAAACCACTTGGTGTAGACAAGTTCATAAAATTTAGAGATAAATTTGGTCTTCTTTTTGGTTTTGTCATTAAGGGAGGGTTTTAGTGTAATTATGTATTCACCTTGGTTTTTTTACTAAGGTAATAGGTCTATGGTTAGTTACCTTAACCACTTGGGTTAAGAGGTTATTTTGTTTTAATCAAACTTAGTTATTTCTTGCTAGCTAATGTTGGTAGTTTCACCCACCCTTTCCATGTTTTTTGGGTGGTTCATTTATTTGCCTATTTAATAGGCATTCATGTATGGTTCATAAGTATGTGTTTTTTAATGCAATTTGGTTCTCTTTTCAATCTTTACGTCTAATCTAATATCATCTACCAGTATATGTAGATGACCATCGACATATACAAATGATCATCTACATGTATGATGTGAGGTGAATGTATGTAGATTGCCTTTTGAGATACTAACAAAAAACATTTATATGAATGAAATTATTTTAAATAGTAGGTGATCTGACCCTAAAATTAACTTAAACCCATAAAATTTAGGCAATTTAGGCTCTTCAATACCCTAAAAAATTAACAAATGCAAATTTATAAAACTGGAATATTCATGAATCAATGAAGATTTGCCACTAAAATTTTTCTTGAATAAGAGGGAGAGTAAAAATATTTTATTTTACCTTCCTACCTACTTTTCCAACAAGCTCTAGATTATGACAGCGTTAACTATATGAATTTAATGCATTGTTCAAATTTGAAATCAGCCAATTGTTTAGAGTTTTTGTGGAGAAAATAGTGTTAGGTAAGAATCCCACCATCCAAAAATATTAAAAATGTTTTTTCTTCAAAGAAACCCCATTTCCCCATCCCCTGTGGTAGTACAAATTAACACCAATGGCATGTGAAATGGTGATAAAGGTGATAATCAAAGGCATTTTAAAATATTGATTATGGAAGATGACAATTTTGACTCTAATATATTGCTAGAGAATTCAACGTTAATGCATTGGGTGTTGGACAAATTATTTATTTCTTCTAGTCCTCAATTTCTAGAGTATTCTCATGAAGGTGTATAATAAGTCATTTGTAGCATAAATGCTAGGGTCTTAAAGCCACAACTCCCTCTTGGTAGAACATTAAAAACCCTTTTTACTCAAATATTAAAAGGGAAGAAAAAAGACTAAAAATAGCAAGTATTTTCCTTAATGTATCACAAAAGTGTGATAGTATTCCAAAACACATGAACAAAGAGGAAATCCAAGAATCTACTCTAAAAATATGGTGCATATCCTCATTATTTTATCAAAATATTTTATGGACGTGTAAACTTTATCATAAGAATAGTTGATGATTTTATACAATTCCTCATGTAGGGCCATGTCATATTATTTATACTTTAAATGAGAAATTAAGATTGTATTATTTCCAAATTCAATTATGAGAAGCATTCCATCTACCTTTATATTCATCTCACTAATTTATTTAATAATAGTTGATGATTTTATACAATTCCTTATGCAGGGCCATGTCAAATTATTTATACTTTAAATGAGGAATTAAGAGTGTACTATTGACAGATCTAATTGTGAGAAGCATTCCATCTACCTTTCTTTTCATCTCACTGATTTTTTTAATATTATGCAATACAACTGTGAAACATGTAACATGATATTATTGTCATAAAGTGTCATAAATGAAAGATTGACATTATCAATTTGAAATTTGAAACATGATGATTCTTATTCCCATCATTGAATATCCCAATAGTAAACAAGGCATGGAATCAACTTTAAATAAAAAATTAAAGACAACCCATTTAGGAAGAGAGTATTCCAGATAGAATATTCCTTGTTAAGTCATCTATTATGGCTAGTTAATGAAACAAAATGAATCAAGCATGTAATCCTTAATTTCTATAATAAGCCAATGTGCTAAATTGTATACAAATTTAGAGTACATTTGTAGTATAATTGCATAATCATTGGAAATCCTAAGTAAGCAATCCTAGAGTAATCATATTAAAAATTTACAGTATAATCATTGGTAAATACAAATTTCAAAATTATATATATATATATATATATATATATATATATATATATAATTTTGAAATTTGTATTTACCAATGATTATACACATCTTTGAAAATAAAAAGACACTAGTACCAAATCATAGGTTCTCACACTCCGTATGTAGTATGACTAATTTGCTCATTTATATTCCCTTCAAACGACCCATTATTCCCAATAGATTAACATGTTGTGAATCCTAAAACACTTTTTCCTAAACATAAATTTGAGATTCACCTCAACATATATAGTACTTATCTTCCTCACAACAAAAAAATTTCCTCTTCATAGCAATTCTTCAAAAAGATTTTTGGGTAATCTTCAAAACCAAATGCTACTACTACACGAACATGATTTAATACCTATTATAAAATAGATGTCATTTATTTAGTCAATTTTATTAGTAAATAAGCAAGGTCCAAACACACAATTAGATTATTAGTTTGGGAAAAAGTGCACAAAGCATGGCATATCCATTCCAAGAGGAAAAGGTTTCTTACATTATGTGGTAGTAAATACTAGCTAGGAGTACATTGATCATAATCATAAAGATCCATATCTGATATTAGCTTATATGTCAATTTACTATTTTTTGAAAGAGGGGAAACATTGATATCCAACATAACTATTGACCTGTGATGTTGATATTTCTGTCCTCCTCTATTTTCTTGATGACATTCTTCTTTGTTTCTCTCATTTTATTTCTCTAGCACATTTATCAAAGTTCATTTCCTTCTCTATTTCCCTCCATATCTTCACATGCCTTGTATATTCTTCCTTTCCTAAGGCCAAATTTGTAATATAACTCTTAAGATATGATGTTGATATATGTGTGTACCTCTATCTTTTTAATTATCTTTTACTTTGTTTCTCATTTTATTTATCCAATAGTATATCAAAGCTCCTTTCCTTCTCTGATTCCTTCCCTCTCTTCACAGGTTTTGTGTATTCTACCTTTCATAAGGCCAAATCTATAACAATTTGACACAATAAAGGAAAGGTATGTAATAGGAAAAAATGTTTTCAAATAAAACTACATTTTTTAAATAAGGAAACAAACAATAAGAAATTGATTCTTGATTTTTTTGAAGCAACATATTCATTTCTTTAAATAAAATAATAACATAGGTTAAAGGTTTAAATAGTCAAATCAAAGTGGACACAAATCTTACTTTCACTAATAGCAATGCCAAAGTTTCCAAACAACATGATAAGTAATATGGATATCAAATGTATTACAATAGATGTATACTAACAACCAAATAATTTAACAAAATAGTCATCAAATTGAAAAAAGGTGTCATGGATATGGAGCTAAAAAGTAATGAACTATAATGAAAATGTTCTTAAACTCAAACATTTTAAATACTTACTAGTGTTCCCAGTTTCACATTGAGAAACCAATTCATTGAATTCATCCTTAACATGTGGATATTTCCCAAGAATGTGATCTACTTGCAGATGTTTGAAACAATTTAGCGTTAGGTTATTTTATTAATAACTAGAAACACTTATAGAAACTAAATTAATTTAAAAATTGAAATGAAGTATCATGTTCATGAAACATAGTAAAAATTTCAAATGTCTAGTACCAATTATTTTTTTATTTTTCATATCGATGCATTTAACAAGTTCTCGACATGTGTTGTTTCAAATATTTATTTTTAATTTATCAAAAAAATCCATTTACAGTGGATTTATAGCTGCAAAAATAATATGTTTCATTTTAAAATTAGAAAAAGATATTAAAGTAGAAGGATAAAAATAAGATTTTAAATGAATGCTCTAGTTAGTGAAAGTATTCAAATATTAGTTATTCAAAATTTTACTATGGTCTATGGGAGGGCCATGTTGATAATGTTTCCCAATATAGTAATCAATTGGGCCCATTTGTATCTTCTTGGAAATCAATTCATTAGACCACCTAGTTGAATTCATTCTATGAGGATGTTGATTCATAATATTCAATTCACCCTCCCTATTCTATGTAGTCTTCTTTTCATGCTTATCTTCTTCCTTTAACACTCAACCTTCTTTGAGAACCTTCTCTTTCTCAACCTTCATTAAATACTCATTATCTATATAAACAAATTTTATTTCATCATATTTAATCAAAGCACTTTGGGAGCTTAGGTGGCAATTATTGTTTGAAATGATAGACTGTTGTCTTTGTTACAAAAACCAAATAAAAAACAATAAGATAGGTTAAGAAACAATACAAAGTTAAAATTTAAAATGAGTTTTAAAAAAGCAAAATATATCACAACACACCTTAGCCATGTTTCTTTTGTGTGATTGTCTAACAAATTTCAAATCAAATGTGGGTTCAAATGATAATCTTGTAGAATCTTGAATATGAGAAATAATTTTTATAATTCTGGAGAAAGGTAGAAAAAGTGTAAATTACTCTACAAGATCTTTATGATCATAAAATAGTGATTTGACCTGCCAAAACAATTCAAATTATCAAATTCTTTGAAAATAAATTGTAGTTTAAAAATATTTAAAACTAAAATCATAATCACGCTTCTTTTTTTAATAAGGTATACCTCTTGATATATATCATTGATTGACTTGTTTCCCTTTTCATACATATCTAGTATAAGCATCACACTTTGGCTATCATTATACAACATGTAATCTCCCTACTTATGCCTCAACTCTTATATGAAGCGTTGCATGTATATCACCAATAGTGAAAATCCTTATAAAGTAACATCTGAACCTGCATAGTATAATCATATATCAATGGTCCCTTTGAAGTACCTGATAATCCACTAGATTTCATCCTAGTGCTCTTTTCTTAGATTATTCATAAACCTACTGATAACTCTCACTACATGAGTGATATATGATCTCGCGTACACCATAGCATACATTAAACTTCCAACTATTGAAGCATATGAAACTTTAGACATGTAATTGATTTGTTCCTACATTTTAGAGAACTATTCCTTGATTAATTTGAAGTGATCTCCCAAAGGTGTACTTATAAGTTTTGCATCTTGCATATTGAACCTCACTAACACCTTCTTGATGTACTCTTCTAGAGACAATGCCAATTTTCTACTTTTCTTGTGTCTTTTTATTCTCATACCAAGGGTTTGCTTTGCATCACCCAAATCTTTCATTACAAATGAATTTTCTAATTTTATTTTGAGAGCATTTATATCCTACATGTTAGACCCTATAAAAAACATGTCATCTACATACAATAGAAAGATAATATAGCTACCATTATCCATCTCAAAATAGACATAATGGTTAGAATCACATATACTATAACTTTGTTCTATCATAAACATGTCAAATTTCAAATACCACTTACTTGGAGCTTGCTTTAGACATACAAACTCTTCTTCAACCTGCACACCATTTTCTCCTTACCTTTGACTTCGTATCCCTGTCGCTGCTCCATATATCTTTCCTCCTCCAAGTCACCATGACGAAATGTTATCTTCCCATATAACTATTCAAGGTGAAAATATTTTACTACTACCAAACTTAAAATAGTTCTTATCAAAGTCATTTTAACTACTGGATAAAATATTTCATCAAAATCTATACCTTTCTTTTATGAAAACCACTTTACAACAAGTCTAGTCTTGTACCTCTTTTTGCCTCAATCTTCTTCTTTCAACCTATAAACCTATTTATTTTGAAATGCTCTTTTACCTGTAAGTAACTGAACTAAATCCCAAGTTTGGTTATGTACCAAGGACTCTCCATCTTCTCTTTCATGCCTTGCTCCCACTTATTTCTAGTTTCTACCTGAATTACTTCTTCATAGCTTTCTATCTCAATACCATCAGTTAATAATAAATAATAAAGTGAAGGAGAGTATCGTTTAAGGAGTCTACTTACTCTGGTAGATATTGTAACTACACTTTCAGGAGTTTTAGGTACTTGTTGTATTTGTTGCACATTTTGATTTTTTGGCACTTTTGGAATTTCATTTCTAGTGATATCATCAAGTATTGCATATTCAGTATTTGAATTTTCTTGTTTCTTTCCTTGCATTTGATCTCTGTACATGACCTTCTCATTAAATATGACATCTCTACTCCTAATGATTTTATGATTTTAAAAATCCTATAAACAATAATCAAAATCATTAACTCTATATCTGACAAAAGTACATTTCTTGGATTTTGCTTCAAGCTTGGTTCTATTTTCTTTATCAATATTGACAAATGATTCACAACAAAAAGTCTTAAAAAAGGAATAATCTAACTTTTTACCTATCTATGCTTCTTATAGAATGCCATTAGCTAAAGGACTTGAAGTCCCTCTATTAAATAAACAACAGTAACCATAACATCTATCCAAAACTATAAGGGTAGTACTACATGTAATATCATACTCTATGATTGTCCTATTCATCCTTTCTGACACACCATTTTGTTGCGGTGTTCTTGGAATTATCTTCTTTGTACGAATCCCATGAGATGAATAATAACTATCAAATTACTTACTATAGTAGTCACCTCCATTATTTAATTTAAAACACTTCAACTTATTTCCTATCTCATTCTCAACCAAATCTTTCTATTTCTTAAAAGTATTAAAAACATCATTTTTTTTTGTATGTAATAAACTCAAGTTTTTCTATTTGCATCATCAATAAAAGTAACATAATAAGAAGATCCACGATGGGATGATACCTTAGCTAGTCCCCATACATTTGTATGCACAAGCTCTAACTTGTCATCCTTATTTATCTTCCCAACTCTATAAATCTAACTCTCTTTTATTTTTGATACATACAATGCTCACAAAAATCCAAATCCACCTTCTTCAAATTTGGTAACAAATTCTTTGAGTGGAGAACTTGTATCCCCTTCTCACTCATGTGACCAATTCTATGGTGCCATAATTTTGTATCCACTTCTATATAATATAAATCCATATAATATGCAACATTACCATTAGATAAATATAATGTACCTACCTTCTCTCCTTTTACTATTACAAGTGATCCTTTAGGGACCTTTATACTTTTTTTGCAAGTATAACTGTGCATCCCTCACTTCTCAACTAACTTCATGAAATTAGATTTATTCTAAAATTAGGAACATGCCTCATCTCTTTCAACAACCATTTGTTTCCATTATATAATTTTGTTTGTATCTTACCCTTTCCTACAATATTATAGGGTTCAACATCACCCAAATAAACCTGTCCAAAATCACCTTGAACATACTATTGAAAATATTTCTTATCAGGTGTAGCATGAAATGAAGCCCCTAAATCTAACACCCAAATAATCATTAATATTATCTAAAAAAATGATTAAATCATCTTGTAACACATCACCTGCTACATTTGCTTCCTAATTTTTATCTTTTAGTCCATCTCCTTATTTTCCTTTTGAAACCAACAATATTTCTTCAAGTGTCCTTTCTTCCCATAAATCCAACATACCAACGTTCCTTTAGATTTTTATTTTCCATTCTTAGACTTAGCATGATTCCTTAGGCCCTTTCCTTTATCATTTTATCTTCCCTTGTTCTCAAAATTCAAAGCATTACATGATGTCTCACCTATGTTTTTCCATCACATTTCTTCACTAAGAATAACACCAATAACATCATCAAACTTTTTAGTGTTTGAACTAGAGATAGAATTACTCATATCAATGATCAAGCCATTCCAAATTTCTAGAAATGAGCACATAATCAAAATATCCCTAACCTCATCATCAAAATTTACTCTTACAAAGCTTAACTAATTTATGACCATGTTAAATTCATTTAAATGATCAGCAACAAACCCAACTTCTAAAATTTATAGATTAAATAAATGCTTCTTAAGAAATTCCTTGTTGGAGGTTGAAGGTTTTTCATATACTCTATCCAATGCCTTTATCACATCCATTATTGTCTTTTATTTTAAAATATTGAAGGCCACTAACACTACCAGGTACAATCATATTTTTCGTAGTGACATTCTATCAAGAACCTCCCAATATTCATCCTTCATATTCGTCAGCTTCTTTGCTATTCCTCCCAATGGTTTGAAAAGATCCTTATGATGTAGATAGTCCTCCATTTTCATCTTCCATAGTTGGTAGTTTTGGCCATTGAACTTCTTGACCTTAAACTTTCCTTCTTCTACCATTGCTCCCACTCGAACCAAGAACCCTCTTTTCCTACAAGTTTATCTACCAAATAAACTTTTGGATTAGATACCAATTGTTAGTAATATAAAAAATAGAATAATATTAATGAATTAAAGATAAAAATAAAATACAAAAAACATAACACAATAGAGACACAAATTTAATGTAGTTCACCCAATATGGGATATGTCCACATAGAAACAACCAGTCCTTATTATTTAGTCCAACAAATGAAGGGGAAAACCTACAATACAACCACTATAATATTCTCTTCATTCACACATAAAATTTTTCCATAATCATAATGCCCTCGCATCAAAATGAGGGTTACATATAGGGTAAAAATGCCCAAACATAATTTCTACCATTAGATTTGTAGCCTAATAATGAATGGTCCATATTTACTATGAAATTATAATATTTTACAATGCATTTTTAACTAAATTTTACTTCGGGGGTGCTACCCATAAACCCCAACCAATGGGGCCTTCCAAGTAGGTCGTCATCCATTAGACCCCCATGGCAACCATAGTGGGGGAGTGTTCCTTCCCCCCCTCCCCCCAATATCCCCCTATCAGGAACTAGGAATTATAATAAGATTAGATTCCACCATCTAATATGTACAAGGGTATGTGAACATTCTTGTGGGTTGATAAGTGTAAGCCTTTATCTACTCACTACATTAAAAATGATTTGTACTGTATTGTGTTAATAACATATGTAATATCTTGGAGATTTCATAATGACATGTTCAACATTAGTTGGATTATTTTGACTCATTAACCTATTTTAATCATTAAAGGTGTAGTAGTTATCCTATAATTTAGATGAACATGCATCAGCTATGCTAGAGGAATTCTCTTGACTTGATTTTCTCTTAACTAAGCACTTGTTGATAAATCTCAAAATGCTACATGATCTATATATTGATATAGCAATTGGCTAAAAATTATGATTGATCCCATAGATGATCATATAATATTGATATGGTGGTCCTTATGATGTTGTGACCGTCGACAATTACTTGGTGTCTCACATAATAGATATGCTTGGAAGTGTTGAGTATCCAATGATGATTTACATGTGTGTAATCCTTATCTTGATATTTTATATAAGTGATTGTTGGTAGTAATAAATGTTTAGTTTTGATACCCATGACGTTCCTTTTAATGGTCTCTTGATATCCATGGTAATTTATAAAGGTAGAATGTATGCTTAGGTGAATCTAATAAGGATTATGGGCTGATTTTATTACCTTTGATGATGGGACTTTCATGGTTCATAATTGCGGCAGCTTACTCTCGAATCTAGAATATCTTAAAAGATGATAGTTATTAATCACATTGTAGTAGAAGTTATTATCTATCTAAACTCTAGACACACATCCTTAGTAAGGCTCGGGTACTTAACTTTAGATAATTTTTCTATGTTAATTTGTTATATTATGGTTTAGCACACACTTGAATGTGTGTAATCCAACTGACCTTATGCCATTAAATGATGTAGTAATCCCATGCAAAATGTTATTTTTACTATGATAAAAGCAACTCCAAGAATTGTTTTTGGGGGTTGTTTCAGTAATGATATTATCAATGATTTCCCAAAAGGGAAGAGAAAGGCCCCAAAATTAAATCCATGTGAGGAGTTTGAGAATAATATATATTGATTATGATGACTCTAAAAGTTGAGATAACTTTCAATATATGTTAAGTTTCTTCAATACAACCTATATATAGAGAGAAAAATAACCTAACCAAAGATGGTCTGAAAAACAAATGAAAATGAGGCCCAAATTTTTGACATAAATTTTCCAATAAATAACATTTTGTTTTCAAATGAAAAACCTAATCATAATTTTATGTAATTCTATTTAATTTAGATATGAATTTCACCAATAAATATAAATACTTAATTTTATATAATAATTATTTCTGATAATTTAAATTTTAGGTTAATTATATATCTAATATGTTGATAATATTCTATAATAATGATGATAGGGTCAAGTATAACAGAATGAGTTCTTCATTTTATGTTTGACCTTAAATTTAATACATCTTCAACTATCAAATGTCAAATCTAAAGTTGAAATTATCAAAATCAAATGAATGTCAAATTTAAAATTTAACATAAAGTTGAACAACTCCCTCCATTACACTTTACCCCACCTCTACCATCATAGAACATTTAAAAACATAATAATTACAAAACAGTTAAGTCAACACCACTCCCTCCCTCTATTTCATTTAATATATATAAAAATCACCTCAAAAGAAAAGAAAATAAAAATTATAATAATAATAATTAAAAAAATATTAAACATACAAACAATTTAATATGAATGATTATAGAAATATTTTAACCCTATACAATCTTTCTACAAGATAATGTCTTGCCCAAACTACAACACATCAATTACACCTCATCTGAAGGTTATCTTCTGATGTAGAATGTGGTACCATGGGACTTAAACTTGAAGTAAGCCTTATTTAATTGACTGCATAACTTTGAAATAGCCCAACTAATTATTTTCACTAAGGTTGGAAAAAATGAAGAGAGTTGTCAGTGCATTAGCTTGGTTTTGTTAGAATTGAAGTCATCAAAACCTTCTTCCTTTAAAAATTAATGGAATCCATGTTCCTATCCATAAAATAACATCAAATCAATATGCTTACATTTTCTAGGCTTGTGGATGGTTTCGTAGTACTCTACAACTCTATTTGACAAGTAATCTTTACCTCCCAACACAACCAACATTGGAGGCATAGGAAACTGTATTTGTAATTATAATTGTAATTCCAGGTACTTCATTGGGTTTATGAATGGGTGATTTTTTCTGATGGTGTGAGTTCTTCCCCTCCAAATAAATGCTAGAGACAGATTGATTTAGATAATGTAGGAGAACCTGATACTAGATCAAACACTAGAATGGATGTCCCTAAATGGCATTTTCCAACACTGGCAATGAGGGAGTGCCTTAACTATTAAGATCATTCATATTTATGGTTGATGTGTTTATGGGGCCCACCAAATTAGTCAAAGTCTAAAAACCATAATTGGGATAACATATGTTAACAACATGTTAAGGAAAAAAACAATGGTTAAGGAAAAGGATAATGTCTAAGGCAAATGATAGTAGTTAAGGCAAACACTATGGGTTAAGCCAAATACATGTTGAAAAATAAAATGCTAATAATATCCATTGAACACTGACCTATTACTTGCATGTCTTTCCTTATTCAAAGAATACAAAAATTATCATTTTCCATTACCTTGTAAGATCTTATTCACCATTACTCAATTCAGGAAGCACATATTCTAGGAACATCTCCAAGGAGGCATTTTACTATAAAGTTTAGGTAACTACAATGAATTACATTGTTTGCATTGTTGAATACCTAACTATTGAGTATGATATTAGTTTAAAATATTAAAAGGAAATATTGGTTTAGATTGTATAATAATTTTGGGTTTGTTTTATGTTTACTATATTATTGACTAGTTGAAAGAATTAATGATTAGTTAGGGCATTCATAAAACACATAGGTTATTGAATAGTTTGTGTAATTATCATTGAATGTACATGAATTCAATGAAAAATCATTGTTGTATATGCTATATATAAATGAATTTTAACTCTATGCCTTTGTATTCTAGCTTTGTACTGTAAAGGAATTTGAATGTTTGGAAATTTGACCCCTTTTGTGTACATATAATCAAGTATAATTATAACTAGTATCAACATGAGATATATAATAGATAATAGTTAAAATTTTAATTATAAAATAGGTTAATATCTTGAATCATTCTAAAATAATCATACCATCAAGGGTTTAAATAATTAAAAAATATAGTTAGTACCTTGTTGTAGGAGGTAGAGTATACAAGTGTGAGTTGAAAGAGTTTTAAAAAGTCTCACCCAGGGTAAAATCTACAAACCATTACCATATTAAAATCCATTAATGAAATACTCAAATAATATCCCATTGTATTATACAAAAATAGATCATATAATAAGAAATCATCTATATCTTCAGAGCTTATCAAATACAATGAATATTCCTTGCATAAATAGGCAAGGTAGATCAAACGTAGGACTAAGAGATAACTATTCATAAAAGATAAAGACAACTATAAAATATCCCCTTAATATCTAATAGATAAATATGTAATATCTCATAATATATAAAATAAGATAAATGAAATATCCTCACATAATTGGGTAGAAATAACTAAATACCTAGATAAACATGAGCTAAGGTAAACAACATATTGTAACATGAGTTCTATTTGAAGTAGTAATTAACGTTGAATGAATTATGTGTTTAATGAATTCTATGTAACATATCATAATTACATAAAATAGTCAATAAACTATGCATTTAATGAATGATTATGTCCTAACTAATCATTAATTCCTTCAACCAATCAACAATACAGTAAATATAAAACAAAATATGCCTTAACTAGTCATTAATTCATATAACCAATCAATAATATAGTTAACATAATACTTACTAATTCCCTATTGATTTTATACTCTAATGTACTATTATAAATCTCTATGTAATAATGCCATATTCTAAGAGGTAGAGTATAGGAGTGTGAGTTTTATTACAAGTAGTAGTTGACATGGTTTTCTATAGGGTATTTTTAAATTAGAATTTATATTCCACGTTCACTATATTAAATATGTTAATGCATGTGAGGCATTGAAATAATATTTTATTTTTATGGATAGTTCCCTTGTATTTGGTGTGTAAATACTTTGCATGTTAGCTCTCTCTTACTAACATATTTAAGTTGATATGAAATAATTAACATGTACATGTAATTTATCCTTAGTTGTTCAGTGATAATTGTGCTAATGTGAAGTATGGGCATGTATAACCATTTCTTATGGGCTTGTAAAATCTTGTGTTCATTTTTTTGATAACTTAATTAAGTTAATAATAGAAAGATTATGGAAACCCATTGACTGTACTGTTGGCTACTTGAACTTGATGGTATGCTTATTTAGGAATGATATTAAGATCTTGCCATTTTCTACCTTTAAACTTATATCTATCTTTTTTTACTAAACTCATGCTAAGGGTGGTTATAACTATTCCCTTAAATAGTGATATGAATAGATGTTTCTAATGTTTAATTTCTTATTTATAATAGAAAAAATGAGATATGTGGTGGATAAATTAGTACTATGTTTCTCTCAATGATATGTTTCTATTTACTTAATACTCAGTATTAGTATTAATGTTTCTTTTGAGATTGTAAAACACTTATTGTGTTTGTTTTTGTTTATAACTCTATCAAGTTAATTATAGAGCAATCATGAAAATTCATTAACTATATTATTGAATGCTTAAATTTGATGGTATGTGAGTCATTATGAATCTTCATAATCTATATTTTCCACAAGTTAGTTTTATTTAATTAAAAATAAAAAAAATTAAAACATGCTTGAGCCTAAGACCTCGTGAGCATACAAAGATTGGATAATAATGCATAAGAGTCAAATAAAAATCAAGAAAACCCATATTAAAAATGTATTTGCATAGGATGTGGCTCATATTTAGTGTCAAATGGTCTTTTTCAATGCTAATTATGTTAAGACATCTTCATTGAAGCTATAGACTAGTTGATTTTGATGATGAATTCAAAAAGGTGATGAACAATGGGATTTGAGAAATGGTTAACACTTAATTTTATATCTTGAACATGTCAATTGTAATATAATAAGCTCTATTTATAATGATTTGACATCAATGATGACCTTTCATTTTGAAATTGAGATGAATGGTTACAAATGAGTACTCAATAGTGCACATGGATCAATACATAGATCACTAATTTGTAAGTCCTTCACCTTACTCAAGATGAAAGGTAGATGATGGTCCTTTAAAATATAAAAGGAGGATTAATATAATCCTTTCATCTTGTTTCCAAGATGAAGGGTAGAGTATTCTCATCATAATATCTTTGTAAGAGTCATTAAGTGCCCTTCATCTTGTTTTCAAGATAAAGGGTGGAGAATCACTCCAAAGAAATTACATGAATAACCAATGTGAAACCTTCATCTTATTTCTAAGATGAAGGATTGAGAATACTCCTTAAAATATCTCAAAGATACATTGTGGGACCTTCATCTTGTCTCCAATATGAAGCGTGGAGAATACTATTGCATATTAATTCATTTATTAAATTGCTTGGCTCACAAAAGAATATTCCATAGGATCTCAAGATTCTTTTTTGAATGAAGATGCCTTTTGGAAAGAAAATAAGAAATTAATTAAATGAAATGAAATTATAATTCTATTTGTAATAGAAATATAATTTATAATAATGATTTGTAGAATAGGGAATTAATTACATTAATTGTTCAGAGAAAGAGGCTTCATGAATTGACCAGAATAACATAATTGAATTGAAAAATTGACCAGAATGGTAATTTATTAGAATGATAAATGAATAGGGAAATTGACTAGAATAATAATTGAATTAAAAAATTGGCCAGAGTGATAATTGAATAAATCTAATATGGTGAATTATCCTAGCTATAGATGTCCCAAGGTGAGTTTAAACACGTATATTAGATGAACAAAATATTTTAGACCATATTGTGTGCAATTGCTTAAAATAGTTCCACTTTACAACTTGATATGGAAGTGATAAAAGTAGAGTGTCTACAATTTCCCATGTTTGATAAGGTGTTTGAAGATGTAGATGAAGCAACAACTTTTTAAAGAATAAAAAATTCATTTAAAATGATCATAGAATAAAAATTAATGGATATTAATTTTGACAAATTTCCTAAAAGTAATAGTAAATGGGTTCAAATATGACCCAAAGTGGTACTTCGTAAGCCCTGGATGCCCCTTAAAGTGGAGAGTTTGTAAAATTTTAGCCAAACAAACCCTAAAAATGATGAAATAATAACATAGAAATAATAGAAGGGGATAAAAATGAAAGACAATTGAAAACAGGAAGAAAAACATATGCATGGGCTAAAAATTAAGTCTCCAAACAAGAAAAATAGCACATATGGGGGAATTTTTTTTTAAATAAAAAGGTATAGATTCACATTGTGGTGGAAATTTGATTTATTTTTATCCTCTTATTTCAAAATTTACCTCTGAGATTTTCTGTTAGAGTGACCTAGAGAAAATGCTTCATAAACCACAACCAAGAGCACTTCCAAACCATGTTTGAGAACATAGACGACCACAAGGTGAATGAATACCAATTGGTACCATTTTTATTCATGAATCATGTATTTAATAACATTAATAACATGTATAAGTAGATAAAATGTGGAATTCACCATTTTCATAATGGTGAATTCAACCACACAAATGATGAATTTGTCATCAAAAATAGTGAATTGGTCTAGATAATAATTAATTGGATAGTCATATCAGTGATTTGGCCTTCAAAAATGGTGAAATCATAAAATGTCAAAATGAGGTAAAGCAATTTTATGAAAAAAATGAATTGGTCCTCTAAAAATGACATATGGGTCTGTCTAAATGATGAATTTGTCATTAAAATAGTGAAAATGTAGGAAGATTTTTTATGTCATCCAAACCATAAAATTTAAAAAATAATAGTGAAATGGTCGAGAGCATTAGCCAAATTGCCATGAAATTGGTGAAATGGTTTAGAACATGTTTAACAGTGAAATCATCATATAAATGGTGAAATAGACCTGTTAAATGGTTAATTCACCTAAAAATAGTGAAAATGTCCTAATTGCATAGAGGATAGAAATTGAATATAGAGATAGAGAAAATTGATTAACAAAGTTGAACAGGACTAGAGGACATGATTTTGTTAGAGAAATAAATGTGATTAGAAAGTAAAAATGTGATTGAAATTAGTGATATATGACTTATCATAGTGACTTTAACTAGATTTTAGGAGCAAGTGGATGTGTTGATATCCTATGAGTGACACTCACACATTCTTCATTAACCAACAGTGTGGATAGATGACATGCATGGATACTTTGATATGATTATCCATTTGCATGTAGTGAGGATGGCTTCCATTCAAGTAAATTGAGTATTTTTCGGTACCCTTATAGAGTGGTGGAGATTAGATACATCTACCTTTTGAATACTGACAAGGGAGGTGACTATTATCTTGGAGAATGTCTAGCACATATTACCAGTATCGATCAGAGGTTGTCTATTATATTGACTTACCATGATGGATAGACAGGCTGCTCTAGAAGATTTGATAGGACCTTTGGACATAGAGATGGTTCAGGTGGATATGTCAACATCGATGAGATTGAGATTATGATGGGCATACCATAAGATGGGGATTTAGGGGTAGATGTTTCAATACTTATTGTGTTTGATAGAGTTATGATAGTCCTTATGGTTATTATCAGTAGAATTATGTTGCCTAACAAGAGCGGTTAGTTTTTTCAAATGGGCTTGGGAGGTGTGGTCAAAGATATGTTTCTAGATACAATGGTTTTTGCTTGGGTACCAACTATTTTATCTCAATTATACCATGATACTAGTCAGAGTTAAAAGGGTATCAATCAATCTATAAGGCCCCAAAACTAAAAAATAGCTATTGGTTTGCCTAAAATAGATACCATGTGAAACATTTGCACCCTCAAAACCATATGTTCAATACTAAAATCATGAAAATTGCCAAGTAATGTCTAAATTAGATTTTGACAAAATATCTCCTAAATCACAATTCCTAGAGTTTCAAGACCAAATTTAGAAGATGTAGATTAATCCTAATTTTTTATATTTATAAAAATAAATATAAATTATAAAAATTAAATATAAATTATACTCAACATTTATTTTACTAAATCCTTTGATTGGAAATTTCCTACACATGGAAATTGCCTAAAACATCCACAACGTATACATGTTTAGGCTTGGTAACTACCAAGTCTAAAAAAATCTCATTTTATAACAACATGCACATAGGGGTTTCAAATCCCACTTGCCCAACATGTCATCAATCTAAGTCAATTAAGCATCTTTTCTAGTTCTACTCCCATGCTTAGATTGTGTGACAATGAACTTGTACCCTCTTTCTGTCATTCAAGCCTAAGTATTTTACATGGAAGATAGCTCTCTTGGGGGACTTTACCCATCTTCCTACAAGATATAGTATATTTTGGTATAATTTTTATCAGGGTATTCTTTTTCAAATCTAAAAAGTTGGAAATTATTCTTTTTTAATCATGAAGAAATGGAATGTAGCTTTTTTGTTACTAACAAAGTTTTTGTCATTTCTAATGTTAGTCTCTAGATTCAAATTCAAATTGGTAAAGTTCACTTAGAGAATAAACACCTCTAGTATTTGCTTGATCATTGGGAGAATGCCCCATGTGTGATTACTCATGACCCTCTAGAGATTCGACATCTAGAGTTGCATCCTCATGGGTGAGGGTGTGGTATACACCGACAACATTCTAGGAACTAGCATTGGAGCCTCTCTTTTCATTGGTCACCCCCTCATTGGTCATCTCTGTAGTGTGATTGGCTTTGTGGCTCTACCAGAGGTAGAGGGGATTGAAAGGACTGGGGCCATCCCCCGTAGGACAAATATATGTGGTTGGCTCTTGTTATTTCACTTGATAGACATAATGAAGAAAATAATAATCTTTAACAAAATGATGGTTTGGATCCCTTGCTTGTGGATGAAGACTCCCTACTTAAAGGGGATGGGGTGACAATTCACATGATCTACCTCTTCTGCGACCTCCTCTAACCCTCATATTCGCTATTGAAGCATAATTATTCACCTTATTTTTGTCTTTGCTTCTATGTGCATTTTTTTGTTGTTATACACTCATGACAGTTTAATGCAATATTTTTTGTGTGTGGTCATTGTTGACCCTTTACTGGGTTTGACCTTTCCCAAGGATTTCTTACCTCAGTTTGATTATGCTTGTAAGGTATGACTTTTCCACCCATTTTATAATGAGTAACATTATACCATTACTTATTTATATTAATATAAGTACGTTCTTCAATTTTTAAAAAAAATATGATTTTTAAGTTCTACTTGAAGAAGTCAATTGAATTATTGAAATATATTTGTCAGACATCTATTTAAAATATGTGAGACATATCAATCTTAAAGTTTTCATCTTAGATTGTTCACATACCCCATTGAAATATTCTTTTTTGGAAAAATTTATTAAAAAATAAATAAAAATGTTTAAAACGCCACCCTATGGGCAAGATATTATAATTTTTCTATTAACTTTTGCAACCAAAAACAAAAAAATTCTAAATAATATTTAAATAAACGTTAAATTTATAATTAAAATTCCCCTGTAATAATCAAATGAATGTCAAATTTAAAATTGAACATAAACATGAACAACTTCCACCATTACACTATCCCACCACTATTATTATAAAACACATAATAACATAATAATTAAAAAGCACTTAATCACCATAATCCCCTCTTCTATTTCATTTATTAAATATAAACATTGCCTCAAAAAGAAAATAATAATAATATCAAAATAATTATACATAACAAACAATTTAACCCTATACAATCTTATCATATATGATATAGTCTTCCCCAGTATCAATGAAGAATATCCACTGGTTTTTGGAAAAACTCCCCATTAGAACCATTTCATCATTTCTTTTAACCTGTACCCATCAATATAAAAAGGCAACCAATCATTGTTATGATTAAATCAAAACATGCGATTTTGAATATTAAATTTTATATATATGACGAGGCTGTCTTCTATGCAATTGTG
Organism: Torreya grandis; assembly: GCA_037957365.1. Taxonomy (NCBI): domain Eukaryota; kingdom Viridiplantae; phylum Streptophyta; class Pinopsida; order Cupressales; family Taxaceae; genus Torreya; species Torreya grandis. The sequence goes on along the minus strand of JARHVA010004013.1, from coordinate 678,041 downwards.
GAACCAGGGGACTTAAACTTGAAGTAAGCCTTATTCAATTGACTGCATAACTTTGAGAAAGCCCAGCTGATTATCTGCATTAAGGTTGGAAGAAACAAAGAGAGCTGCCAGGCGCATTAGCTTGGTGTTGTTGGAATTGAGGTTGTCAGTGCCTTCTTCCGGACTTTTGGATGGCTTCATAGTAATCTACACCTCTGTCTCTCAAGCAATCTTTACCTCCCAACACAACCAACATTGGAGGCATATGCAAATGTAACTGTAATTCCAGGTGCTTGATGGGGTTGCTGAACGGGTGATCTCTGTTTCCTCCATCCGGTAATGCCAACCTCCAAAACGTATCGCAAGCTTTCACATTCACCTGAGCGTCAGCTGGACAAGCAATCTCCGACTGTGTGCGTTCTTCCCCTCCAAAGAAAGGCTGAAGCAAGATTGCTCCCCTGATACCTAATTTCTCATCATCATCCCCAGAGGTGCTCATTAGAAGATGATGCACAATATTGCCTCCAGAACTCTCCCCAACCAGGAAAACTTTACTAAAATCGTCATAAGCGTTTAACCAATGGTCAGAATGAGGGCGAGATGATCCCAGCCATTGAACCACTTTGATGGAGTCATTTTAGGCAGCAGGAAGACGATGCTCCGGAGCCAATATGTAGTTCACAGAAATCACAATGGCTCCTATGTACTCAGCCCATTTTTGGCAGAAGCGATGGGAAGCAATAAACGCCGGTAAAAGGAAACAAAACCTCCCGCCGTGGAAATACAGGAAAACTGGTAATTTGGAGAAGCAGGTAGATGTGTCTAAAAGTGGAAATGGAAGGTAAATTCGCACCCAGATGCCAAGTTCCTGATCTATGAGCAACACCACTATCCTCTTCCGACGGAGGAACATTGATTATGAGATGGTGCTCTGTGCGGACTATGGATCCATCTCCATACACTTTAAGCGCCCCTGCAAAGTCTTCCACCACCTCATTTTCATCATGTTCTCTTTCTGCTACTGTAAATACTCCCATCTTTAGAGATGCTTTTGTTTTTCCAATTACTCCCTTTTAACACCTCTATTTATATCTGAAAGTAGACACCCAGCACTTTCGTGTTGAATATGAAGATTAGAATCGTATTTGCGTGGATTGTGCCTCTCGTTGTCTGTATCTTTTGAGTGGTACGCATATCTCAAACTACTGTTTACATTTCACTGTAAAATAATATTTCTTTGACTGACACACCTTTTTTTGGTGCCATCTATCCAACTTGATTGGTTAAGTTCAATGCTATCGAACAATCTTCGAACCTGATCTGGTCCAGTAGGCCAAATTTATATTATTGGCTTGGATAAATTTGGAAGACTGTATATTTGTAGATCCCCGAGACGCTCTCAAAAAGTCATACATTTTAGTGTAGATTACTCCATCGTGTTTTTTATTTTTCCAGATTAAAACAAAAGAGCATCCATAGTTTGTATAATTGCTGTCTTTGCCAAGTAATTAGTTAGCATTGAGAGTCTGTTGCCGTGCAGGAATTAAATTCCGTAACACTCATACGATGTATCACTCAAATATATCATTAATAAAAGTCAATTGAAATTTTTTAAATTAAAATATTATTGACTCCAGATATTTCCAGCTCTTCCTTTCTCCTCCAGGATTAACGTTGTATAATTTAACGAAAGTCAGTCATTAAAAATTAAATGGATATGCGTGATATGTTGATTTTTTATTTTTATTTTTTTTATAATTCCGTTAAATGGCGTATACTTTTAACTCGTCGTGCGTATATGAGGCGAGTGTATCTTGTATGTGGACTCTAAAAGGCAAATCATGGTTTTATTTCTTTTAAATGAAATGAGTGTGCATAAAAGTTTGGCAAAGAAGATTTGAACGTGTGGGGTTGTTATTATTGAATCTAAATAATTATATTTTCTTGGGGGTATTTTTTATGATAGGTTTTCAATTAGCATTTAGCTAGTTTATACGGAAATAGTTCATCCTATTAATGTTTTATTTAATGTTTTTTTCATATTTTTAATAGTGTTACTGTTTTATTTAATATTATTATTTAGATACAAATTTAAGTAAAGAAAATGTATTTAGATGTAGAACACCATTAGATTTTATTGGATCAATAGGGGGTGTTCCTTGTACTATTAATCAAATCCATCTTGATTTTTTTATTGTTGGTCATTTCTATAGGAACTTGGCTTTAAATAGTGTTGGAGAACGTGTTCCTAAAACAAATATTGGAATGGCTCTCCTTTACGACATTTTCCAACACCATCAATGAGGGAACATCTTAATTAGCAAGAGCATTCGTATTTTTAGCTAACGTATTTGCAAGGCACACCAAATTGGTCAAAGTCAAGTGCAAAGGCAAATAACAATAGTTAAGGCAAAAGACAACAGTTAAGGCAAACAATAATGATTAAGGCAAATGCTAGGGATTAAGCTAGATGCTAGTTGAAAAATAAAATGTTAATAATATCCATTGAATGCTGACTTGTTACTTGCATGCCTTCCCCTATTCAAAGAGTATACCAGTGCTTGTTTTCCATTACCTTTTCTCCTTGAGTAGAAGCTCGTTCACCATTACTTGATTCAAGAAGCACGAACTATAGGAGCATCTTCAAGAAGGCATTTTACAATACAAATTGGTTAGATACAATGAATTGCATTGTATGCATTTTTGAATCCCAAACTCTTGAGCATGATATCAGTTCAACATATCAGAAGGGCATATCAGTTTAGATTATAAAATACATTTGGGTTTGTTTTATGTTGACTATATTGCTGACTGCTTGAAGGAATAAATGATTAATTAGGGCATAATCATTCATGCAAGACAGAGTTTATTGAATAGTTTGTGTAATTAGGATATGATACATATAATTCATTGAATGAATATGAATTCAACACATAATCATTATTGAATAGGTTACATATAAAAGAATTTGAACTTTATACCTTTGTATTCTAGCTTTCTCATGTAAAATAATTTGAATCTTTAGAATTTTGACCCCTTTTATTTACACACAGTCAAGTATAATTATAACCACCATCAGCATGAGCTTCGTAATAAATGAAAGATGTAATTTTAATCATAATAGGTTACAATCCTAAAATCATTCCCAAATAAGTATATCATTAAGGTTTTAAGCAGTTAACAATGCAGTCAGTGCCCTATTACAGCAGGTAGAGTATAGGATTGTGAGTTAAAATAATTCAAAAAACTCTCACCCATGGTCAAATCCACAAACCATTACCACAGTAAAACTCATTGATGCATTTCTCAAATAATATCTTAGTCTATTATATACAAATAAATCATGCAGTGAGAAATCATATATATCTCTAGAGGTTATCAAATATAGTGAATATGCCTTTCATATATAAGCAAGGTAGATCAATCATAACTAACAGATCAAGCTAAGATATTAATCATAACTAATAGATTAACCTAAGAGATCAAACATAGGACTAAAAGATAACTATCCCTAAAGGATGGAGATAACTAGAAAATATCCCCATAATATCTAAGAGATAAATATGTAATATCTTCTAATATATAAAATAATATAAATGAAATATGTACACATAACTGGGTGGGAATAAGTAAATACCTACGTGGACATGAGCTAAGATAAACAACCTACTCTAATATGTGTTCTGTTTAAAATAGCAACTTGCATTGAATTAATTATGTGTTTGGTGATTTAAATGCAGCATATCCTAATTACATAAACTATTCAATAAATTATGCATTGAATAAATGATTATGCCCTAAATAATCATTAATTCCTTAAAACCAATAAACAATATAGTTAACATAATACTTACTAATGCCCTATTGATTTTATACTGGACTATACTATTAAAAAGCTCTATGTGCTAATGATCGAGCATAGGAGTGTGAGTTTTGTTTCATGTAGTAATTGACATGGATTTCTATAGGGTAATTAGAAATTATAATTTCTATTCCACGTTCACTATACTCAATAAGCTAATACATGTGAGAAATTTAAGTAACCTTTTAAGGTATGTGCATGAAGTTGGGGAATAATCTTATGGGTCCATTTCTCATAATGTGATCATGTTATTTAATAATGTGATTATGTTATTTAAATAACATGATCACATTATTTAAATATCACAATCGCATTATTTTAATAGTGTGATTACGTTATTTAAATAGTGTGATCACATTATTTAAATTAAACAATCTCATTATTTAAATTATGATTCATTAATTATCGAGCCATAAGATGATCGCATTATTAAATAACATAATTGCATTATTTAAAATAAATAACATGATTATATTATATAAAATAAATAACATGATTGTGTTAATAATATGAACGTGTTACTAACATGATTATGTCCCATGTGTCACCCAAAAAAATTAACCTTAATGCAAAATTTCCTCATTTTGCGTTCATGTTCTTTGATTTCCCCCACTCTCCTTCACTCTGCAATCGTGTTTTACCCTTGTGAGTCCAAACTTTTTCATAATTCATCCTAGGAAGCCAATAATAGATGATGTCTCCATGTAGAAGAGGTAAGTGCTAAAATCTACTCATTGTTTATTAATTTTATTAATTTTTTTTATTTTCATTATTTAATTGGTAATTTATTTGTTTTAAACAACTCATGATGCTAACCATCTTGTTCTTCTACCTAACCCTCCATCTAAACCTCTTGTTTCTCCTCCTAACCCTCTTGTTCATAAGCCTAACCCTTCTACAGTTCCAAAAGATCCCCCAAGTAGTTAGGAGAGTCTAGTTGACCACATTGTTGAAAATAAAATTGAAATTAAATAATTAATTGGGAGAATGAGGTATCACATTGTACCTATCTAGCCAATTCCCTAGAGATATTATTAGGTGTATTTGACTTTATAACCAGTCAAATTGACAAATGGGCTTCATATTGGGATAGTTGTAGGGATTATTATGTTGATAAATTATCAACATGTGACATCAAAAATAAAGACATATCAAAAGCCTCTATTTACACCTTATTCCTTGACCCAACCACCAATTCACCATTTCTAGTAACTGTTAAATGTTTTCCAATTCATCTCTACCAACACAATTTAATCATAGCCAATTTTTGGGATCGATGGTGGATGGTCTTTGATTATCCACCGTGTAATAACCATGAGGTCCCATTGTATTTTTGAGTAAAATCTGCTATGAGTTTGTCCTCAATGTGATTTTAAATTATTTTGATTTTAGTGAGTTTCAAGGTCAAGGGAAAGGCTTTGCACAAGATCAATCAGGTGTATGTTATGCACTTAATTGGCCTGCAAGGATCCATATCCAAAATCCACTTGTACCCGAGATCCTATCTATAATTAAATAGGTCATGGAGATTGACACTTTGGATACACTTAATTTGCTCACTGATACACTCATTCAACATATGAGTAGGCTCTCACAGACTGATGATAGAGATACACCACCTAATGTGCATACATGACCCTACCTTTGTAGATCTTATTTATTTATATGCACTATATCTTTTGATGATGATGATGCTAGTGGTTCAGAGGGCCTGGATAATATACATATGACTGATGAGGTTTTGGCATGCACATTTGGTGTGCAGACATGAGTCACTACACAAATACAGGTATATTTTATATAAATTTCATGTTAAATTTAAGTTATAATTACAAATTTAATTTAGCTAATAATTGATTTAAATATAAATTGAATAACACATATACCATTTTTTATGTCTTAGGAGGTGATGATTCCTTCAGCGTCACAGATAACATTTACAACATTTAATTTGATGCAACCATTATTTATATTTTTAGATGCAGCTGTTGGCCTATTCACTACTACATCTGTCTCTATTGGGATGATAACTTTTACTTATACAGAGCTAAAATTTTGAGTTAATCTTATGCTCTACGTATATTTTCCTTGTAAGTTTAAATTAAACTATCTATTAGTGATCTCAAAATCTAAGTATAGTATTATTAAATACTCTCTTAGTTTAATAAAGGAGAAAAACTAACCATATATATATATATATATATATAAATATAATACTTTATAGAAAAGTAGGTGACACCTTATTTACATTCAGTTTATGGCTCAAGTAGACACTCATCCATCATTACGAGCTAACACAAACATAGACATTATTTCAGGAATGTCATTTGCATAGGTGTTGACATATGTGTTTATTAAATTATAAAATATACTTATTTTAATAATTTTACTACATTCTTAGGAAAAATATAACTTATGTAAATATATTGTGTATGTCGAGTTCTCCCATTACATTTAATAGTCCCAATCAGATGATTAATAGGGAAACTCTTCATGTTTATTCCCTATTTCAAATGCCTATTTGAAATAGCTAAGCTAGCCATTAACTTGTTGAAGTGTCAAAAATAGATTGAGCAAGACTGTGAGATTGTAGTAATTGCATGTTTAAATGATTTTTTATTCTAATTTAAAATTAATTTCTTAACAATTATTTGAATGTGTTTTATGTTAATTTTGTAATAATACTTGTATTTGAACAAGTTTAACTACAATTGAGCTATGAGAATAGGACCTACAGTCGGTCCTTGGAGTAATTCAAGGCATTAAAGGGATCTCTATCTACCACTAGGGCATCCTTGAGAGAATATTCTTTGAAAAAAACAAAGAGAGGGGAGCTTTTTGATGATTAAGATATTTTACATGAGATGTGATTTTTCATATGCCTATATTGAAATATACACATTTTTGGCATTATATATGTGTATATGAAATCCACCTCACATTAGATACTATTTTGGTAGATATTGTAATTTTTTGTATGCCTATCATGTCAATCTATGTATTATTGATATTGTACATGTGCCTATATGATTTTTTTGAAGTTTTCATATGATTTATGTTAATCTATCTAATTTATATTTATTTTTAATTTAAAATATTATCATAGTGTTGTTTCAATCTTCCAAAATATTATATATCAGATATCATATTTAATGTTGTACACAAATGAGGATTAAAAAATGTTCTTTTTAAAGCTATAAATCTTTGATCTCCAATATTTTTTTAAATAATAGTTTTCATTTGGTGTGTGTAATGGAAATAATTGATGAGACTCTTATCTATTTTCCATTTATCATTACCCATTTATAGATTTGAATTTATCATTAGCACAATTTTATCTCACTTAAGGCCCATACCCAATCATGTTCATACTTGTACAGTACAGAGACAAAATCAATCATAAATCCCTACAAATTTATGACTCTAATACCTATATCTACAAAACTAATCTTTCACCTTCACTTGGATCTAATGCCTTTTGGATATCTTTTCTTGAAATTAGGCCTACTACTTGTATTCCTTCTAAGATTCTTTATATTTTTCCTCACCTCTCAATTAATCTCTGTTAATACCTCTTCTGCACTCGACTTCTTTTAGTGACCATGTAGATCATCTAATTACTTCTTCCTTTTTGCATCTTTTTCTTTTATAAAATTTCAAGATTAAATTATGCATGACCTTGAATATAATATATTTAGTCTTATAAAAGGAAACCTTACTAAAAAGTCAAATATAATATTTACTCATGATACAATCATCCATCTTTGGCCAAAACCCTTTATCATACCCTAATACCACCTAAAACATAGTTTGATCTTCTATGTTTAATAAGGCTATGAAAGCCATATTCATATACTATAAGATTATGAAGAATTTAAACCTCACCTATCCACTTATGTTCTTAAATTGATTCAAAATCCACTCTCAAGCAATCTTCTTTTAAACTAGTCAATTACTCATTAGGTCTGCTTTTAACTAGTCACTAATCTCTTAGATCTACTCTCTTTTATTTGAATAATTATTCCTTAAGACACTTTGGATACATATCAATAAAAATCAATAATTTATGTAGGTTTCAAAACTTACAATAATTCAAACAACTATAAGTCTCTAAGATATTGAGCTTTCATTCTCAAATTCTATCTTTTTAAGTTTCCAGGTCTCTAGACCTAGTTATTGCTCTAATAGGTCAATTTCTCAAGATAGTGTTTGTAGCTATTAAAAATTATATTTATAGTAGTATTTTTTAAATTATAACATTTTACAACACCTACCCAAGTTTATATAACTCAAATAAACCAAAAAATCATCTTACGTTATGCACAACTTTCTAAAAAATGGTCTTCTAATAGTGTACAAAAAAATAATCCTCTGTACCTATAGTCTCAAACCTCTTGTTGAGAAAATTATACTTGGAAAAAATTTTAAGATCCATTACCCATATGCTCATAAATTTTTAAACCTTATTGTTCATTCATTTGAGTTTTAGAGGTGTCTTACTCATGAAATCCTTACTTCAGATTTACCTAGAATTTCTATATCTGAGAGCTAATCATTGATAGTTCATAGAGCTCATTGGGATTGTATATGATATAAAACATGTATATTATTATTATTATTATTAAAAAACCTCTTAAATGATTCCAATACTCTAATTGAGTTCATATAACAATTTCCAAATGTAAATAAGCCTCTACAAATGACTGTAACAATAAAAATAATGAATTCTTGAGAGTTTCATGTATATAACTAAGATTTAAGATTGAATTAAATATGAAAGGATTAGAATCATATTATAAAAGTATAATACAATGGAAACCCTGAAATAAGACTCAAAAATATTTATTATGTGCAATAAGAAAACATTTACACAATCCTTTTCCACTAAAAAAAACCTCCAACATATGTTGTAACCTCTTCAAAAATGATATTTTTTATCCTTTTAATATCTTTGGTTGGTCTTGTATAGTTATTCATCATTAGGAGTGAGGATTATCACCTTTTTAGATTCTAAACCAAGCTTAATAATTTACTAAACTTGCTCAAGTTCACTTACCTAATCAAATTAAACTTACTAAATTGATCTAGTTTATAGGTCTTAATAATCATGTAGGACTATTGTTAACATAGATTCTACTGTATTTGGTGATGCTCCTGCATCACCTTTACTATCCTTCAGCCTACCCCTTTTATCATTCACTCCTCACACTCTCTCACTATACATTCCCTAGGCTTGGCTATGCCTAGATGCCTTCCTCTTCTTTAATAATTTCAAGAACACTTCCTCTATCTCTTATATCCACCTATCCAACCTTTATTCAACCCACTCAATATAATTTTAGAGGCCTCCATACTCCTTACACTTTATTTCACTTTTTCCTTTCAAGGGTCATTTGTCCTAATAGGCCTAATGCACATTCTTGAGATTGGTTTCTAACCCTTCAACACCTCACTCCTTCAACACCTCACTCCTGACATACATCAACTCCCCATTAAGGTCTCTAGACCTAAGTCAATGACCATTAATAGTTATATTAATTTATAGGCCTATCCCTTAAGGGTGTTATACCTCTTACAATTGACTTTTGACAATTAATCTATGATAATATCTCAAACCTATTATATCCTCTAAATCACCTCGAACACTTAAAATACACTTTCATGTAAAAGTGGGTGGAAGAGAGAGAGAGAGAGAGAGAGAGAGAGAGAGAGAGAGAGAGTTGTTAAGTAGAATAGGGGAAAGTGGTATGAGTTAGTATAGGAGGTTCAAATAAGATGGATAGATGGATCAATATTATGGAAAACTATGTGGAGGATTGAGTGGTTGTAGGAAAATAGAGGGGTAATTTCACCCTCAAGTAAAGGTGGTTTGAGGAATAACAATCATGGAGATATATTTTACTATAGTCCTATGGAAAGAGTTTGATTGATTTGTTGCAATTAAAAAAATTTATAGATACATAAAACTATAAAATTGAATTTTATACCCATAGATTCCTTGCATCATTTGAAAAAAAAAATAGTTAATTTGCATTCAACCATACAAAGAACAACAATAAGCACAAGCAGAAAATATTAGTTGGAAGTAAAGTGTCAATATGAAAAGACCTCATCTTGACCATAAATTAACACTAATAACATGTCCCATGAGGTAGATAATGTCTAGGACCAAGATTTTGGCCACCCATCAGGCCCGATGAATAATCCACCACCCATTATGGCCTAAAGAATGTCATTTCTAATACAAGAAAAATGTAGTTTTCTTATCCTGAGTTCAAACATGTGTAAAATGAAACCTGTAAGTCATTTTTACAAACTAGCAAATCCTTCCCTTGCCTATCTAAGCCCTATAATCAAAACTTAGAGCACTCAGGTGAAACCTTTGATAGCAATTCATCGAACAAGTTATAGTGATAGGTCCAAAAATGCAACTTTTTGACATTGAATATACAATTTCTTGAACTCTGACTATCATTTCTATCTCTGGGACCTCTAATTGAGAATATATAAATTTGATCATGTCTAAATAGGAAAATTACAAATGATCACATAGCCAAAAATTTGAAATTGACCTAGAAGTACATTTTCATTATTATTCAGGAGCGTGGAAACTCTAACAACAAATGTTGTCAAAATTTAAGTTGTGGTTGCATAGCTCTAGTTTTGATGCTTCCTGACCAAAAACTAGCATTTCCAACACATATATGGGTATGTAATGTATAGTATTAGGTTCTTATCCTCCAATCAATCCCAATGGACAAACCCACCACCCATTTTGGTCTGAAGAATGCCCTTCTCAATACAAGAAAAATACAATTTTTAAGCCCAAGTTCAAACACACGTAAAATGATACATGTAAATAATTTTTTTGAACTATAAAATCCATTCCCCACCTATTTAATTCTTATAATTTCAACTCAAAGCACTCAATTGAAACCTTCAATAATAATCTATTGGACAAGTTGCAGTGATGGGTCAAAACATGTAACTTTTTGGCATTGAATAGGCAACTTTTTGAGCCCCAACTGTCATTTCTACCTTTGGGAACTCCAATTAAAAATTTATCACTTTGATCATGTATAAATAGTAAAATTACATGTGATCACACCAACATTAAATTTAAATCAACTTGGAATTGCATTTTCACTACCATTTAAGAGTGTAAAAACACTGCTAACAAATGTTGTTGAAGTTTAAGTTGTAGTTGTAGAAATCTATTTCTAATGATTCTGGACCAAAAATTGGAATTGCCAACATATCTGAAGGGGAAAGATAAAATCTAGGACCAGGTTCTTAGCCTTCCATTAGACCTGATCAACAAACTCACCATCCATTCAAGGCTCAAGAATGCCCTTCTCAATATAATAAAAATGTAGTTTTTTAGCCTAAGTTCAAACACGCATAAAACAAAACATGTAATTCATTTCCATGAACTATTAAGTACACCCCCTTCCTATTTAATCCCTCTAATCTCACCCTAAACAACATAGGTGTAACCTTTGATGTCAATCCATTAGACAAGTTATAGTGATGGGTTTAAAAATGCAACATCTTGGCATTGAATAGGGAACTTCTTGAGCTCCAATTGTCATTTCAACCTCTGGGACCTCCAATTGAGAATATATATATATATATATATATATATATATATATATATATATATATATATATATATATATATATATATATATATATATATATAGATAGATATTTGTGTGTGTGTGTGTGTGTGTGTGTGTGTGTGTGTGTGTGTGTGTGTGTGTGTGTGTGTGTGATCACACTGCCATAACATTCAAATTCATTTGGAAGTGCATTTTTGCTACCATTCAGGAATGCAAAAATACTAACATTAAATGTTATCAAAGTTTAAATTAAAGTTACAAAACTCTAGTTTCGATGCTTCCTAACAAAAAAATGATACTACCAACACATCCAAGGGATAAAATTAAATCTAAGACCAAGTTCTTAGCCTCCCATCAGGGCCGATTGACAAACCCACCACCCATTTTGACCTTAAGAAAGCCCATTGCAATACAAGAAAAATATAATTTTTTAGCCTAAGTTTAAACACACTTAAAAAGAAACCTATAGTTCATTTGAATTAATTTTGAGATCACTCCTATGCCTCTTTAATACCTCTAATCTCACCTCAGATCATTTAGATGTAAATTTTGAGAGCAGTCCATTGAACAAGTTGTAGTAATGGGTCTAAATATGCAACTTTTTGGCATTGAATAGGAAACTTCTTGAGCTCCAATTGCAATTTCTACCTCTAGAGAAGGAAAGTAACCTTGATAGATTGTTGGATAAATATAATAATAAAATCAAACAAAAAGATAATGAATAAGATAGAGGATCACACATATATCAGAGTCATAGCTTAAGGGTTATGTTATAAGTTTGGCCTTAGGAGAGGAAGAATGTACAAGGCATGTGAAGAGAGAGAAGTGAACATAGAAGAAATGAACTTCAATAGAGTTATAGATAAAGAAAAAGAGAGAAACAAATAAAAAATTAATGAAGAAGATAGAGGCAAAAAAAATCAACATCGTAGGTCAATAGTTATGTTGGATAACAATGTTTCCCCTCTTTCAAATAATAATAAATTGGCATACAAGCCAATATCAAAGATGGATCTTTCTGATTATGAGTGATGTATGCTTAGCTACCACTTACTACCACATAATGTAAGAAACCTTTTCCTCTTAGAATGGAAATGCCATGCCTTTGTGCACTTTTTACCAGACTAATAATCTAATTGAGTGTTTAGACCTTGCTTCTTGCTTAATAAAATTGACTAAATAAATGACATCTATTTTATAAGAGGTATTGAATGATGTTTGTTTAGCAGTAGCATTTGGGTCTAAGGATTACCCAAAACACTTGTAGGAGAACTGTTATGAAGAGGAAATTTTTCGTTGTGAGGAAGACTAGTACTATATATGTTGAGGTGCATCTCCAAGTTATGTATAGGAACAAGTGTTTTAGGATTCACAATGTGTTACTTTGTTGGGAATAATGGGTTGTTCAGAGGGAATATAAATAAGCAAATTAGTCATATTACATATAGAGTGTGAGAACTTATGAATTGGTGTCAGGCGTCTCTTTATTTTTGCAAATGTGATATATATTTATTATTTTGAAATTTGTATTTACCATTGATTATATTGGAGTCAAACCTGTCATCTTTTATAATCAATCTTTTACACTTCCTTTTATTAGTACCTTTATCACCGTTTCCCATGCCATTGGCGTTAATTTGAACTACCACACGGGATGGGGGAATGTGGTTTCTTTGAAATAAAAATAATGCCAATATTTTTGGACGCGGATGGTAGGTGAATATATATATATATATATATATATATATATATATAACCATCTACCACTCGCATTGTCCAAAAATTATATATATATATATATATATATATATAAAATTCAATGTCACTTTCCTATACAACATGCCTTGTTAATTGTGAAGTTGATTTTTTTTTAATTTTTTAATCTGTAGGGTATGAATTTTGTGAAAGAATGGCTTTTACAGTGATATGGGAAAATTTAGTTGTAAATCTGACCACTAAGCTACATGAAAGCACTGTTTCATCCTTGAATAATGCCACCAATTGGGTTGGAACTCTATGGCTTACACCTTTGATTAGGGCATACATTGCTGATACTTTATTGGAGCACTTCTAGACATTTATAATATTTTCATGTATATATATCCTGGTAACTACTACGATCTCTTATTTCTTTCATTCCAGTGATAGAGCATTGCTAAATGAATTGAGTTGTAATCAGAAAGCTACTATGACATTGATTTTGGCATAGGGAATGGGGATTATCACCCTTATAGTTTTGTTGACGTCTTTGATACAACCAGACTACCCATCAAATGAAGGATGTCAAAAGGCTTCCTCTTTGCAAATTGGGATTTTCTACGTTACTTTATATATGCTTGTTTTAGGCTCTGGAGGATCCAGACTAAATATCTCCAGTTTTGGTGTAGATTAGTTCGACAATTTTCATCCAAAGGAAAAAATACACAAGGCCACTTTTTAAATTGGTGGATTTTTATAATATTCTTTGAAAATTTGCTTGGTCAGACATTGATTGTGTGTATTCAGGACCAGATCAGTTGGGGAGTGGGCGATGGAATTTCAACCGCACTGCTCATAATATTATCCTTGGTATTTCTGATGGGTGCTCCAATTTACAAACATAAAGTTTAAAGAGTTATCCCCCTACAACGAATGGTGAAAGTAATTGCAAAAATAATTTACAATTGGAAAGTCTAGGTTCCTTCAGATTCATTCTCTCTTCATGAATTGAATTCAGACAAATATCTCAGTCAAGGTCGATACCCCATTTCTCACACTTAATTTCTCAGGTTGGAAACTTTATCTTCTTTAAACATTAATGCATCTATTTTGTATAATATAATGTATAAGTGAAAATGATGATTGTGAATGGTATATTTTTAGACAAAGTAGTAGTTTAGAGTGAGACAACCTCAAAACCATGAACTGTGACAGGTGTAGAGGAAACAAAGATAGTGATGCGAATCCTTCCAATTTGGCTAATGGTCATCTTACCAAGCACATTGTTTTCTCAAACTATAACGTTATTTGTAAAGCAGGCAATGACTATGGATAGGCATATGGGCTCTAACTTTAAAATCATGACAGCTAGTATAGGAGCTTTTGTTTCCATAGCAATGATACTATCTCTAATAATTTATGAACACTTATTATTCTCAATCTTCTGAAGATTGACTTGCAATCCATGAGGTATAACTATACTACAGAGGATGGAAATTGGCATGATAATCTATAGTATGATTATGGTGGTGGCCATGGTAATTGTCAATACATAATACTAAGAAAAGAAGACAAATGTGCCATAAAATGATATCGCAATTTGGAAGCAAGCATTGGGGCATAAGTTTCTAGCAAGTTTTATGGAGTATTTCAAAACTACCTTTCCTCCTAGTTTTATAGTACTAAAATTATTTGTAATAAAAATTGGTGCAAACATGACATTTAATTTATTTTACTTGCTAGAATGATGTCTAGAAGATAGACAATTGTGCGAAGTCCTTTTTAAATTACAAGAACTATCTAGTTTGCTTGTTTGATGTTTTGTAATTTACTTCCAATTTGTATGAATATTAGTGGTCATGATATAAAAAAGTATTAACTACCAAATTTCCATGCAAAATCAAATATCTATAATATTTAAGTTAATTATTTTTCTATATTCTTTTGTTTAATTTGTTGACATCATCTTTTTCTATCCTGATATTTTTTAGCAGTTTCTTGTTCAGTTGAAAAATATTAAATATTTGGTGCCTGTCAATGTTCTAAACTTAATATTAGATATCATATTTGATGGAAACAAGTCCGAACAAGGATCAACAAAGGAAGAAGAGTGAATTTTTTAAATTATAATTAAGAGTAGTGATAACACATAATGATGGCACAATAAGCTAAAAAAGACTTGAAGATCATAGAGTGTCCAAATGAATTACATGGTTCTAGGAATAGATTTTACAAAAATATATTGAAATTCATCCCTATACCATTATATGTTAAGGGTTAATGGCATTTAAGTACCTTTTTGTTTTTGTTTTTTTGTTTTTTTGATATAATAAAATGCATGTAGACCTGTAAGTTGTGGGAACAAGATTATTCCACCCAAATTGTTATCTATTTTTTTAATAATACTAATTATTAGATGTTTTGATGTCAATGATGATATTTATCGATTGGTTGCACTAGAAGGAATTAAAAAAAAATTCAATGGTTTAAATTCATTTTTCATCTCTAGAGAAACAATAGTTGGGATTGAAATGATATTATCTCTTAATAGACCAAAAAAAGAGTATTTTATATAGTCTCTAGAGAGACAAAATAAGTAGTATTATATATCATCTTTGGTGAGACAATTATTTGTTATAATAATAAGAGAATCTCACTTTGAAATAATATTTAAGAAAATATGTAATTTTTTTTGTCTCAATTTGAGAGGATTTGCTTAAGTATTGTCTCTAATATTGTTTAAAAATACACTTATTTATTATAATGTTTCATGTGAATGGGGCATTACTCATGATAAAATGTAAATGTCATAATAGAGAAGTCACCCCTTGAAGATTAACAAGTTGTGGAAAGCAATCACCCCCGCAAAATATTGAGCCCCCCCCCAAATATTCAAGTGCACACTCAAAAGACGTCAGACTCAGTCGAGAATGCGTCTTAGAGCAATCAGTGCAAGACTAAAGCAAACAGGACGTCGGACTCAGCCGAAAATGCGTCCCGAGAGACCCAAATTTTTGGCACTTTATAAAATAGTGAATTTTTAACAAATAAAAATTCTATGATGTAGATAATTGAATTCCAAACACTTTTACAAAAAAATGGCACCCAAATCCAAGCTACTTTTTGGAAGATATTAAAGGTTCAATTTTCCCGTAAACTAGTGTTTTGTAAAAAAAACACTAAAACATTAAAAAATGCCTATTTTGAGAAACAAAGTGGCCTTCCAACCACTCATTGGATTTTACATAGAATGAGGAATCCAAAATATGTTTGTGTGAGGGAGAATTGGCCTCTCGCCAACCAAGTCCTCACCTTCGTCTTCGTAGGTCGAAGATACAAGTTAAAATTCAAACCCCAAAAATACAAAACTGTCTATAAAACTGAATATTCAGTCAAATTGACTAATTTTTGTTTTAACAAGTCAATTTTTAATTGAAGAAAGTAAAGTAAAGACAAATTTGATGAAATCCACATGTCTAAAGGCCCACATGGGATGCCAAGCAGGAAGGGGCACCAAAAAACATAGTACAAATTTTATCTCAAAAAAGACAAAAAAATAAATGCAAACCTGCTGTTAGGCATCATATGGCCTGATGGCATGGCAGGGAGGACTGTGGAAAATAGAAAAAGTCAGCTAATGGTCTGCATAAACATGGCACAGAGTTCCAGAAGTGTTACGCCTGGACTGAAGCAAAAAATGGCATGTTGTACGAACTGGGCAACAGCTGGGCTAAATGCAATATGGCCAATGGTGTGGAGTAGCTAGAGCAGGAGGATGGAGACTGTGGCATGGAGCAGTAGGTTGGAAGGTGGTGTCCAAGAACAAAAAAAGTTTGCAGAGATCCCTTTTTTTTCTTGCAAAATGACAAAACCAGAATTCCTCCGCCTTGCTAAAGAAAACCATAGATCTGGACAAGATGTCTTGTCAAATACTAACTCAGAAGTAAATTTTTAAAAAACTTTTGTATGGATTTGCATGACTTTTCAAAAACTTTACCAAAGCTCTCAAATGCAATGGATTTTTAAAAAAAAAACTACTAAGAAAGCAAAGTAAGAATTTCAAAATAAACTAATAGCATAACCAGACACACGATTACCGAAGTAGCTCTGATAACATATCAGAGTTGTTGCTAGATCTAGATAATGCGAATGCAATGGATATGTGATCACATAAGTTGAAGCAAGTACACACCACATAGATGTTAAAGCAATTTGAAATTAACACAATAAGATAAATTGCACAAGACGAAATGGAGAAAACCAAAATCTAATTGACATGAGATGGCCAAAGAGAGGAATACATATAAGAGAGTACGTAACTCCTCCACAAAAGGTGGACAAGGCACCCCAAGAATAGATAGTAACTCCTCCATGAAAGGTGGTGACAAGGTGCTAAGAATAGAGAAGTAACTCCCATCAAGGGAGTTACTTATGACATTCTTATGACACCTATGACACATCTATGACACACACCTCCACATAAGCTAGCCTACCCACAAATGTAGGAAAAATCCATGTATGCACAAGAAATACAATTTCCCTAATTAATAAATAGGGAAAAATAAAAACCTAGACTAATATCAGAGTTGTTGCCAGAATCTAGATAATACGAGTGCAATGGAGATGTGATCACACAAGTTGAAGCAAGTGCACACCACATAGATGCTAAAGCAATTTGAAAATAACAAAATAAGAGAAATTACACAAGACAAAATGAAGAAAACTAAAATTTGATTAACATGAGATGGCCAAAGCTATGACACACACCTCCACATAAGCTATCCTATCCCACAAATGTAAGAAAACTCCATGTATGCACAAGAAATACAATTTCCCTAATTAATAAATAGGGAAAAATAAAAACCTACACTAATATGGTATCTGTCATCTGCAATGTTTGAAAATTTTCTATATTTCAAGGCTCTTTTTAAGAAACAGAGTGAGAACTCCATCAAGGTTCTTCAAACTAATAATGGAGGGGAGTATGTCAGCATCAAGTTTGAGTAGTTTTACACCATAGAGGAGATTGATTTGCAGTGCATAGTCACCTACAGTCCTTCACAGAATGGGGTTGCAGAATGCAAGAATAGGTTCTTGAAAGAGATGGGTAGTTGTATGATTCACTCCAAATCCTTAACACCATAGTACTGGGTTGAAGCCATCAATTGTGCTTGCTACATTCAAAATAGGGTTCCTCGCAAAGCTTTGAAAGGGATAACACCCTTTAAAGCTTGGCATAAAAGGAAACCTAATGTTGAGCACCTTAGAGTTTTTGTATCCCCAGCCATGGCCCACATTCTGAAGAAGAAACACAAAGCTATGGAATGTCAGTCCAAGCCTTGTATCTTTGTAGGATATTTGGATGGTATTAAGGGATATCACCTTCTAGATCCAGTCACTCATGAGTTGTTTATCGAGATAAGTGTCCATTTTTAGGAGAGTCCTAGAGACTCAACACTTGACACTTCTTCTCCCTCATTGGATCTACTTCTTCATGATGATTCTTCATTAGATTCAGATCAGCTACAATAGGTTCTTAAGCCAGAGACATCTTCTTCTTCTTCGAGTTTAGACAGTGAGGATAGTGATGCAGTGTCATCCACCTCTAGTCATTCAAAAGATGAGGAGTTAGCACCTGACTTGCCCACTTCCAGGCCACTTTGGGCTAGACAAACACTTAAGAGTGCTGGCACTTGGGTAGGAGATTCCACAGATGATAGACATACTAGGGGGATTTTTAGAGAGATCCACATGCCTTCTTTGCTACAATTTTAGATCCACATACTTTTCGAGAGGCATCGGGGGTACCTGTGTGGGATAGTGCTATGGAGGAAGAATATTCTTCCTTAATCAAAAATCACACTTGGGACTTGACTTCACTTCCTAAGGGAAGAAAGATGGTTTGATGTAGGTGGATATATCAGACCAAGTTTATAGCAGATGGGTTGGTTGATAAGTACAAGGCATGATTGGTCGCCAAGGGTTTCTCACAGGTGGCAGGCATTGACTACTCAAAGACATTTGCACCTGTTGCAAAGATGGCTTCTATCTGACTCACCTTGGCTATTGCCATAGCACATGGTTGGGATGTGTATCAGATGGATGTGAAGAGTGCCTTTCTTCACGGAGACCTAGAGGAGGAGATCTACATGGAGCAGTCGCCAGGATTTGTTCAAGATTCTTCCTTAGTATGCAAACTTAAGAAATATATCTATGGCCTCAAACATGCCCCTTGAGCTTGGTATGCCAAGATGGATTCCTTCCTTCTCACAGCGGGTTTCACTAGGTGTCATTCTGATCCCAATGTCTACTTTTTACGACAGGATGATTGGCTCCTAATTTTGGTTCTATATGTTGACGACCTTTTGGTCACCCAGAGTTCTTCATCATCTATTGCAATTGTGAAGGCATCTCTTCAAGATAGATTTGACATGACAGACTTGGGTTTGTTACACTACTTCCTTGGCATCGAGATCTCACAGTCAGATTCAGGGATTTCTCTTGAACAACCTAAGTATGCTCTTGACTTATTGGCTCAATTTCACATGGCTGATTTCAAGCCATCTCTGACTCCCTTTCTATCAAGAGTCAAGCTTGAGGCTGATTGTTCTTCACCATTAGTTGATGCCACTCGATATCAACAACTTGTTGGTAGTCTCATCTACTTGACTCACCCTAGGCTCGACATATCATATACAGTAGGACTTGTCTCTAGATTCATGAAGGAACCTCATGAGTTGCATTAGAA
Source organism: Torreya grandis (assembly GCA_037957365.1). Classification (NCBI taxonomy): domain Eukaryota; kingdom Viridiplantae; phylum Streptophyta; class Pinopsida; order Cupressales; family Taxaceae; genus Torreya; species Torreya grandis. The sequence continues at coordinate 658,132 of JARHVA010004013.1, read as the reverse complement.
AGTAGCTAAGAATATCTTGCATTACATACATGGTTCACATAGATATGGGATTCATTACAAATTTGGCATAGAGGTTGACTTGGTTGGATATATAGATTCAGACTGGGCTGGTGATTCATAGAGTCAGAAGTCCACTTTTGGTTACAATTTCTCTTTAGGTTTTGGTCCTATCAGTTGGTCTAGCAAGAAGCAGAATGCTATTGCTATATCATCTACAATGGCAGAGTATAGGGGAGCTGTTAATGCAACTACTAAGGCTATTTAGCTTTAGGGGATTCTTTTTGAGTTTGGCATTCCTATCAGGCAGCCCACCATCATTTATTATGACAACCAAAGTACCATTCAAATTTGTAGGAATCCAGTTCAGCACCAGTGGACCAAGCACATAGAGATTCACATGCATTTCATTCGAGAGTTTAATCATAGTCAGGTCATTGACTTGATATTTTGCCAGTCTTTAGAGTAGGTTGCAGACATCTTCACTAAACCTTTCACTGAGAGCAAGTTCATCCATCTACGAGCTCTTCTTGGGGTGCGGTCTACATCTGTAGTAGCATCATCTTCAGGGGGCCACTAGCCTCTTCTTTCTTTTATTTCTCTCTTTTAGGGTGGAGTTTTTTCCTACGGGTTTTCTCTTTTTCTCTATCTTATGGGAGATTGCATTTGTACATGGGTACCTCATTAGGCCTAGTTGTCGGGACCTATTTTATATTTCCACACTGCCCACCTAAGATGTGCTTATGGGGGGTATTAGTGTAGGTTTTTATTTTTCGCTATTTATTAATTAGGGAAATTGTATTTTTTGTGCATATATGGAGTTTTCCTACATTTGTGGGATAGGCTAGCTTATGTGGAGGTGCGTGTCATAGATGTGTCATAGGTGTCATAAAAATGTCATAGGTAACTCCCTTGATGGGAGTTACTTCTCTATTCTTATCACCTTGTCATCACCTTTCATGGAGGAGTTACTGTCTATTCCACAAATGTAGGAAAACTCTATGTATGCATAAGAAATATAATTTCCCTAATTAAAAAATAGGGAAACTAATGTGTTATCACCCAAACTAATTGAAGTCATGCTACAAGGCTCTAAAGATGAAAACTCAACTAGTGAAGAGCCCATGTGATGAGAAGCACATGAGTTGATGACCCATGAAGATGTAGAAGTTATTGTAGCTACAAGGGCCTTGCCCTTTTCTTTTTCCTTACCCTTGCCTTTTGCCTTAGTAGAATCTTGGGTAGATGAATTATGCTTGATGGACTCAAGAACACCTATGTTGTTCTTCTCTAGAAGATTAGTTAGGTGATCTATTTGTTTCTTCATGCATTTGTGTTCATCATGCCCTGTCTTTTTACAATAGGCACACTTAACCTTCTCCTTCTTAGGTTTAACATTGGAGGATGAAGACTCAGTGTTGTTTTTGGCAGGATTGGTGTTTTATTTCTTCTTCTCTTAGTCCTTGTTCTTTTTCTTCTTCTCCTTTGTTGAATTCTTGTCCTTACCATTTTCATCTATTAAAGCTTGGGGTTGAGCAGACTTCACTGTGCCCATTTGAATTAGCTTATCTTGCTCCCTAGTCAAGTCGGCATTGAATGAATCCAAAGAAGGCATTTTCCAGTAGTGCTAAGGGCACTTTTTGTGGCATGGAAAGTGGAGACAAAGATTGAATAGCTTGGACCTAGCTTTGTGAGAATAAAAATGACGAGTTGATCATCTTTCTTCTCTATCCCACATTCTTTCAATTGCAATCTAAGGACCTTAAACTTAGTGAAGAAGTCCTGTAGGGTGTTAAAGTTGCTAGGACTTAGACTTATGAGTTCATTTTCAAGCTCATGACCTCTCATCTCATCAAGCTTTGTAAAAAACTTTTCTAAGGTGTCCCATATGTCATTGGGAGTCTGGGAGGATTCTAGATGGAATAGAAGTTTTGGAGACATAGAAAAGCTCAGTAATCTATAGGCTTCATCACTACAATTGTACCACTTGACCTTTTTAGCATCAGTGTTGGGTTCTACTTCAATACCCATGGTGATCCTATACAACCCTTTGCTTTTAAGAATGATTGACATTTTAACCTTCCATTCATGATAGTTGAAGGGTGTTAGGGGTTTAAGTTGAAAAGAATCAATTTTTAGCTGAATTTAGGTGAAGTTGTGTTGATTGCAAGTTGTGAATTTATGCAGAAAGGAGAATGAAAGTGAATTTTAGTTAAGGATAGAAATTAGTGTGAGGCAATGGATGAAGAAATGAATGTAATAGAGAGAAATTAGACTTAGGAGTTAGTTGACCTACCAAAAGGAAAAGAGGTCATAGGAGTCATGTGAGTGTATAAGACAAAAACCAATCCTAAAGGCAAGATAGAGAGGCATAAATCAATACTAGTGGTGAAGGGATACAATCAAAGGCCTATATGTGACTACAATGAGACATTTTCACCCATAGCAAGTCTAGAAATGGTAAGGACAATTATAGCCATTGTTGCGGGATAGCCACCTAGATATGATATTATCGATTATGAGAATAAGGTATATAGATTGGAAAAGGAATTATATGGGCTCAAGCATGCCCTAAGAGCATGGTACAACTATATATACTCTTTTATGTTGAGCAATGGGTTTAGTAAAATCACTAGTGATCCCATACTCTACATAAAAGTGAGAAAAGGTGATATTTTGATTGTAGTTTTGTACGTGGATGATCTAATATTCACCAAAAATGTAAATAAATCAATAGAAGAGTTTAAAATAGCCATGAAGGAATTTAAAATGATCTATTTAGGATTATTAAAGTAATTTCTTGGGATAGAAGTCAAGCATATGGATAATGGCATATTTGTATACCAATCTAAGTATACGAATGAGGTTTTGGATGTTGGACAACAAGCTAGTATCTCACCAACTGAGACAAGCATAAATATGTGAAAAGATGATTATAGAAGTAATGTAGACCCCACACACTATAAGACTTTAGTAGGAAGCCTAATTTATTTGAATACAACTAGGCCAAACATCATGTATGTATTCAGCCTCATATCTATATTCATAGAAACACCAAAGAAGAAAAATTGGCAAGTGAGCAAAAGGATATTGAGTTATTTGAATAAAACAAGAGATTATTGAGTATTGTATGCAGTAATAGATTAGTTTCGGCTAATGGGTTATAAGGATAGTGATTTGTCCAGTAGCCTTGATGGATAAAAGAGTACTTTAGGTTTTGTGTTTCATCTTGGTTCAGGATCCATATCTTGGGATTCGAAGAAGTAACCTGTAGTTTCACTTTCTATATCTAAAATGAAGTACATAGTATTTAATACAATAGCATGCCAAACTTATGGTTAAGAAAGATAATTTCATATTTACATAAGGATTAGCAAGAAGAATCTACAGTCTATTTTGATAATATATCTATTGATGTGGTGGATTGCACATTGTGAAGGGAGGCTCAGATCTCTTCATCCATGTGACACAATGGAGACATCCCTTTTGCTATGGGTGGTAAATGTGAGGGATGAATCTCTAGATTAGGGGCTATCTCCCCTTGATGCACCTTAAGGCCCTAGATTTCCTACTATTAACAATGGAATGGATGAAAAGGGAGAGAAATGATAGAAATTAGAACTTAAACTAAAGTGGTGATGTACCAAAATGGTTGGTCTGCTCAGCTTTGACATACACTTTACACCAAGACAAGCTGACATACACTATTATTCAAGATGAGAAACTCTCCTGCATTAGTATTTCAATAGGGGGTGCTATGGAGATACAAGGAGGAAGAACTACCAAAGGTGTTCTAAAACACACTATAATAGCCTATTCACATGTGCCTACAGTCTACTATAGACACTTCATGTTGACCTATAAGAAATATCTCACAATTCACTAGATATGTTGGATTCAAACTATGAAAGCATGAAAGAAAATGACTTGACACAAGATCAAAAGCATAGACATATGCAAAAGTGTAAACCCAAATAGAAGTAAAATTTTTATGTCTTCATTCAAGGTAAATTCCTACAAGGCTTCACCATACAAGCTAAGAGGCTCTTTCTTAAAATGAGAAGTTACAATTATATAGAGCAAGATGCTGACAGAACAAGGAAAGGAGACCCATGCTGGAGTCAAATACTTCTGAGATAAGAGTCAATGTTGCTACCATATTATTCAAACTATGTATGGGAGAGCCATGTTGTAGATGTCAAAGCCACCACCCTTACTCTTTTGGGCCTAAAAAATCATGGGATACTCCTTCTAGCAACTAACAAAGCTATCCCCAAGTTGTTGTGGCTAGACCATGCTCTCCTTAATGATGGGTGCAACTAGGTGTGCATTAATGGCTTGGCATGAAAACATGGGTTGTGACTCTCTATAGTTCAAAAACCAATCTATTTTATTTGTTTTTGGTAGATATACTCTACCTAATGTATTAATTCCTATGGCTGAGTTATCTATGCCACTTGTCTTATTTTGATTGGCCCTTAATTTTGCCCTTTGTCTTTGTTAGCAGCTAGAACAATTCTGAGTTTTATCCTTTTCACTTTGTCTTTACCTAGGCCAATTTTCCTTTGGGCTTGGATTTTATTTTCTTCTGGGTCCCTTTTCTTACTTGCTCATTCATTTGTTCTTTAGGCTTTCAGGGTTTTGTTTCTAAATTCTTTCAAACAAAATGTCTAAAGGAATTCTTTTAGACATTTTTTCTAAAGGTAATTCACCATTGATCTCTCTTTTGTTTCAGCCCTTTTTTCTTAGACTTTCATTTGGACAAAATGTCTGAAGGAATTCTTTATTTTGGCACTAGATTTTCTTGAAGGGCAAGTTACCTTCGGTCTTTTATCTTCATCCCTTGCTTTCTTAAAGTGCCATCCGCAAAGGCCATTTGTGCTTAAAAGTACACTTCAAAAAAATGGAAATGGTCCACTTTCTCGACCAAGTGCCCTCTGTAAAGACACTTAACCTTCAAAACTTTTATAATTTCCCTACATGTAGTTGAAGTGCCCTTTGAGTAAATTCCTTACCTTTACGAGCCACTTAAACCAAATCGGGTCATTCACTTACTTTTACTTATAAAATTTGACAAGTAATAAACCTACACAAACCCAAATTTCACTAGATAGACCATTTTGGACTTCTCATGAGCTCTTACTTCAATTTTTACATCAACTTCAACTCATAAAACAAACAAGGAAAGACACTTGTAAGCCTTGATTTGATCTTCCAAGACCAAATCAGGGTTTGCAATTGTCTTTAATTATAAACCTTTATAAATAAATATGTTTGAAAAGTCTGAATTACACCATAAGGACCAAATTAGGTTTATCAAGTAACTTAACTTATGAAAATTTCACAAGTAAAGTCATTTGGAAAACCCAATTTAGTCTATTGTAGCTAAAGTAACTACTCTTGACAAACCCAAAATGAACTTGGCTAAGTAAATAAGGAAAACACTTGGCTTTTTATCAAGAAAGGTTTGGTAGAGAATATTTTTCACAAGGTGATAGAGGGATGATCTAGCCAAAACATGGATTGAATGACTTTTACAAAGAAAAAGGAGAGGGTTCCCAATTTTGGCTTATAGGACCAAAAATTGGTCAACAATATTATCCATAGTGTTATCAAATAACCTCATCTTTCATGGTAGGAGCAAGTACATTGCAATAAGATATCACTTCATTCAAGAGTTAGTTGAATATCATGTGATAGAGCTTAAATTTTGTAAGTCAAATAATTAGTTATCTAATATTCTTACTAAGCCACTATCAAAAGACATTTTCATGTACTTAAAAAGAAGTTTAGGGTTCATTGATGCATCAACATTGGGCCTACATGGTTTTATGTTGGCTCTAGACTCCCACAAACAAGCTATAGACTTCAATAGGGTAGTTAAAAAATTTAATAGTCTAGCTATAAACTTCAACAATCTAGTTAAGTACTTCATTAGGGTAGTTATGGACTTCAACAGTCTAGTTATTGAATCTAATAGTGTAGATATAGACTTTGACAATCTAGCTATGGACTCCAAGAAGGTAGCTACGGACTTTGATAATCTAAATACGAACTCCAATAAGGCAACTATAGACTTTGACAATCCAACTATAGACTCTAATAGGGTAGTTATGGAATTTAACAATCCAACTATGGACTCCAATAGGGTAGATATAGACTTTGACAATCTAGGTATGGAATCCAACAAGGCATATATAGACTTTGACATTCTAGATATAGGCTTTGGCATTCCAGCTATAGACTTCAACAGTCCAGCTCTGGACATGCATAAAATGAGTCCAAAAGGATATATATAGATAAAGAGAAGTTTTAAAGACTGAAAAAAGTTTAGTTGACCATGGTAGGAAGGTTAAGAATAAGGGAAGGGTTAATTTTAGTGGGATATATTAAAAACTCCTTAGAGGTTTCTAGGCAAATTAGATTCATAATGGTGGAAAATACATTTGGAAGGTGATTAATTATTTAGGTGAATCAAGTGATAGAGTAGGCAAATCAAGATTTTATGAATATAAAAACTCTCTAAATTTAAAGATTATTACATATTTGGATTCCTCTAGAAAAATTATACAATTTTTAAAAAAACAATCATCACAACTTAGAATGTATACAAATTTTATGGCCTCTTGAAGTTGACTAATTTAGAGTACACTTATCAACAGACATCCACATGATGTAACAAAAATATACATGATGTCAATGGTCATCGACATAATGTAGATAGCCATTAGTAGGTACTGACAGTCATCAACACCATGCAAATGGTCATTTGTAGGTGTCAATGGACATCGACATCATGTAGATGACCATTAGGATCATACAGATGCCCATCAGCATCATGCAAATGTGTATAAATATATGTGAATGGCCATTGGCATATGTAAATGACCATTAGCATATGTGAATGGCCATCAACATATGAAGATATGTAGATGGTTTTTAGCATAATTATGTATTTATCTTGGGTTATTGACTAGGGAATAGGTTTATGGTTAGTTGCCTTAACCATTTGGGTCAAGAGGTTAGTTTGTTTTAATTAGACTTGGCTATTTAATGATAGCCGATTTTGGTAGTTTCACCCACCCTTTCCATGTTTCTTGAGTGGTTTTTTACTTTGCCTATTTATTAGACTTTCATGTATGGTTCATAAATATGTGTTATGTAATGCAATTTGTTTCTCTTTTTAATCTGTGTGTTCAATCTAATATGGTATTCAAAGCCTATGGTTTGTAGAGCCTGAGTGGAGGTCTATGGAAGCTATAGACGTTGGTGTCTTTCTAAGGAGGAGCTTCATGCACCCAATAGAGAGCCGGAGGAGAGATAAAATTTTGTAAGCTCAACTTGAAGACCAAAAAAATATCCAGGAGGATCCAAAGACTGAATAAGATTGAAAGAAGGTTAGAGGAAGTAGTTTTAGGCTGTTTAAAGCCTCTATTTATTTTTTTGGGTAGGCTGTATGGTGTATGATGTTATACAGTTTACGGGAGAGGATAAAAATTCAAATCTTGATCATTTTTTATCAAAATAAAAGTTGAAACTATGAGTTAATTCATAACTTGAATAGTGGTGCAAACAGTTTATGATTTGGTTGATAAACGGGCTCAGAATCTAGGCTTGAAGTTTAATAGGAAGGTCAATTTTCTTCTTGGCTGATTATTTTCATGAAATTTTTAACCTAAATTTTTATTATTTTTATTATTTTTATTTTTTTAATTCAAATAAATCAAAACTTTAGCCAATAGGGGTTATTGGGGACCTACCATTGATTAATAATCATATAAGCATTTGAAAAGTTAACAATTTCACCATTTTCTAATTTTTTATTTGGATATTGACAGAGATTTTTTTTTTTTAATTAGAGTTGTAGGTTTCTCGATTTAGTTGTTTTAGTGGTATAAAATTTGAGATCTTGCATATAGTATTGAGTTTCTTACTAAAAACTGAAAGAGTTGTTTTATTTCAATACAGAATCAATGTGTATAAGAAATTTTTATAAAAGTCATAACAATTTTTTTGATTTAATTGTTTTCTTGAAAAATGGGGTCAAATGGCTAGTATTCAACACATGTTACTATTAGATTCTTAGAAATTGATAGGTAAAAGATTTAGTTTGTGGAGTCATAACATTTTAATGATATGTGAATATAGTAACCTTGATCAAATAATACTCGATATAGATCAAAGCCCTACCATTGTTTATGATGATTATGATAAACATCATCAAGAGGCTCTTATGTTGTTAAAACTATTAGTAGCAGATAATCTAATCTTAGAGGTCATAAATGTGACCATTACATCAGCTTTGTGGACTAATATTACCTCTAAATACCAAGCTTCTAAAGCTAGTAGAGTTTTGTATTTGAATAATTTGTTGTTTTTTACTAAGATGCAGGAAGTTGGCTCTATTTATATATTTTTATTGTAGATCAAGTACATCAGTGATCAGCTGAAGGCTATGTAAAACCTTGTTGATGAGCAAGATCTGATTTCTCTAGTTATGCAAAATCTTTCACCTTCATTTGACTCATTTATGGAGTCCTTGCACATGATTGTTGAGACATAGACTTTAGACTTTGAAAAATTATCCACATGACTATTACAGAAGGAGAGATGGCAGGAGCAGACATTGTTGTCTATATCTACTTATATAGAGAGTGCATTATTTATCAAGGGAAAGGGTAAGAAGTTTGGTAAACCTAATATTTATCTAATAAAAACTTCACAAGTAAGTGGTTCTAATAAGAGATCTATGTGGATATGTTTTTAATGTAATCAACTTGGTCACCTTAAGTAAGATTGCAAGAAAAAACAATAGGATATGGCTAACCCTAGAAAGAAAGATCATCATGTGAATGTAGCTAAAAGTGAAGGCAAGGAAACATCTTCTAATTTTAATTTCATGGCTTCTAGTGGGAATTCTATGGCAGATTGAGCTTGTTACTTTGATTCATGGGCATCTTGCCATTATACATGTCATAAGGATTGGTATGTTGATTTTGTTGAAAATGACAGTAATAATGAATCTTTATCTTTGGGAGATGGTAGGACTCATTTTGTGAAAGGATATGGTAATGTTTAGATCAATTTTAATGGTGTAGTTTGGTATACATTTAAGAATGTTAGTTATGTGCCTATTATGAACAAAAATTTACTTTCAATTAGTGAGATCACTTCAAAATCTGATTTTGTAGTAAAGTTTTAAGGACAATAATGTTTAGTCACTACCAGAGATAACAAGATTATTGTTCTTGTGATTGGTGAGAAATGTTTGTATAAGCTTGCAGATCCAAAGAGAGCAAAGTAAAGTGTACTTGTTGCAGTTGATATCACAAGTTCATTATGGCATGAAAGGTATGGAGATTTGAATTTCCATTATTTGAATACATTGAGCAATATTAATATGGTTAAGGGGATTCCTTTTATTTAGGATACTTATCATGTATGTATTGGATGTCAGTTGGGGAAGCAAGTTCGACATTCATTTGACATTGGTAAAGCTTCAAGATGTAAGGTAGTAATGGATCTAGTACATACAGATTTGTATGGTCTAATGCAAACACCTACCCCTTATGGAACCAATTATTTTTTGTTTTTGGTTGATGATTTATCTAGGAAAAAATGGGTATACTTTTTAGTGAAGAAATATGATTATTTTTCTAACTTCCTTACTTGGAAAGCTATGGTTGAAAAATAGGCAGGATGGTTAGTGAAATCTCTTAGAATGGATAATGGGGGTGATTTCAACTCAAAATAGTTCAATCAGTTTTATGCCACTAAAGGCATACACAGACAGTACACTACCCCTTACACTTTATATAAAAATAGAGTTGTAGAAAGGCAAAATAGGATGGTGATGGACATGGATCATTGTGTGGTCAAAAGTAGTAATGTCCCATATATATATATATATATATATATATATATATATATATAGGGTAGAAGTAGTGAATACAACGATGTACATCCTCAATAAAATTCCTACAAAATCATTGGAAAATATGACTCCAAAGGAGGCTTAGTTAGGTCCAACTCTAGATGTAAGTACTTTCTAAATTTTTAGTTGTGTAGCTTTTGTAGTTATTCTTAGTCAAAAGAGAAGTAACTTGGACATAAAAAGTAAAGCATACATGTCTATTGAGTATAGTGGGAATTCAAAGGCCTAAAAAATACTTGATGTTTCTACTAAAAAAGTTGTGGTAAATAGTGATGTCATAGTCAATGAACAAATGCCATACTTCATAGCAATTGGTATAGTTTTAGATATTGAGTCATTGTTTTCTTTTGATGATTCTATTATAGGTTTTGATGTGAAAGTTGTATAAGATTCTAGTTCATTAGTGGAATCACAAACCAAGGAGGGAATTAATGCAGGTCATTATGAGGTTCCAACAGAAAAACCAAAGAAGCCAAAGTGTTATTATTCCATAATGGAAACACTAAAGGAAGGAGACATGCCATAAGGTGTGGAAGGAAGAATATTGAGATTAGGAAAGCAGTTTGGTAATAGAGGTGAACATAGCAATTTTATTCTAACTATTGTTTCATATGTATTTGAACCTAATTTTTTTAGAGGCCAAAGAGAAGCATGAGTGGGAATCATCCATACAATTGGAATATGATTCCTTGATGAAAAATAAGACTTGGAAGCTCATGGAGCTATCACTAGTAAATAAATCCATTAGTTTTAAATGGATTCACAAGGCAAAATGCAAAGTAGATGGTTCCTTGGACAAACACAAAGGTAGACTTGTTGAAAAAGTTTACGCACAAGAAGAAGGGGTTGATTATGAGGATACTTTTTCTCCTACTACAAATATGGTAACTTTTAATTTGATTGTTGTTATTGTTTCTCAATTTAGACTGTAGGTGCACCAAATGGATGTCAAGAGTGATTTCTTGAATGGATATCTGGAGGAGGATGTCTACATGGTTCAACCATAGGGTTCTTAGGTTCCTAGTAAGGAACATCTTATTTTTAGATTGGTCAAGTCCTTGTATGGGCTTAAACAGGCTCCTTGAGCCTGGTATATGAAGATAGATACATACCTTAGGAAGTTTAGTTTCAAAAGTTGTCACTCTGAACCAACTCTTTATGTAAAGGTATTTGGTGATGATATCTTGATTCTCATTATATATTTTACTGATTTAGACATCATTGGGAGTAGTGTTAATCTTAGTGAGTAGATGAAGGTTGATATTTGTTGTACTTTTGACATGATAGACTTAAGACTACTGATATATTATTTAGGTGTTGAGTTTTGGCAAGGTGATTGTGTTTTTTCATGTCACAGAATAATTATGACAAATTATTTATTGAAATATTTAGAATGATGAATTATAATCCAACTCACACACCTATGGAAGTTGGAGCTAAAATTTCAATTGAAACTGCTTCACCTCTAGTCAATGAAATAGTGTATCCACAACTAATGGGTAGTCTCATTTACCTCACTACCACTCGATCGGATATTTATTTTGCAATGAGATTTCTATCTCACTTCATGTTTGAACCACATGAGGTACATTAGTTAGCTACAAAATGGATATTAATATATGTCAAAGTTACTCTTAACTTTAGCATACTAATGAGAAGTCTATAGATTTTGAGTTTTTAGGGTATTCTAACTTTGATTAGGCAGGACCAGTAGATTCAAAAAAATCTATAACAGGGTTTTTTCACTCTTGGTTCAAGATATTTTTCATGGTAGATCAAACTTCAAACTATAGTTGAATTATCTTCAACAAAATTAGAGTATAAATCTATGGTCAGTGCAAGTTGTAAAACTTGTGGATAAATAAAATCTTAGAGGATCTTTAGTTTGAGTCATCAAAGCCTACTCTAATTTTTTATTACAACGAGAGTGTTTTGAAGATGTTGAAGAATCTAGTATTCCATGCTAGGACCAAACACATTGAGTTTCACCATCATTACATCTAAAAATTGGTTACAAATGAAGACATCAGTCTTTTTTACTACCCCATTGTAGAGCACCCAACATATATAATGACCAAACCACTTGGTGTAGACAAGTTCATAAAATTTAGAGATAAATTTGGTCTTCTTTTTGGTTTTGTCATTAAGGGAGGGTTTTAGTGTAATTATGTATTCACCTTGGTTTTTTTACTAAGGTAATAGGTCTATGGTTAGTTACCTTAACCACTTGGGTTAAGAGGTTATTTTGTTTTAATCAAACTTAGTTATTTCTTGCTAGCTAATGTTGGTAGTTTCACCCACCCTTTCCATGTTTTTTGGGTGGTTCATTTATTTGCCTATTTAATAGGCATTCATGTATGGTTCATAAGTATGTGTTTTTTAATGCAATTTGGTTCTCTTTTCAATCTTTACGTCTAATCTAATATCATCTACCAGTATATGTAGATGACCATCGACATATACAAATGATCATCTACATGTATGATGTGAGGTGAATGTATGTAGATTGCCTTTTGAGATACTAACAAAAAACATTTATATGAATGAAATTATTTTAAATAGTAGGTGATCTGACCCTAAAATTAACTTAAACCCATAAAATTTAGGCAATTTAGGCTCTTCAATACCCTAAAAAATTAACAAATGCAAATTTATAAAACTGGAATATTCATGAATCAATGAAGATTTGCCACTAAAATTTTTCTTGAATAAGAGGGAGAGTAAAAATATTTTATTTTACCTTCCTACCTACTTTTCCAACAAGCTCTAGATTATGACAGCGTTAACTATATGAATTTAATGCATTGTTCAAATTTGAAATCAGCCAATTGTTTAGAGTTTTTGTGGAGAAAATAGTGTTAGGTAAGAATCCCACCATCCAAAAATATTAAAAATGTTTTTTCTTCAAAGAAACCCCATTTCCCCATCCCCTGTGGTAGTACAAATTAACACCAATGGCATGTGAAATGGTGATAAAGGTGATAATCAAAGGCATTTTAAAATATTGATTATGGAAGATGACAATTTTGACTCTAATATATTGCTAGAGAATTCAACGTTAATGCATTGGGTGTTGGACAAATTATTTATTTCTTCTAGTCCTCAATTTCTAGAGTATTCTCATGAAGGTGTATAATAAGTCATTTGTAGCATAAATGCTAGGGTCTTAAAGCCACAACTCCCTCTTGGTAGAACATTAAAAACCCTTTTTACTCAAATATTAAAAGGGAAGAAAAAAGACTAAAAATAGCAAGTATTTTCCTTAATGTATCACAAAAGTGTGATAGTATTCCAAAACACATGAACAAAGAGGAAATCCAAGAATCTACTCTAAAAATATGGTGCATATCCTCATTATTTTATCAAAATATTTTATGGACGTGTAAACTTTATCATAAGAATAGTTGATGATTTTATACAATTCCTCATGTAGGGCCATGTCATATTATTTATACTTTAAATGAGAAATTAAGATTGTATTATTTCCAAATTCAATTATGAGAAGCATTCCATCTACCTTTATATTCATCTCACTAATTTATTTAATAATAGTTGATGATTTTATACAATTCCTTATGCAGGGCCATGTCAAATTATTTATACTTTAAATGAGGAATTAAGAGTGTACTATTGACAGATCTAATTGTGAGAAGCATTCCATCTACCTTTCTTTTCATCTCACTGATTTTTTTAATATTATGCAATACAACTGTGAAACATGTAACATGATATTATTGTCATAAAGTGTCATAAATGAAAGATTGACATTATCAATTTGAAATTTGAAACATGATGATTCTTATTCCCATCATTGAATATCCCAATAGTAAACAAGGCATGGAATCAACTTTAAATAAAAAATTAAAGACAACCCATTTAGGAAGAGAGTATTCCAGATAGAATATTCCTTGTTAAGTCATCTATTATGGCTAGTTAATGAAACAAAATGAATCAAGCATGTAATCCTTAATTTCTATAATAAGCCAATGTGCTAAATTGTATACAAATTTAGAGTACATTTGTAGTATAATTGCATAATCATTGGAAATCCTAAGTAAGCAATCCTAGAGTAATCATATTAAAAATTTACAGTATAATCATTGGTAAATACAAATTTCAAAATTATATATATATATATATATATATATATATATATATATATATATATATAATTTTGAAATTTGTATTTACCAATGATTATACACATCTTTGAAAATAAAAAGACACTAGTACCAAATCATAGGTTCTCACACTCCGTATGTAGTATGACTAATTTGCTCATTTATATTCCCTTCAAACGACCCATTATTCCCAATAGATTAACATGTTGTGAATCCTAAAACACTTTTTCCTAAACATAAATTTGAGATTCACCTCAACATATATAGTACTTATCTTCCTCACAACAAAAAAATTTCCTCTTCATAGCAATTCTTCAAAAAGATTTTTGGGTAATCTTCAAAACCAAATGCTACTACTACACGAACATGATTTAATACCTATTATAAAATAGATGTCATTTATTTAGTCAATTTTATTAGTAAATAAGCAAGGTCCAAACACACAATTAGATTATTAGTTTGGGAAAAAGTGCACAAAGCATGGCATATCCATTCCAAGAGGAAAAGGTTTCTTACATTATGTGGTAGTAAATACTAGCTAGGAGTACATTGATCATAATCATAAAGATCCATATCTGATATTAGCTTATATGTCAATTTACTATTTTTTGAAAGAGGGGAAACATTGATATCCAACATAACTATTGACCTGTGATGTTGATATTTCTGTCCTCCTCTATTTTCTTGATGACATTCTTCTTTGTTTCTCTCATTTTATTTCTCTAGCACATTTATCAAAGTTCATTTCCTTCTCTATTTCCCTCCATATCTTCACATGCCTTGTATATTCTTCCTTTCCTAAGGCCAAATTTGTAATATAACTCTTAAGATATGATGTTGATATATGTGTGTACCTCTATCTTTTTAATTATCTTTTACTTTGTTTCTCATTTTATTTATCCAATAGTATATCAAAGCTCCTTTCCTTCTCTGATTCCTTCCCTCTCTTCACAGGTTTTGTGTATTCTACCTTTCATAAGGCCAAATCTATAACAATTTGACACAATAAAGGAAAGGTATGTAATAGGAAAAAATGTTTTCAAATAAAACTACATTTTTTAAATAAGGAAACAAACAATAAGAAATTGATTCTTGATTTTTTTGAAGCAACATATTCATTTCTTTAAATAAAATAATAACATAGGTTAAAGGTTTAAATAGTCAAATCAAAGTGGACACAAATCTTACTTTCACTAATAGCAATGCCAAAGTTTCCAAACAACATGATAAGTAATATGGATATCAAATGTATTACAATAGATGTATACTAACAACCAAATAATTTAACAAAATAGTCATCAAATTGAAAAAAGGTGTCATGGATATGGAGCTAAAAAGTAATGAACTATAATGAAAATGTTCTTAAACTCAAACATTTTAAATACTTACTAGTGTTCCCAGTTTCACATTGAGAAACCAATTCATTGAATTCATCCTTAACATGTGGATATTTCCCAAGAATGTGATCTACTTGCAGATGTTTGAAACAATTTAGCGTTAGGTTATTTTATTAATAACTAGAAACACTTATAGAAACTAAATTAATTTAAAAATTGAAATGAAGTATCATGTTCATGAAACATACTAAAAATTTCAAATGTCTAGTACCAATTATTTTTTTATTTTTCATATCGATGCATTTAACAAGTTCTCGACATGTGTTGTTTCAAATATTTATTTTTAATTTATCAAAAAAATCCATTTACAGTGGATTTATAGCTGCAAAAATAATATGTTTCATTTTAAAATTAGAAAAAGATATTAAAGTAGAAGGATAAAAATAAGATTTTAAATGAATGCTCTAGTTAGTGAAAGTATTCAAATATTAGTTATTCAAAATTTTACTATGGTCTATGGGAGGGCCATGTTGATAATGTTTCCCAATATAGTAATCAATTGGGCCCATTTGTATCTTCTTGGAAATCAATTCATTAGACCACCTAGTTGAATTCATTCTATGAGGATGTTGATTCATAATATTCAATTCACCCTCCCTATTCTATGTAGTCTTCTTTTCATGCTTATCTTCTTCCTTTAACACTCAACCTTCTTTGAGAACCTTCTCTTTCTCAACCTTCATTAAATACTCATTATCTATATAAACAAATTTTATTTCATCATATTTAATCAAAGCACTTTGGGAGCTTAGGTGGCAATTATTGTTTGAAATGATAGACTGTTGTCTTTGTTACAAAAACCAAATAAAAAACAATAAGATAGGTTAAGAAACAATACAAAGTTAAAATTTAAAATGAGTTTTAAAAAAGCAAAATATATCACAACACACCTTAGCCATGTTTCTTTTGTGTGATTGTCTAACAAATTTCAAATCAAATGTGAGTTCAAATGATAATCTTGTAGAATCTTGAATATGAGAAATAATTTTTATAATTCTGGAGAAAGGTAGAAAAAGTGTAAATTACTCTACAAGATCTTTATGATCATAAAATAGTGATTTGACCTGCCAAAACAATTCAAATCATCAAATTCTTTGAAAATAAATTGTAGTTTAAAAATATTTAAAACTAAAATCATAATCACGCTTCTTTTTTTAATAAGGTATACCTCTTGATATATATCATTGATTGACTTGTTTCCCTTTTCATACATATCTAGTATAAGCATCACACTTTGGCTATCATTATACAACATGTAATCTCCCTACTTATGCCTCAACTCTTATATGAAGCGTTGCATGTATATCACCAATAGTGAAAATCCTTATAAAGTAACATCTGAACCTGCATAGTATAATCATATATCAATGGTCCCTTTGAAGTACCTGATAATCCACTAGATTTCATCCTAGTGCTCTTTTCTTAGATTATTCATAAACCTACTGACAACTCTCACTACATGAGTGATATATGATCTCGCGTACACCATAGCATACATTAAACTTCCAACTATTGAAGCATATGAAACTTTAGACATGTAATTGATTTGTTCCTACATTTTAGAGAACTATTCCTTGATTAATTTGAAGTGATCTCCCAAAGGTGTACTTATAAGTTTTGCATCTTGCATATTGAACCTCACTAACACCTTCTTGATGTACTCTTCTAGAGACAATGCCAATTTTCTATTTTTCTTGTGTCTTTTTATTCTCATACCAAGGGTTTGCTTTGCATCACCCAAATCTTTCATTACAAATGAATTTTCTAATTTTATTTTGAGAGCATTTATATCCTACATGTTAGACCCTATAAAAAACATGTCATCTACATACAATAGAAAGATAATATAGCTACCATTATCTATCTCAAAATAGACATAATGGTTAGAATCACATATACTATAACTTTGTTCTATCATAAACATGTCAAATTTCAAATACCACTTACTTGGAGCTTGCTTTAGACATACAAACTCTTCTTCAACCTGCACACCATTTTCTCCTTACCTTTGACTTCGTATCCCTGTCGCTGCTCCATATATCTTTCCTCCTCCAAGTCACCATGACGAAATGTTATCTTCCCATATAACTATTCAAGGTGAAAATATTTTACTACTACCAAACTTAAAATAGTTCTTATCAAAGTCATTTTAACTACTGGATAAAATATTTCATCAAAATCTATACCTTTCTTTTATGAAAACCACTTTACAACAAGTCTAGTCTTGTACCTCTTTTTGCCTCAATCTTCTTCTTTCAACCTATAAACCTATTTATTTTGAAATGCTCTTTTACCTGTAAGTAACTGAACTAAATCCCAAGTTTGGTTATGTACCAAGGACTCTCCATCTTCTCTTTCATGCCTTGCTCCCACTTATTTCTAGTTTCTACCTGAATTACTTCTTCATAGCTTTCTATCTCAATACCATCAGTTAATAATAAATAATAAAGTGAAGGAGAGTATCGTTTAAGGAGTCTACTTACTCTGGTAGATATTGTAACTACACTTTCAGGAGTTTTAGGTACTTGTTGTATTTGTTGCACATTTTGATTTTTTGGCACTTTTGGAATTTCATTTCTAGTGATATCATCAAGTATTGCATATTCAGTATTTGAATTTTCTTGTTTCTTTCCTTGCATTTGATCTCTGTACATGACCTTCTCATTAAATATGACATCTCTACTCCTAATGATTTTATGATTTTAAAAATCCTATAAACAATAATCAAAATCATTAACTCTATATCTGACAAAAGTACATTTCTTGGATTTTGCTTCAAGCTTGGTTCTATTTTCTTTATCAATATTGACAAATGATTCACAACAAAAAGTCTTAAAAAAGGAATAATCTAACTTTTTACCTATCTATGCTTCTTATAGAATGCCATTAGCTAAAGGACTTGAAGTCCCTCTATTAAATAAACAACAGTAACCATAACATCTATCCAAAACTATAAGGGTAGTACTACATGTAATATCATACTCTATGATTGTCCTATTCATCCTTTCTGACACACCATTTTGTTGCGGTGTTCTTGGAATTATCTTCTTTGTACGAATCCCACGAGATGAATAATAACTATCAAATTACTTACTATAGTAGTCACCTCCATTATTTAATTTAAAACACTTCAACTTATTTCCTATCTCATTCTCAACCAAATCTTTCTATTTCTTAAAAATATTAAAAACATCATTTTTTTTTGTATGTAATAAACTCAAGTTTTTCTATTTGCATCATCAATAAAAGTAACATAATAAGAAGATCCACCATGGGATGATACCTTAGCTAGTCCCCATACATTTGTATGCACAAGCTCTAACTTGTCATCCTTATTTATCTTCCCAACTCTATAAATCTAACTCTCTTTTATTTTTGATACATACAATGCTCACAAAAATCCAAATCCACCTTCTTCAAATTTGGTAACAAATTCTTTGAGTGGAGAACTTGTATCCCCTTCTCACTCATGTGACCAATTCTATGGTGCCATAATTTTGTATCCACTTCTATATAATATAAATCCATATAATATGCAACATTACCATTAGATAAATATAATGTACCTACCTTCTCTCCTTTTACTATTACAAGTGATCCTTTAGGGACCTTTATACTTTTTTTGCAAGTATAACTGTGCATCCCTCACTTCTCAACTAACTTCATGAAATTAGATTTATTCTAAAATTAGGAACATGCCTCATCTCTTTCAACAACCATTTGTTTCCATTCTATAATTTTGTTTGTATCTTACCCTTTCCTACAATATTATAGGGTTCAACATCACCCAAATAAACCTGTCCAAAATCACCTTGAACATACTATTGAAAATATTTCTTATCAGGTGTAGCATGAAATGAAGCCCCTAAATCTAACACCCAAATAATCATTAATATTATCTAAAAAAATGATTAAATCATCTTGTAACACATCACCTGCTACATTTGCTTCCTAATTTTTATCTTTTAGTCCATCTCCTTATTTTCCTTTTGAAACCAACAATATTTCTTCAAGTGTCCTTTCTTCCCATAAATCCAACATACCAACGTTCCTTTAGATTTTTATTTTCCATTCTTAGACTTAGCATGATTCCTTAGGCCCTTTCCTTTATCATTTTATCTTCCCTTGTTCTCAAAATTCAAAGCATTACATGATGTCTCACCTATGTTTTTCCATCACATTTCTTCACTAAGAATAACACCAATAACATCATCAAACTTTTTAGTGTTTGAACTAGAGATAGAATTACTCATATCAATGATCAAGCCATTCCAAATTTCTAGAAATGAGCACATAATCAAAATATCCCTAACCTCATCATCAAAATTTACTCTTACAAAGCTTAACTAATTTATGACCATGTTAAATTCATTTAAATGATCAGCAACAAACCCAACTTCTAAAATTTATAGATTAAATAAATGCTTCTTAAGAAATTCCTTGTTGGAGGTTGAAGGTTTTTCATATACTCTATCCAATGCCTTTATCACATCCATTATTGTCTTTTATTTTAAAATATTGAAGGCCACTAACACTACCAGGTACAATCATATTTTTCGTAGTGACATTCTATCAAGAACCTCCCAATATTCATCCTTCATATTCGTCAGCTTCTTTGCTATTCCTCCCAATGGTTTGAAAAGATCCTTATGATGTAGATAGTCCTCCATTTTCATCTTCCATAGTTGGTAGTTTTGGCCATTGAACTTCTTGACCTTAAACTTTCCTTCTTCTACCATTGCTCCCACTCGAACCAAGAACCCTCTTTTCCTACAAGTTTATCTACCAAATAAACTTTTGGATTAGATACCAATTGTTAGTAATATAAAAAATAGAATAATATTAATGAATTAAAGATAAAAATAAAATACAAAAAACATAACACAATAGAGACACAAATTTAATGTAGTTCACCCAATATGGGATATGTCCACATAGAAACAACCAGTCCTTATTATTTAGTCCAACAAATGAAGGGGAAAACCTACAATACAACCACTATAATATTCTCTTCATTCACACATAAAATTTTTCCATAATCATAATGCCCTCGCATCAAAATGAGGGTTACATATAGGGTAAAAATGCCCAAACATAATTTCTACCATTAGATTTGTAGCCTAATAATGAATGGTCCATATTTACTATGAAATTATAATATTTTACAATGCATTTTTAACTAAATTTTACTTCGGGGGTGCTACCCATAAACCCCAACCAATGGGGCCTTCCAAGTAGGTCGTCATCCATTAGACCCCCATGGCAACCATAGTGGGGGAGTGTTCCTTCCCCCCCTCCCCCCAATATCCCCCTATCAGGAACTAGGAATTATAATAAGATTAGATTCCACCATCTAATATGTACAAGGGTATGTGAACATTCTTGTGGGTTGATAAGTGTAAGCCTTTATCTACTCACTACATTAAAAATGATTTGTACTGTATTGTGTTAATAACATATGTAATATCTTGGAGATTTCATAATGACATGTTCAACATTAGTTGGATTATTTTGACTCATTAACCTATTTTAATCATTAAAGGTGTAGTAGTTATCCTATAATTTAGATGAACATGCATCAGCTATGCTAGAGGAATTCTCTTGACTTGATTTTCTCTTAACTAAGCACTTGTTGATAAATCTCAAAATGCTACATGATCTATATATTGATATAGCAATTGGCTAAAAATTATGATTGATCCCATAGATGATCATATAATATTGATATGGTGGTCCTTATGATGTTGTGACCGTCGACAATTACTTGGTGTCTCACATAATAGATATGCTTGGAAGTGTTGAGTATCCAATGATGATTTACATGTGTGTAATCCTTATCTTGATATTTTATATAAGTGATTGTTGGTAGTAATAAATGTTTAGTTTTGATACCCATGACGTTCCTTTTAATGGTCTCTTGATATCCATGGTAATTTATAAAGGTAGAATGTATGCTTAGGTGAATCTAATAAGGATTATGGGCTGATTTTATTACCTTTGATGATGGGACTTTCATGGTTCATAATTGCGGCAGCTTACTCTCGAATCTAGAATATCTTAAAAGATGATAGTTATTAATCACATTGTAGTAGAAGTTATTATCTATCTAAACTCTAGACACACATCCTTAGTAAGGCTCGGGTACTTAACTTTAGATAATTTTTCTATGTTAATTTGTTATATTATGGTTTAGCACACACTTGAATGTGTGTAATCCAACTGACCTTATGCCATTAAATGATGTAGTAATCCCATGCAAAATGTTATTTTTACTATGATAAAAGCAACTCCAAGAATTGTTTTTGGGGGTTGTTTCAGTAATGATATTATCAATGATTTCCCAAAAGGGAAGAGAAAGGCCCCAAAATTAAATCCATGTGAGGAGTTTGAGAATAATATATATTGATTATGATGACTCTAAAAGTTGAGATAACTTTCAATATATGTTAAGTTTCTTCAATACAACCTATATAGAGAGAGAAAAATAACCTAACCAAAGATGGTCTGAAAAACAAATGAAAATGAGGCCCAAATTTTTGACATAAATTTTCCAATAAATAACATTTTGTTTTCAAATGAAAAACCTAATCATAATTTTATGTAATTCTATTTAATTTAGATATGAATTTCACCAATAAATATAAATACTTAATTTTATATAATAATTATTTCTGATAATTTAAATTTTAGGTTAATTATATATCTAATATGTTGATAATATTCTATAATAATGATGATAGGGTCAAGTATAACAGAATGAGTTCTTCATTTTATGTTTGACCTTAAATTTAATACATCTTCAACTATCAAATGTCAAATCTAAAGTTGAAATTATCAAAATCAAATGAATGTCAAATTTAAAATTTAACATAAAGTTGAACAACTCCCTCCATTACACTTTACCCCACCTCTACCATCATAGAACATTTAAAAACATAATAATTACAAAACAGTTAAGTCAACACCACTCCCTCCCTCTATTTCATTTAATATATATAAAAATCACCTCAAAAGAAAAGAAAATAAAAATTATAATAATAATAATTAAAAAAATATTAAACATACAAACAATTTAATATGAATAATTATAGAAATATTTTAACCCTATACAATCTTTCTACAAGATAATGTCTTGCCCAAACTACAACACATCAATTACACCTCATCTGAAGGTTATCTTCTGATGTAGAATGTGGTACCATGGGACTTAAACTTGAAGTAAGCCTTATTTAATTGACTGCATAACTTTGAAATAGCCCAACTAATTATTTTCACTAAGGTTGGAAAAAATGAAGAGAGTTGTCAGTGCATTAGCTTGGTTTTGTTAGAATTGAAGTCATCAAAACCTTCTTCCTTTAAAAATTAATGGAATCCATGTTCCTATCCATAAAATAACATCAAATCAATATGCTTACATTTTCTAGGCTTGTGGATGGTTTCGTAGTACTCTACAACTCTATTTGACAAGTAATCTTTACCTCCCAACACAACCAACATTGGAGGCATAGGAAACTGTATTTGTAATTATAATTGTAATTCCAGGTACTTCATTGGGTTTATGAATGGGTGATTTTTTCTGATGGTGTGAGTTCTTCCCCTCCAAATAAATGCTAGAGACAGATTGATTTAGATAATGTAGGAGAACCTGATACTAGATCAAACACTAGAATGGATGTCCCTAAATGGCATTTTCCAACACTGGCAATGAGGGAGTGCCTTAACTATTAAGATCATTCATATTTATGGTTGATGTGTTTATGGGGCCCACCAAATTAGTCAAAGTCTAAAAACCATAATTGGGATAACATATGTTAACAACATGTTAAGGAAAAAAACAATGGTTAAGGAAAAGGATAATGTCTAAGGCAAATGATAGTAGTTAAGGCAAACACTATGGGTTAAGCCAAATACATGTTGAAAAATAAAATGCTAATAATATCCATTGAACACTGACCTATTACTTGCATGTCTTTCCTTATTCAAAGAATACAAAAATTATCATTTTCCATTACCTTGTAAGATCTTATTCACCATTACTCAATTCAGGAAGCACATATTCTAGGAACATCTCCAAGGAGGCATTTTACTATAAAGTTTAGGTAACTACAATGAATTACATTGTTTGCATTGTTGAATACCTAACTATTGAGTATGATATTAGTTTAAAATATTAAAAGGAAATATTGGTTTAGATTGTATAATAATTTTGGGTTTGTTTTATGTTTACTATATTATTGACTAGTTGAAAGAATTAATGATTAGTTAGGGCATTCATAAAACACATAGGTTATTGAATAGTTTGTGTAATTATCATTGAATGTACATGAATTCAATGAAAAATCATTGTTGTATATGCTATATATAAATGAATTTTAACTCTATGCCTTTGTATTCTAGCTTTGTACTGTAAAGGAATTTGAATGTTTGGAAATTTGACCCCTTTTGTGTACATATAATCAAGTATAATTATAACTAGTATCAACATGAGATATATAATAGATAATAGTTAAAATTTTAATTATAAAATAGGTTAATATCTTGAATCATTCTAAAATAATCATACCATCAAGGGTTTAAATAATTAAAAAATATAGTTAGTACCTTGTTGTAGGAGGTAGAGTATACAAGTGTGAGTTGAAAGAGTTTTAAAAAGTCTCACCCAGGGTAAAATCTACAAACCATTACCATATTAAAATCCATTAATGAAATACTCAAATAATATCCCATTGTATTATACAAAAATAGATCATATAATAAGAAATCATCTATATCTTCAGAGCTTATCAAATACAATGAATATTCCTTGCATAAATAGGCAAGGTAGATCAAACGTAGGACTAAGAGATAACTATTCATAAAAGATAAAGACAACTATAAAATATCCCCTTAATATCTAATAGATAAATATGTAATATCTCATAATATATAAAATAAGATAAATGAAATATCCTCACATAATTGGGTAGAAATAACTAAATACCTAGATAAACATGAGCTAAGGTAAACAACATATTGTAACATGAGTTCTATTTGAAGTAGTAATTAACGTTGAATGAATTATGTGTTTAATGAATTCTATGTAACATATCATAATTACATAAAATAGTCAATAAACTATGCATTTAATGAATGATTATGTCCTAACTAATCATTAATTCCTTCAACCAATCAACAATACAGTAAATATAAAACAAAATATGCCTTAACTAGTCATTAATTCATATAACCAATCAATAATATAGTTAACATAATACTTACTAATTCCCTATTGATTTTATACTCTAATGTACTATTATAAATCTCTATGTAATAATGCCATATTCTAAGAGGTAGAGTATAGGAGTGTGAGTTTTATTACAAGTAGTAGTTGACATGGTTTTCTATAGGGTATTTTTAAATTAGAATTTATATTCCACGTTCACTATATTAAATATGTTAATGCATGTGAGGCATTGAAATAATATTTTATTTTTATGGATAGTTCCCTTGTATTTGGTGTGTAAATACTTTGCATGTTAGCTCTCTCTTACTAACATATTTAAGTTGATATGAAATAATTAACATGTACATGTAATTTATCCTTAGTTGTTCAGTGATAATTATGCTAATGTGAAGTATGGGCATGTATAACCATTTCTTATGGGCTTGTAAAATCTTGTGTTCATTTTTTTGATAACTTAATTAAGTTAATAATAGAAAGATTATGGAAACCCATTGACTGTACTGTTGGCTACTTGAACTTGATGGTATGCTTATTTAGGAATGATATTAAGATCTTGCCATTTTCTACCTTTAAACTTATATCTATCTTTTTTTACTAAACTCATGCTAAGGGTGGTTATAACTATTCCCTTAAATAGTGATATGAATAGATGTTTCTAATGTTTAATTTCTTATTTATAATAGAAAAAATGAGATATGTGGTGGATAAATTAGTACTATGTTTCTCTCAATGATATGTTTCTATTTACTTAATACTCAGTATTAGTATTAATGTTTCTTTTGAGATTGTAAAACACTTATTGTGTTTGTTTTTGTTTATAACTCTATCAAGTTAATTATAGAGCAATCATGAAAATTCATTAACTATATTATTGAATGCTTAAATTTGATGGTATGTGAGTAATTATGAATCTTCATAATCTATATTTTCCACAAGTTAGTTTTATTTAATTAAAAATAAAAAAAATTAAAACATGCTTGAGCCTAAGACCTCGTGAGCATACAAAGATTGGATAATAATGCATAAGAGTCAAATAAAAATCAAGAAAACCCATATTAAAAATGTATTTGCATAGGATGTGGGTCATATTTAGTGTCAAATGGTCTTTTTCAATGCTAATTATATTAAGACATCTTCATTGAAGCTATAGACTAGTTGATTTTGATGATGAATTCAAAAAGGTGATGAACAATGGGATTTGAGAAATGGTTAACACTTAATTTTATATCTTGAACATGTCAATTGTAATATAATAAGCTCTATTTATAATGATTTGACATCAATGATGACCTTTCATTTTGAAATTGAGATGAATGGTTACAAATGAGTACTCAATAGTGCACATGGATCAATACATAGATCACTAATTTGTAAGTCCTTCACCTTACTCAAGATGAAAGGTAGATGATGGTCCTTTAAAATATAAAAGGAGGATTAATATAATCCTTTCATCTTGTTTCCAAGATGAAGGGTAGAGTATTCTCATCATAATATCTTTGTAAGAGTCATTAAGTGCCCTTCATCTTGTTTTCAAGATAAAGGGTGGAGAATCACTCCAAAGAAATTACATGAATAACCAATGTGAAACCTTCATCTTATTTCTAAGATGAAGGATTGAGAATACTCCTTAAAATATCTCAAAGATACATTGTGGGACCTTCATCTTGTCTCCAATATGAAGCGTGGAGAATACTATTGCATATTAATTCATTTATTAAATTGCTTGGCTCACAAAAGAATATTCCATAGGATCTCAAGATTCTTTTTTGAATGAAGATGCCTTTTGGAAAGAAAATAAGAAATTAATTAAATGAAATGAAATTATAATTCTATTTGTAATAGAAATATAATTTATAATAATGATTTGTAGAATAGGGAATTAATTACATTAATTGATCAGAGAAAGAGGCTTCATGAATTGACCAGAATAACATAATTGAATTGAAAAATTGACCAGAATGGTAATTTATTAGAATGATAAATGAATAGGGAAATTGACTAGAATAATAATTGAATTAAAAAATTGGCCAGAGTGATAATTGAATAAATCTAATATGGTGAATTATCCTAGCTATAGATGTCCCAAGGTGAGTTTAAACACGTATATTAGATGAACAAAATATTTTAGACCATATTGTGTGCAATTGCTTAAAATAGTTCCACTTTACAACTTGATATGGAAGTGATAAAAGTAGAGTGTCTACAATTTCCCATGTTTGATAAGGTGTTTGAAGATGTAGATGAAGCAACAAATTTTTAAAGAATAAAAAATTCATTTAAAATGATCATAGAATAAAAATTAATGGATATTAATTTTGACAAATTTCCTAAAAGTAATAGTAAATGGGTTCAAATATGACCCAAAGTGGTACTTGGTAAGCCCTGGATGCCCCTTAAAGTGGAGAGTTTGTAAAATTTTAGCCAAACAAACCCTAAAAATGATGAAATAATAACATAGAAATAATAGAAGGGGATAAAAATGAAAGACAATTGAAAACAGGAAGAAAAACATATGCATGGGCTAAAAATTAAGTCTCCAAACAAGAAAAATAGCACATATGGGGGAATTTTTTTTTAAATAAAAAGGTATAGATTCACATTGTGGTGGAAATTTGATTTATTTTTATCCTCTTATTTCAAAATTTACCTGAGATTTTCTGTTAGAGTGACCTAGAGAAAATGCTTCATAAACCACAACCAAGAGCACTTCCAAACCATGTTTGAGAACATAGACGACCACAAGGTGAATGAATACCAATTGGTACCATTTTTATTCATGAATCATGTATTTAATAACATTAATAACATGTATAAGTAGATAAAATGTGGAATTCACCATTTTCATAATGGTGAATTCAACCACACAAATGATGAATTTGTCATCAAAAATAGTGAATTGGTCTAGATAATAATTAATTGGATAGTCATATCAGTGATTTGGCCTTCAAAAATGGTGAAATCATAAAATGTCAAAATGAGGTAAAGCAATTTTATGAAAAAAATGAATTGGTCCTCTAAAAATGACATATGGGTCTGTCTAAATGATGAATTTGTCATTAAAATAGTGAAAATGTAGGAAGATTTTTTATGTCATCCAAACCATAAAATTTAAAAAATAATAGTGAAATGGTCGAGAGCATTAGCCAAATTGCCATGAAATTGGTGAAATGGTTTAGAACATGTTTAACAGTGAAATCATCATATAAATGGTGAAATAGACCTGTTAAATGGTTAATTCACCTAAAAATAGTGAAAATGTCCTAATTGCATAGAGGATAGAAATTGAATATAGAGATAGAGAAAATTGATTAACAAAGTTGAACAGGACTAGAGGACATGATTTTGTTAGAGAAATAAATGTGATTAGAAAGTAAAAATGTGATTGAAATTAGTGATATATGACTTATCATAGTGACTTTAACTAGATTTTAGGAGCAAGTGGATGTGTTGATATCCTATGAGTGACACTCACACATTCTTCATTAACCAACAGTGTGGATAGATGACATGCATGGATACTTTGATATGATTATCCATTTGCATGTAGTGAGGATGGCTTCCATTCAAGTAAATTGAGTATTGTTCGGTACCCTTATAGAGTGGTGGAGATTAGATACATCTACCTTTTGAATACTGACAAGGGAGGTGACTATTATCTTGGAGAATGTCTAGCACATATTACCAGTATCGATCAGAGGTTGTCTATTATATTGACTTACCATGATGGATAGACAGGCTGCTCTAGAAGATTTGATAGGACCTTTGGACATAGAGATGGTTCAGGTGGATATGTCAACATCGATGAGATTGAGATTATGATGGGCATACCATAAGATGGGGATTTAGGGGTAGATGTTTCAATACTTATTGTGTTTGATAGAGTTATGATAGTCCTTATGGTTATTATCAGTAGAATTATGTTGCCTAACAAGAGCGGTTAGTTTTTTCAAATGGGCTTGGGAGGTGTGGTCAAAGATATGTTTCTAGATACAATGGTTTTTGCTTGGGTACCAACTATTTTATCTCAATTATACCATGATACTAGTCAGAGTTAAAAGGGTATCAATCAATCTATAAGGCCCCAAAACTAAAAAATAGCTATTGGTTTGCCTAAAATAGATACCATGTGAAACATTTGCACCCTCAAAACCATATGTTCAATACTAAAATCATGAAAATTGCCAAGTAATGTCTAAATTAGATTTTGACAAAATATCTCCTAAATCACAATTCCTAGAGTTTCAAGACCAAATTTAGAAGATGTAGATTAATCCTAATTTTTTATATTTATAAAAATAAATATAAATTATAAAAATTAAATATAAATTATACTCAACATTTATTTTACTAAATCCTTTGATTGGAAATTTCCTACACATGGAAATTGCCTAAAACATCCACAACGTATACATGTTTAGGCTTGGTAACTACCAAGTCTGAAAAAATCTCATTTTATAACAACATGCACATAGGGGTTTCAAATCCCACTTGCCCAACATGTCATCAATCTAAGTCAATTAAGCATCTTTTCTAGTTCTACTCCCATGCTTAGATTGTGTGACAATGAACTTGTACCCTCTTTCTGTCATTCAAGCCTAAGTATTTTACATGGAAGATAGCTCTCTTGGGGGACTTTACCCATCTTCCTACAAGATATAGTATATTTTGGTATAATTTTTATCAGGGTATTCTTTTTCAAATCTAAAAAGTTGGAAATTATTCTTTTTTAATCATGAAGAAATGGAATGTAGCTTTTTTGTTACTAACAAAGTTTTTGTCATTTCTAATGTTAGTCTCTAGATTCAAATTCAAATTGGTAAAGTTCACTTAGAGAATAAACACCTCTAGTATTTGCTTGATCATTGGGAGAATGCCCCATGTGTGATTACTCATGACCCTCTAGAGATTCGACATCTAGAGTTGCATCCTCATGGGTGAGGGTGTGGTATACACCGACAACATTCTAGGAACTAGCATTGGAGCCTCTCTTTTCATTGGTCACCCCCTCATTGGTCATCTCTGTAGTGTGATTGGCTTTGTGGCTCTACCAGAGGTAGAGGGGATTGAAAGGACTGGGGCCATCCCCCGTAGGACAAATATATGTGGTTGGCTCTTGTTATTTCACTTGATAGACATAATGAAGAAAATAATAATCTTTAACAAAATGATGGTTTGGATCCCTTGCTTGTGGATGAAGACTCCCTACTTAAAGGGGATGGGGTGACAATTCACATGATCTACCTCTTCTGCGACCTCCTCTAACCCTCATATTCGCTATTGAAGCATAATTATTCACCTTATTTTTGTCTTTGCTTCTATGTGCATTTTTTTGTTGTTATACACTCATGACAGTTTAATGCAATATTTTTTGTGTGTGGTCATTGTTGACCCTTTACTGGGTTTGACCTTTCCCAAGGATTTCTTACCTCAGTTTGATTATGCTTGTAAGGTATGACTTTTCCACCCATTTTATAATGAGTAACATTATACCATTACTTATTTATATTAATATAAGTACGTTCTTCAATTTTTAAAAAAAATATGATTTTTAAGTTCTACTTGAAGAAGTCAATTGAATTATTGAAATATATTTGTCAGACATCTATTTAAAATATGTGAGACATATCAATCTTAAAGTTTTCATCTTAGATTGTTCACATACCCCATTGAAATATTCTTTTTTGGAAAAATTTATTAAAAAATAAATAAAAATGTTTAAAACGCCACCCTATGGGCAAGATATTATAATTTTTCTATTAACTTTTGCAACCAAAAACAAAAAAATTCTAAATAATATTTAAATAAACGTTAAATTTATAATTAAAATTCCCCTGTAATAATCAAATGAATGTCAAATTTAAAATTGAACATAAACATGAACAACTTCCACCATTACACTATCCCACCACTATTATTATAAAACACATAATAACATAATAATTAAAAAGCACTTAATCACCATAATCCCCTCTTCTATTTCATTTATTAAATATAAACATTGCCTCAAAAAGAAAATAATAATAATATCAAAATAATTATACATAACAAACAATTTAACCCTATACAATCTTATCATATATGATATAGTCTTCCCCAGTATCAATGAAGAATATCCACTGGTTTTTGGAAAAACTCCCCATTAGAACCATTTCATCATTTCTTTTAACCTGTACCCATCAATATAAAAAGGCAACCAATCATTGTTATGATTAAATCAAAACATGCGATTTTGAATATTAAATTTTATATATATGACGAGGCTGTCTTCTATGCAATTGTGGAACCAGGGGACTTAAACTTGAAGTAAGCCTTATTCAATTGACTGCATAACTTTGAGAAAGCCCAGCTGATTATCTGCATTAAGGTTGGAAGAAACAAAGAGAGCTGCCAGGCGCATTAGCTTGGTGTTGTTGGAATTGAGGTTGTCAGTGCCTTCTTCCGGACTTTTGGATGGCTTCATAGTAATCTACACCTCTATCTCTCAAGCAATCTTTACCTCCCAACACAACCAACATTGGAGGCATATGCAAATGTAACTGTAATTCCAGGTGCTTGATGGGGTTGCTGAACGGGTGATCTCTGTTTCCTCCATCCGGTAATGCCAACCTCCAAAACGTATCGCAAGCTTTCACATTCACCTGAGCGTCAGCTGGACAAGCAATCTCCGACTGTGTGCGTTCTTCCCCTCCAAAGAAAGGCTGAAGCAAGATTGCTCCCCTGATACCTAATTTCTCATCATCATCCCCAGAGGTGCTCATTAGAAGATGATGCACAATATTGCCTCCAGAACTCTCCCCAACCAGGAAAACTTTACTAAAATCGTCATAAGCGTTTAACCAATGGTCAGAATGAGGGCGAGATGATCCCAGCCATTGAACCACTTTGATGGAGTCATTTTAGGCAGCAGGAAGACGATGCTCCGGAGCCAATATGTAGTTCACAGAAATCACAATGGCTCCTATGTACTCAGCCCATTTTTGGCAGAAGCGATGGGAAGCAATAAACGCCGGTAAAAGGAAACAAAACCTCCCGCCGTGGAAATACAGGAAAACTGGTAATTTGGAGAAGCAGGTAGATGTGTCTAAAAGTGGAAATGGAAGGTAAATTCGCACCCAGATGCCAAGTTCCTGATCTATGAGCAACACCACTATCCTCTTCCGACGGAGGAACATTGATTATGAGATGGTGCTCTGTGCGGACTATGGATCCATCTCCATACACTTTAAGCGCCCCTGCAAAGTCTTCCACCACCTCATTTTCATCATGTTCTCTTTCTGCTACTGTAAATACTCCCATCTTTAGAGATGCTTTTGTTTTTCCAATTACTCCCTTTTAACACCTCTATTTATATCTGAAAGTAGACACCCAGCACTTTCGTGTTGAATATGAAGATTAGAATCGTATTTGCGTGGATTGTGCCTCTCGTTGTCTGTATCTTTTGAGTGGTACGCATATCTCAAACTACTGTTTACATTTCACTGTAAAATAATATTTCTTTGACTGACACACCTTTTTTTGGTGCCATCTATCCAACTTGATTGGTTAAGTTCAATGCTATCGAACAATCTTCGAACCTGATCTGGTCCAGTAGGCCAAATTTATATTATTGGCTTGGATAAATTTGGAAGACTGTATATTTGTAGATCCCCGAGACGCTCTCAAAAAGTCATACATTTTAGTGTAGATTACTCCATCGTGTTTTTTATTTTTCCAGATTAAAACAAAAGAGCATCCATAGTTTGTATAATTGCTGTCTTTGCCAAGTAATTAGTTAGCATTGAGAGTCTGTTGCCGTGCAGGAATTAAATTCCGTAACACTCATACGATGTATCACTCAAATATATCATTAATAAAAGTCAATTGAAATTTTTTAAATTAAAATATTATTGACTCCAGATATTTCCAGCTCTTCCTTTCTCCTCCAGGATTAACGTTGTATAATTTAACGAAAGTCAGTCATTAAAAATTAAATGGATATGCGTGATATGTTGATTTTTTATTTTTATTTTTTTTATAATTCCGTTAAATGGCGTATACTTTTAACTCGTCGTGCGTATATGAGGCGAGTGTATCTTGTATGTGGACTCTAAAAGGCAAATCATGGTTTTATTTCTTTTAAATGAAATGAGTGTGCATAAAAGTTTGGCAAAGAAGATTTGAACGTGTGGGGTTGTTATTATTGAATCTAAATAATTATATTTTCTTGGGGGTATTTTTTATGATAGGTTTTCAATTAGCATTTAGCTAGTTTATACGGAAATAGTTCATCCTATTAATGTTTTATTTAATGTTTTTTTCATATTTTTAATAGTGTTACTGTTTTATTTAATATTATTATTTAGATACAAATTTAAGTAAAGAAAATGTATTTAGATGTAGAACACCATTAGATTTTATTGGATCAATAGGGGGTGTTCCTTGTACTATTAATCAAATCCATCTTGATTTTTTTATTGTTGGTCATTTCTATAGGAACTTGGCTTTAAATAGTGTTGGAGAACGTGTTCCTAAAACAAATATTGGAATGGCTCTCCTTTACGACATTTTCCAACACCATCAATGAGGGAACATCTTAATTAGCAAGAGCATTCGTATTTTTAGCTAACGTATTTGCAAGGCACACCAAATTGGTCAAAGTCAAGTGCAAAGGCAAATAACAATAGTTAAGGCAAAAGACAACAGTTAAGGCAAACAATAATGATTAAGGCAAATGCTAGGGATTAAGCTAGATGCTAGTTGAAAAATAAAATGTTAATAATATCCATTGAATGCTGACTTGTTACTTGCATGCCTTCCCCTATTCAAAGAGTATACCAGTGCTTGTTTTCCATTACCTTTTCTCCTTGAGTAGAAGCTCGTTCACCATTACTTGATTCAAGAAGCACGAACTATAGGAGCATCTTCAAGAAGGCATTTTACAATACAAATTGGTTAGATACAATGAATTGCATTGTATGCATTTTTGAATCCCAAACTCTTGAGCATGATATCAGTTCAACATATCAGAAGGGCATATCAGTTTAGATTATAAAATACATTTGGGTTTGTTTTATGTTGACTATATTGCTGACTGCTTGAAGGAATAAATGATTAATTAGGGCATAATCATTCATGCAAGACAGAGTTTATTGAATAGTTTGTGTAATTAGGATATGATACATATAATTCATTGAATGAATATGAATTCAACACATAATCATTATTGAATAGGTTACATATAAAAGAATTTGAACTTTATACCTTTGTATTCTAGCTTTCTCATGTAAAATAATTTGAATCTTTAGAATTTTGACCCCTTTTATTTACACACAGTCAAGTATAATTATAACCACCATCAGCATGAGCTTCGTAATAAATGAAAGATGTAATTTTAATCATAATAGGTTACAATCCTAAAATCATTCCCAAATAAGTATATCATTAAGGTTTTAAGCAGTTAACAATGCAGTCAGTGCCCTATTACAGCAGGTAGAGTATAGGATTGTGAGTTAAAATAATTCAAAAAACTCTCACCCATGGTCAAATCCACAAACCATTACCACAGTAAAACTCATTGATGCATTTCTCAAATAATATCTTAGTCTATTATATACAAATAAATCATGCAGTGAGAAATCATATATATCTCTAGAGGTTATCAAATATAGTGAATATGCCTTTCATATATAAGCAAGGTAGATCAATCATAACTAACAGATCAAGCTAAGTTATTAATCATAACTAATAGATTAACCTAAGAGATCAAACATAGGACTAAAAGATAACTATCCCTAAAGGATGGAGATAACTAGAAAATATCCCCATAATATCTAAGAGATAAATATGTAATATCTTCTAATATATAAAATAAGATAAATGAAATATGTACACATAACTGGGTGGGAATAAGTAAATACCTACGTGGACATGAGCTAAGATAAACAACCTACTCTAATATGTGTTCTGTTTAAAATAGCAACTTGCATTGAATTAATTATGTGTTTGGTGATTTAAATGCAGCATATCCTAATTACATAAACTATTCAATAAATTATGCATTGAATAAATGATTATGCCCTAAATAATCATTAATTCCTTAAAACCAATAAACAATATAGTTAACATAATACTTACTAATGCCCTATTGATTTAATACTGGACTATACTATTAAAAAGCTCTATGTGCTAATGATCGAGCATAGGAGTGTGAGTTTTGTTTCATGTAGTAATTGACATGGATTTCTATAGGGTAATTAGAAATTATAATTTCTATTCCACGTTCACTATACTCAATAAGCTAATACATGTGAGAAATTTAAGTAACCTTTTAAGGTATGTGCATGAAGTTGGGGAATAATCTTATGGGTCCATTTCTCATAATGTGATCATGTTATTTAATAATGTGATTATGTTATTTAAATAACATGATCACATTATTTAAATATCACAATCGCATTATTTTAATAGTGTGATTACGTTATTTAAATAGTGTGATCACATTATTTAAATTAAACAATCTCATTATTTAAATTATGATTCATTAATTATCGAGCCATAAGATGATCGCATTATTAAATAACATAATTGCATTATTTAAAATAAATAACATGATTATATTATATAAAATAAATAACATGATTGTGTTAATAATATGAACGTGTTACTAACATGATTATGTCCCATGTGTCACCCAAAAAAATTAACCTTAATGCAAAATTTCCTCATTTTGCGTTCATGTTCTTTGATTTCCCCCACTCTCCTTCACTCTGCAATCGTGTTTTACCCTTGTGAGTCCAAAATTTTTCATAATTCATCCTAGGAAGCCAATAATAGATGATGTCTCCATGTAGAAGAGGTAAGTGCTAAAATCTACTCATTGTTTATTAATTTTATTAATTTTTTTTATTTTCATTATTTAATTGGTAATTTATTTGTTTTAAACAACTCATGATGCTAACCATCTTGTTCTTCTACCTAACCCTCCATCTAAACCTCTTGTTTCTCCTCCTAACCCTCTTGTTCATAAGCCTAACCCTTCTACAGTTCCAAAAGATCCCCCGAGTAGTTAGGAGAGTCTAGTTGACCACATTGTTGAAAATAAAATTGAAATTAAATAATTAATTGGGAGAATGAGGTATCACATTGTACCTATCTAGCCAATTCCCTAGAGATATTATTAGGTGTATTTGACTTTATAACCAGTCAAATTGACAAATGGGCTTCATATTGGGATAGTTGTAGGGATTATTATGTTGATAAATTATCAACATGTGACATCAAAAATAAAGACATATCAAAAGCCTCTATTTACACCTTATTCCTTGACCCAACCACCAATTCACCATTTCTAGTAACTGTTAAATGTTTTCCAATTCATCTCTACCAACACAATTTAATCATAGCCAATTTTTGGGATCGATGGTGGATGGTCTTTGATTATCCACTGTGTAATAACCATGAGGTCCCATTGTATTTTTGAGTAAAATCTGCTATGAGTTTGTCCTCAATGTGATTTTAAATTATTTTGATTTTAGTGAGTTTCAAGGTCAAGGGAAAGGCTTTGCACAAGATCAATCAGGTGTATGTTATGCACTTAATTGGCCTGCAAGGATCCATATCCAAAATCCACTTGTACCCGAGATCCTATCTATAATTAAATAGGTCATGGAGATTGACACTTTGGATACACTTAATTTGCTCACTGATACACTCATTCAACATATGAGTAGGCTCTCACAGACTGTTGATAGAGATACACCACCTAATGTGCATACATGACCCTACCTTTGTAGATCTTATTTATTTATATGCACTATATCTTTTGATGATGATGATGCTAGTGGTTCAGAGGGCCTGGATAATATACATATGACTGATGAGGTTTTGGCATGCACATTTGGTGTGCAGACATGAGTCACTACACAAATACAGGTATATTTTATATAAATTTCATGTTAAATTTAAGTTATAATTACAAATTTAATTTAGCTAATAATTGATTTAAATATAAATTGAATAACACATATACCATTTTTTATGTCTTAGGAGGTGATGATTCCTTCAGCGTCACAGATAACATTTACAACATTTAATTTGATGCAACCATTATTTATATTTTTAGATGCAGCTGTTGGCCTATTCACTACTACATCTGTCTCTATTGGGATGATAACTTTTACTTATACAGAGCTAAAATTTTGAGTTAATCTTATGCTCTACGTATATTTTCCTTGTAAGTTTAAATTAAACTATCTATTAGTGATCTCAAAATCTAAGTATAGTATTATTAAATACTCTCTTAGTTTAATAAAGGAGAAAAACTAACCATATATATATATATATATATATATATATATATATATATATATATATATATATATATATATATATATAAATATAATACTTTATAGAAAAGTAGGTGACACCTTATTTACATTCAGTTTATGGCTCAAGTAGACACTCATCCATCATTACGAGCTAACACAAACATAGACATTATTTCAGGAATGTCATTTGCATAGGTGTTGACATATGTGTTTATTAAATTATAAAATATACTTATTTTAATAATTTTACTACATTCTTAGGAAAAATATAACTTATGTAAATATATTGTGTATGTCGAGTTCTCCCATTACATTTAATAGTCCCAATCAGATGATTAATAGGGAAACTCTTCATGTTTATTCCCTATTTCAAATGCCTATTTGAAATAGCTAAGCTAGCCATTAACTTGTTGAAGTGTCAAAAATAGATTGAGCAAGACTGTGAGATTGTAGTAATTGCATGTTTAAATGATTTTTTATTCTAATTTAAAATTAATTTCTTAACAATTATTTGAATGTGTTTTATGTTAATTTTGTAATAATACTTGTATTTGAACAAGTTTAACTACAATTGAGCTATGAGAATAGGACCTACAGTCGGTCCTTGGAGTAATTCAAGGCATTAAAGGGATCTCCATCTACCACTAGGGCATCCTTGAGAGAATATTCTTTGAAAAAAACAAAGAGAGGGGAGCTTTTTGATGATTAAGATATTTTACATGAGATGTGATTTTTCATATGCCTATATTGAAATATACACATTTTTGGCATTATATATGTGTATATGAAATCCACCTGACATTAGATACTATTTTGGTAGATATTGTAATTTTTTGTATGCCTATCATGGCAATCTATGTATTATTGATATTGTACATGTGCCTATATGATTTTTTTGAAGTTTTCATATGATTTATGTTAATCTATCTAATTTATATTTATTTTTAATTTAAAATATTATCATAGTGTTGTTTCAATCTTCCAAAATATTATATATCAGATATCATATTTAATGTTGTACACAAATGAGGATTAAAAAATGTTCTTTTTAAAGCTATAAATCTTTGATCTCCAATATTTTTTTAAATAATAGTTTTCATTTGGTGTGTGTAATGGAAATAATTGATGAGACTCTTATCTATTTTCCATTTATCATTACCCATTTATAGATTTGAATTTATCATTAGCACAATTTTATCTCACTTAAGGCCCATACCCAATCATGTTCATACTTGTACAGTACAGAGACAAAATCAATCATAAATCCCTACAAATTTATGACTCTAATACCTATATCTACAAAACTAATCTTTCACCTTCACTTGGATCTAATGCCTTTTGGATATCTTTTCTTGAAATTAGGCCTACTACTTGTATTCCTTCTAAGATTCTTTATATTTTTCCTCACCTCTCAATTAATCTCTGTTAATACCTCTTCTGCACTCGACTTCTTTTAGTGACCATGTAGATCATCTAATTACTTCTTCCTTTTTGCATCTTTTTCTTTTATAAAATTTCAAGATTAAATTATGCATGACCTTGAATATAATATATTTAGTCTTATAAAAGGAAACCTTACTAAAAAGTCAAATATAATATTTACTCATGATACAATCATCCATCTTTGGCCAAAACCCTTTATCATACCCTAATACCACCTAAAACATAGTTTGATCTTCTATGTTTAATAAGGCTATGAAAGCCATATTCATATACTATAAGATTATGAAGAATTTAAACCTCACCTATCCACTTATGTTCTTAAATTGATTCAAAATCCACTCTCAAGCAATCTTCTTTTAAACTAGTCAATTACTCATTAGGTCTGCTTTTAACTAGTCACTAATCTCTTAGATCTACTCTCTTTTATTTGAATAATTATTCCTTAAGACACTTTGGATACATATCAATAAAAATCAATAATTTATGTAGGTTTCAAAACTTACAATAATTCAAACAACTATAAGTCTCTAAGATATTGAGCTTTCATTCTCAAATTCTATCTTTTTAAGTTTCCAGGTCTCTAGACCTAGTTATTGCTCTAATAGGTCAATTTCTCAAGATAGTGTTTGTAGCTATTAAAAATTATATTTATAGTAGTATTTTTTAAATTATAACATTTTACAACACCTACCCAAGTTTATATAACTCAAATAAACCAAAAAATCATCTTACGTTATGCACAACTTTCTAAAAAATGGTCTTCTAATAGTGTACAAAAAAATAATCCTCTGTACCTATAGTCTCAAACCTCTTGTTGAGAAAATTATACTTGGATAAAATTTTAAGATCCATTACCCATATGCTCATAAAGTTTTAAACCTTATTGTTCATTCATTTGAGTTTTAGAGGTGTCTTACTCATGAAATCCTTACTTCAGATTTACCTAGAATTTCTATATCTGAGAGCTAATCATTGATAGTTCATAGAGCTCATTGGGATTGTATATGATATAAAACATGTATATTATTATTATTATTATTAAAAAACCTCTTAAATGATTCCAATACTCTAATTGAGTTCATATAACAATTTCCAAATGTAAATAAGCCTCTACAAATGACTGTAACAATAAAAATAATGAATTCTTGAGAGTTTCATGTATATAACTAAGATTTAAGATTGAATTAAATATGAAAGGATTAGAATCATATTATAAAAGTATAATACAATGGAAACCCTGAAATAAGACTCAAAAATATTTATTATGTGCAATAAGAAAACATTTACACAATCCTTTTCCACTAAAAAAAACCTCCAACATATGTTGTAACCTCTTCAAAAATGATATTTTTTATCCTTTTAATATCTTTGGTTGGTCTTGTATAGTTATTCATCATTAGGAGTGAGGATTATCACCTTTTTAGATTCTAAACCAAGCTTAATAATTTACTAAACTTGCTCAAGTTCACTTACCTAATCAAATTAAACTTACTAAATTGATCTAGTTTATAGGTCTTAATAATCATGTAGGACTATTGTTAACATAGATTCTACTGTATTTGGTGATGCTCCTGCATCACCTTTACTATCCTTCAGCCTACCCCTTTTATCATTCACTCCTCACACTCTCTCACTATACATTCCCTAGGCTTGGCTATGCC
Organism: Torreya grandis; assembly: GCA_037957365.1. Taxonomy (NCBI): domain Eukaryota; kingdom Viridiplantae; phylum Streptophyta; class Pinopsida; order Cupressales; family Taxaceae; genus Torreya; species Torreya grandis. Next base: position 618,051 of record JARHVA010004013.1, on the reverse strand, counting down.
TAGATGCCTTCCTCTTCTTTAATAATTTCAAGAACACTTCCTCTATCTCTTATATCCACCTATCCAACCTTTATTCAACCCACTCAATATAATTTTAGAGGCCTCCATACTCCTTACACTTTATTTCACTTTTTCCTTTCAAGGGTCATTTGTCCTAATAGGCCTAATGCACATTCTTGAGATTGGTTTCTAACCCTTCAACACCTCACTCCTTCAACACCTCACTCCTGACATACATCAACTCCACATTAAGGTCTCTAGACCTAAGTCAATGACCATTAATAGTTATATTAATTTATAGGCCTATCCCTTAAGGGTGTTATACCTCTTACAATTGACTTTTGACAATTAATCTATGATAATATCTCAAACCTATTATATCCTCTAAATCACCTCGAACACTTAAAATACACTTTCATGTAAAAGTGGGTGGAAGAGAGAGAGAGAGAGAGAGAGAGAGAGAGAGAGAGAGAGAGAGAGAGAGAGAGAGAGAGAGAGAGAGAGAGAGAGAGAGAGAGAGTTGTTAAGTAGAATAGGGGAAAGTGGTATGAGTTAGTATAGGAGGTTCAAATAAGATGGATAGATGGATCAATATTATGGAAAACTATGTGGAGGATTGAGTGGTTGTAGGAAAATAGAGGGGTAATTTCACCCTCAAGTAAAGGTGGTTTGAGGAATAACAATCATGGAGATATATTTTACTATAGTCCTATGGAAAGAGTTTGATTGATTTGTTGCAATTAAAAAAATTTATAGATACATAAAACTATAAAATTGAATTTTATACCCATAGATTCCTTGCATCATTTGAAAAAAAAAATAGTTAATTTGCATTCAACCATACAAAGAACAACAATAAGCACAAGCAGAAAATATTAGTTGGAAGTAAAGTGTCAATATGAAAAGACCTCATCTTGACCATAAATTAACACTAATAACATGTCCCATGAGGTAGATAATGTCTAGGACCAAGATTTTGGCCACCCATCAGGCCCGATGAATAATCCACCACCCATTATGGCCTAAAGAATGTCATTTCTAATACAAGAAAAATGTAGTTTTCTTATCCTGAGTTCAAACATGTGTAAAATGAAACCTGTAAGTCATTTTTACAAACTAGCAAATCCTTCCCTTGCCTATCTAAGCCCTATAATCAAAACTTAGAGCACTCAGGTGAAACCTTTGATAGCAATTCATCGAACAAGTTATAGTGATAGGTCCAAAAATGCAACTTTTTGACATTGAATATACAATTTCTTGAACTCTGACTATCATTTCTATCTCTGGGACCTCTAATTGAGAATATATAAATTTGATCATGTCTAAATAGGAAAATTACAAATGATCACATAGCCAAAAATTTGAAATTGACCTAGAAGTACATTTTCATTATTATTCAGGAGCGTGGAAACTCTAACAACAAATGTTGTCAAAATTTAAGTTGTGGTTGCATAGCTCTAGTTTTGATGCTTCCTGACCAAAAACTAGCATTTCCAACACATATATGGGTATGTAATGTATAGTATTAGGTTCTTATCCTCCAATCAATCCCAATGGACAAACCCACCACCCATTTTGGTCTGAAGAATGCCCTTCTCAATACAAGAAAAATACAATTTTTAAGCCCAAGTTCAAACACACGTAAAATGATACATGTAAATAATTTTTTTGAACTATAAAATCCATTCCCCACCTATTTAATTCTTATAATTTCAACTCAAAGCACTCAATTGAAACCTTCAATAATAATCTATTGGACAAGTTGCAGTGATGGGTCAAAACATGTAACTTTTTGGCATTGAATAGGCAACTTTTTGAGCCCCAACTGTCATTTCTACCTTTGGGAACTCCAATTAAAAATTTATCACTTTGATCATGTATAAATAGTAAAATTACATGTGATCACACCAACATTAAATTTAAATCAACTTGGAATTGCATTTTCACTACCATTTAAGAGTGTAAAAACACTGCTAACAAATGTTGTTGAAGTTTAAGTTGTAGTTGTAGAAATCTATTTCTAATGATTCTGGACCAAAAATTGGAATTGCCAACATATCTGAAGGGGAAAGATAAAATCTAGGACCAGGTTCTTAGCCTTCCATTAGACCTGATCAAAAAACTCACCATCCATTCAAGGCTCAAGAATGCCCTTCTCAATATAATAAAAATGTAGTTTTTTAGCCTAAGTTCAAACACGCATAAAACAAAACATGTAATTCATTTCCATGAACTATTAAGTACACCCCCTTCCTATTTAATCCCTCTAATCTCACCCTAAACAACATAGGTGTAACCTTTGATATCAATCCATTAGACAAGTTATAGTGATGGGTTTAAAAATGCAACATCTTGGCATTGAATAGGGAACTTCTTGAGCTCCAATTGTCATTTCAACCTCTGGGACCTCCAATTGAGAATATATATATATATATATATATATATATATATATATATATATATATATAGATAGATATTTGTGTGTGTGTGTGTGTGTGTGTGTGTGTGTGTGTGTGTGTGTGTGTGTGTGTGTGATCACACTGCCATAACATTCAAATTCATTTGGAAGTGCATTTTTGCTACCATTCAGGAATGCAAAAATACTAACATTAAATGTTATCAAAGTTTAAATTAAAGTTACAAAACTCTAGTTTCGATGCTTCCTAACAAAAAAATGATACTACCAACACATCCAAGGGATAAAATTAAATCTAAGACCAAGTTCTTAGCCTCCCATCAGGGCCGATTGACAAACCCACCACCCATTTTGACCTTAAAAAAGCCCATTGCAATACAAGAAAAATATAATTTTTTAGCCTAAGTTTAAACACACTTAAAAAGAAACCTATAGTTCATTTGAATTAATTTTGAGATCACTCCTATGCCTCTTTAATACCTCTAATCTCACCTCAGATCATTTAGATGTAAATTTTGAGAGCAGTCCATTGAACAAGTTGTAGTAATGGGTCTAAATATGCAAATTTTTGGCATTGAATAGGAAACTTCTTGAGCTCCAATTGCAATTTCTACCTCTAGAGAAGGAAAGTAACCTTGATAGATTGTTGGATAAATATAATAATAAAATCAAACAAAAAGATAATGAATAAGATAGAGGATCACACATATATCAGAGTCATAGCTTAAGGGTTATGTTATAAGTTTGGCCTTAGGAGAGGAAGAATGTACAAGGCATGTGAAGAGAGAGAAGTGAACATAGAAGAAATGAACTTCAATAGAGTTATAGATAAAGAAAAAGAGAGAAACAAATAAAAAATTAATGAAGAAGATAGAGGCAAAAAAAATCAACATCGTAGGTCAATAGTTATGTTGGATAACAATGTTTCCCCTCTTTCAAATAATAATAAATTGGCATACAAGCCAATATCAAAGATGGATCTTTCTGATTATGAGTGATGTATGCTTAGCTACCACTTACTACCACATAATGTAAGAAACCTTTTCCTCTTAGAATGGAAATGCCATGCCTTTGTGCACTTTTTACCAGACTAATAATCTAATTGAGTGTTTAGACCTTGCTTCTTGCTTAATAAAATTGACTAAATAAATGACATCTATTTTATAAGAGGTATTGAATGATGTTTGTTTAGCAGTAGCATTTGGGTCTAAGGATTACCCAAAACACTTGTAGGAGAACTGTTATGAAGAGGAAATTTTTCGTTGTGAGGAAGACTAGTACTATATATGTTGAGGTGCATCTCCAAGTTATGTATAGGAACAAGTGTTTTAGGATTCACAATGTGTTACTTTGTTGGGAATAATGGGTTGTTCAGAGGGAATATAAATAAGCAAATTAGTCATATTACATATAGAGTGTGAGAACTTATGAATTGGTGTCAGGCGTCTCTTTATTTTTGCAAATGTGATATATATTTATTATTTTGAAATTTGTATTTACCATTGATTATATTGGAGTCAAACCTGTCATCTTTTATAATCAATCTTTTACACTTCCTTTTATTAGTACCTTTATCACCGTTTCCCATGCCATTGGCGTTAATTTGAACTACCACACGGGATGGGGGAATGTGGTTTCTTTGAAATAAAAATAATGCCAATATTTTTGGACGCGGATGGTAGGTGAATATATATATATATATATATATATATATATATATATATAACCATCTACCACTCGCATTGTCCAAAAATTATATATATATATATATATATATATATATAAAATTCAATGTCACTTTCCTATACAACATGCCTTGTTAATTGTGAAGTTGATTTTTTTTTAATTTTTTAATCTGTAGGGTATGAATTTTGTGAAAGAATGGCTTTTACAGTGATATGGGAAAATTTAGTTGTAAATCTGACCACTAAGCTACATGAAAGCACTGTTTCATCCTTGAATAATGCCACCAATTGGGTTGGAACTCTATGGCTTACACCTTTGATTAGGGCATACATTGCTGATACTTTATTGGAGCACTTCTAGACATTTATAATATTTTCATGTATATATATCCTGGTAACTACTACGATCTCTTATTTCTTTCATTCCAGTGATAGAGCATTGCTAAATGAATTGAGTTGTAATCAGAAAGCTACTATGACATTGATTTTGGCATAGGGAATGGGGATTATCACCCTTATAGTTTTGTTGACGTCTTTGATACAACCAGACTACCCATCAAATGAAGGATGTCAAAAGGCTTCCTCTTTGCAAATTGGGATTTTCTACGTTACTTTATATATGCTTGTTTTAGGCTCTGGAGGATCCAGACTAAATATCTCCAGTTTTGGTGTAGATTAGTTCGACAATTTTCATCCAAAGGAAAAAATACACAAGGCCACTTTTTAAATTGGTGGATTTTTATAATATTCTTTGAAAATTTGCTTGGTCAGACATTGATTGTGTGTATTCAGGACCAGATCAGTTGGGGAGTGGGCGATGGAATTTCAACCGCACTGCTCATAATATTATCCTTGGTATTTCTGATGGGTGCTCCAATTTACAAACATAAAGTTTAAAGAGTTATCCCCCTACAACGAATGGTGAAAGTAATTGCAAAAATAATTTACAATTGGAAAGTCTAGGTTCCTTCAGATTCATTCTCTCTTCATGAATTGAATTCAGACAAATATCTCAGTCAAGGTCGATACCCCATTTCTCACACTTAATTTCTCAGGTTGGAAACTTTATCTTCTTTAAACATTAATGCATCTATTTTGTATAATATAATGTATAAGTGAAAATGATGATTGTGAATGGTATATTTTTAGACAAAGTAGTAGTTTAGAGTGAGACAACCTCAAAACCATGAACTGTGACAGGTGTAGAGGAAACAAAGATAGTGATGCGAATCCTTCCAATTTGGCTAATGGTCATCTTACCAAGCACATTGTTTTCTCAAACTATAACGTTATTTGTAAAGCAGGCAATGACTATGGATAGGCATATGGGCTCTAACTTTAAAATCATGACAGCTAGTATAGGAGCTTTTGTTTCCATAGCAATGATACTATCTCTAATAATTTATGAACACTTATTATTCTCAATCTTCTGAAGATTGACTTGCAATCCATGAGGTATAACTATACTACAGAGGATGGAAATTGGCATGATAATCTATAGTATGATTATGGTGGTGGCCATGGTAATTGTCAATACATAATACTAAGAAAAGAAGACAAATGTGCCATAAAATGATATCGCAATTTGGAAGCAAGCATTGGGGCATAAGTTTCTAGCAAGTTTTATGGAGTATTTCAAAACTACCTTTCCTCCTAGTTTTATAGTACTAAAATTATTTGTAATAAAAATTGGTGCAAACATGACATTTAATTTATTTTACTTGCTAGAATGATGTCTAGAAGATAGACAATTGTGCGAAGTCCTTTTTAAATTACAAGAACTATCTAGTTTGCTTGTTTGATGTTTTGTAATTTACTTCCAATTTGTATGAATATTAGTGGTCATGATATAAAAAAGTATTAACTACCAAATTTCCATGCAAAATCAAATATCTATAATATTTAAGTTAATTATTTTTCTATATTCTTTTGTTTAATTTGTTGACATCATCTTTTTCTATCCTGATATTTTTTAGCAGTTTCTTGTTCAGTTGAAAAATATTAAATATTTGGTGCCTGTCAATGTTCTAAACTTAATATTAGATATCATATTTGATGGAAACAAGTCCGAACAAGGATCAACAAAGGAAGAAGAGTGAATTTTTTAAATTATAATTAAGAGTAGTGATAACACATAATGATGGCACAATAAGCTAAAAAAGACTTGAAGATCATAGAGTGTCCAAATGAATTACATGGTTCTAGGAATAGATTTTACAAAAATATATTGAAATTCATCCCTATACCATTATATGTTAAGGGTTAATGGCATTTAAGTACCTTTTTGTTTTTGTTTTTTTGTTTTTTTGATATAATAAAATGCATGTAGACCTGTAAGTTGTGGGAACAAGATTATTCCACCCAAATTGTTATCTATTTTTTTAATAATACTAATTATTAGATGTTTTGATGTCAATGATGATATTTATCGATTGGTTGCACTAGAAGGAATTAAAAAAAATTTCAATGGTTTAAATTCATTTTTCATCTCTAGAGAAACAATAGTTGGGATTGAAATGATATTATCTCTTAATAGACCAAAAAAAGAGTATTTTATATAGTCTCTAGAGAGACAAAATAAGTAGTATTATATATCATCTTTGGTGAGACAATTATTTGTTATAATAATAAGAGAATCTCACTTTGAAATAATATTTAAGAAAATATGTAATTTTTTTTGTCTCAATTTGAGAGGATTTGCTTAAGTATTGTCTCTAATATTGTTTAAAAATACACTTATTTATTATAATGTTTCATGTGAATGGGGCATTACTCATGATAAAATGTAAATGTCATAATAGAGAAGTCACCCCTTGAAGATTAACAAGTTGTGGAAAGCAATCACCCCCGCAAAATATTGAGCCCCCCCCCAAATATTCAAGTGCACACTCAAAAGACGTCAGACTCAGTCGAGAATGCGTCTTAGAGCAATCAGTGCAAGACTAAAGCAAACAGGACGTCGGACTCAGCCGAAAATGCGTCCCGAGAGACCCAAATTTTTGGCACTTTATAAAATAGTGAATTTTTAACAAATAAAAATTCTATGATGTAGATAATTGAATTCCAAACACTTTTACAAAAAAATGGCACCCAAATCCAAGCTACTTTTTGGAAGATATTAAAGGTTCAATTTTCCCGTAAACTAGTGTTTTGTAAAAAAAACACTAAAACATTAAAAAATGCCTATTTTGAGAAACAAAGTGGCCTTCCAACCACTCATTGGATTTTACATAGAATGAGGAATCTAAAATATGTTTGTGTGAGGGAGAATTGGCCTCTCGCCAACCAAGTCCTCACCTTCGTCTTCGTAGGTCGAAGATACAAGTTAAAATTCAAACCCCAAAAATACAAAACTGTCTATAAAACTGAATATTCAGTCAAATTGACTAATTTTTGTTTTAACAAGTCAATTTTTAATTGAAGAAAGTAAAGTAAAGACAAATTTGATGAAATCCACATGTCTAAAGGCCCACATGGGATGCCAAGCAGGAAGGGGCACCAAAAAACATAGTACAAATTTTATCTCAAAAAAGACAAAAAAATAAATGCAAACCTGCTGTTAGGCATCATATGGCCTGATGGCATGGCAGGGAGGACTGTGGAAAATAGAAAAAGTCAGCTAATGGTCTGCATAAACATGGCACAGAGTTCCAGAAGTGCTACGCCTGGACTGAAGCAAAAAGTGGCATGTTGTACGAACTGGGCAACAGCTGGGCTAGATGCAATATGGCCAATGGTGTGGAGTAGCTAGAGCAGGAGGATGGAGACTGTGGCATGGAGCAGTAGGTTGGAAGGTGGTGTCCAAGAACAAAAAAAGTTTGCAGAGATCCCTTTTTTTTCTTGCAAAATGACAAAACCAGAATTCCTCCGCCTTGCTAAAGAAAACCATAGATCTGGACAAGATGTCTTGTCAAATACTAACTCAGAAGTAAATTTTTAAAAAACTTTTGTATGGATTTGCATGACTTTTCAAAAACTTTACCAAAGCTCTCAAATGCAATGGATTTTTTAAAAAAAAACTACTAAGAAAGCAAAGTAAGAATTTCAAAATAAACTAATAGCATAACCAGACACACAATTACCGAAGTAGCTCTGATAACATATCAGAGTTGTTGCTAGATCTAGATAATGCGAATGCAATGGATATGTGATCACATAAGTTGAAGCAAGTGCACACCACATAGATGTTAAAGCAATTTGAAATTAACACAATAAGATAAATTGCACAAGACGAAATGGAGAAAACCAAAATCTAATTGACATGAGATGGCCAAAGAGAGGAATACATATAAGAGAGTACGTAACTCCTCCACAAAAGGTGGACAAGGCACCCCAAGAATAGATAGTAACTCCTCCATGAAAGGTGGTGACAAGGTGCTAAGAATAGAGAAGTAACTCCCATCAAGGGAGTTACTTATGACATTCTTATGACACCTATGACACATCTATGACACACACCTCCACATAAGCTAGCCTATCCCACAAATGTAGGAAAAATCCATGTATGCACAAGAAATACAATTTCCCTAATTAATAAATAGGGAAAAATAAAAACCTACACTAATATCAGAGTTGTTGCCAGAATCTAGATAATACGAGTGCAATGGAGATGTGATCACACAAGTTGAAGCAAGTGCACACCACATAGATGCTAAAGCAATTTGAAAATAACAAAATAAGAGAAATTACACAAGACAAAATGAAGAAAACTAAAATTTGATTAACATGAGATGGCCAAAGCTATGACACACACCTCCACATAAGCTATCCTATCCCACAAATGTAAGAAAACTCCATGTATGCACAAGAAATACAATTTCCCTAATTAATAAATAGGGAAAAATAAAAACCTACACTAATATGGTATCTGTCATCTGCAATGTTTGAAAATTTTCTATATTTCAAGGCTCTTTTTAAGAAACAGAGTGAGAACTCCATCAAGGTTCTTCAAACTAATAATGGAGGGGAGTATGTCAGCATCAAGTTTGAGTAGTTTTACACCATAGAGGAGATTGATTTGCAGTGCATAGTCACCTACAGTCCTTCACAGAATGGGGTTGCAGAATGCAAGAATAGGTTCTTGAAAGAGATGGGTAGTTGTATGATTCACTCCAAATCCTTAACACCATAGTACTGGGTTGAAGCCATCAATTGTGCTTGCTACATTCAAAATAGGGTTCCTCGCAAAGCTTTGAAAGGGATAACACCCTTTGAAGCTTGGCATAAAAGGAAACCTGATGTTGAGCACCTTAGAGTTTTTGTATCCCCAGCCATGGCCCACATTCTGAAGAAGAAACACAAAGCTATGGAATGTCAGTCTAAGCCTTGTATCTTTGTAGGATATTTGGATGGTATTAAGGGATATCACCTTCTAGATCCAGTCACTCATGAGTTGTTTATCGAGATAAGTGTCCATTTTTAGGAGAGTCCTAGAGACTCAACACTTGACACTTCTTCTCCCTCATTGGATCTACTTCTTCATGATGATTCTTCATTAGATTCAGATCAGCTACAATAGGTTCTTAAGCCAGAGACATCTTCTTCTTCTTCAAGTTTAGACAGTGAGGATAGTGATGCAGTGTCATCCACCTCTAGTCATTCAAAAGATGAGGAGTTAGCACCTGACTTGCCCACTTCCAGGCCACTTTGGGCTAGACAAACACTTAAGAGTGCTGGCACTTGGGTAGGAGATTCCACAGACGATAGACATACTAGGGGGATTTTTAGAGAGATCCACATGCCAAACATCATGTATGTATTCAGCCTCATATCTATATTCATAGAAACACCAAAGAAGAAAAATTGGCAAGTGAGCAAAAGGATATTGAGTTATTTGAATAAAACAAGAGATTATTGAGTATTGTATGCAGTAATAGATTAGTTTCGGCTAATGGGTTATAAGGATAGTGATTTGTCCAGTAGCCTTGATGGATAAAAGAGTACTTTAGGTTTTGTGTTTCATCTTGGTTCAGGATCCATATCTTGGGATTCGAAGAAGTAACCTGTAGTTTCACTTTCTATATCTAAAATGAAGTACATAGTATTTAATACAATAGCATGCCAAACTTATGGTTAAGAAAGATAATTTCATATTTACATAAGGATTAGCAAGAAGAATCTACAGTCTATTTTGATAATATATCTATTGATGTGGTGGATTGCACATTGTGAAGGGAGGCTCAGATCTCTTCATCCATGTGACACAATGGAGACATCCCTTTTGCTATGGGTGGTAAATGTGAGGGATGAATCTCTAGATTAGGGGCTATCTCCCCTTGATGCACCTTAAGGCCCTAGATTTCCTACTATTAACAATGGAATGGATGAAAAGGGAGAGAAATGATAGAAATTAGAACTTAAACTAAAGTGGTGATGTACCAAAATGGTTGGTCTGCTCAGCTTTGACATACACTTTACACCAAGACAAGCTGACATACACTATTATTCAAGATGAGAAACTCTCCTGCATTAGTATTTCAATAGGGGGTGCTATGGAGATACAAGGAGGAAGAACTACCAAAGGTGTTCTAAAACACACTATAATAGCCTATTCACATGTGCCTACAGTCTACTATAGACGCTTCATGTTGACCTATAAGAAATATCTCACAATTCACTGGATATGTTGGATTCAAACTATGAAAGCATGAAAGAAAATGACTTGACACAAGATCAAAAGCATAGACATATGCAAAAGTGTAAACCCAAATAGAAGTAAAATTTTTATGTCTTCATTCAAGGTAAATTCCTACAAGGCTTCACCATACAAGCTAAGAGGCTCTTTCTTAAAATGAGAAGTTACAATTATATAGAGCAAGATGCTGACAGAACAAGGAAAGGAGACCCATGCTGGAGTCAAATACTTCTGAGATAAGAGTCAATGTTGCTACCATATTATTCAAACTATGTATGGGAGAGCCATGTTGTAGATGTCAAAGCCACCACCCTTACTCTTTTGGGCCTAAAAAATCATGGGATACTCCTTCTAGCAACTAACAAAGCTATCCCCAAGTTGTTGTGGCTAGACCATGCTCTCCTTAATGATGGGTGCAACTAGGTGTGCATTAATGGCTTGGCATGAAAACATGGGTTGTGACTCTCTATAGTTCAAAAACCAATCTATTTTATTTGTTTTTGGTAGATATACTCTACCTAATGTATTAATTCCTATGGCTGAGTTATCTATGCCACTTGTCTTATTTTGATTGGCCCTTAATTTTGCCCTTTGTCTTTGTTAGCAGCTGGAACAATTCTGAGTTTTATCCTTTTCACTTTGTCTTTACCTAGGCCAATTTTCCTTTGGGCTTGGATTTTATTTTCTTCTGGGTCCCTTTTCTTACTTGCTCATTCATTTGTTCTTTAGGCTTTCAGGGCTTTGTTTCTAAATTCTTTCAAACAAAATGTCTAAAGGAATTCTTTTAGACATTTTTTCTAAAGGTAATTCACCATTGATCTCTCTTTTGTTTCAGCCCTTTTTTCTTAGACTTTCATTTGGACAAAATGTCTGAAGGAATTCTTTATTTTGGCACTAGATTTTCTTGAAGGGCAAGTTACCTTCGGTCTTTTATCTTCATCCCTTGCTTTCTTAAAGTGCCATCCGCAAAGGCCATTTGTGCTTAAAAGTACACTTCAAAAAAATGGAAATGGTCCACTTTCTCGACCAAGTGCCCTCTGTAAAGACACTTAACCTTCAAAACTTTTATAATTTCCCTACATGTAGTTGAAGTGCCCTTTGAGTAAATTCCTTACCTTTACGAGCCACTTAAACCAAATCGGGTCATTCACTTACTTTTACTTATAAAATTTGACAAGTAATAAACCTACACAAACCCAAATTTCACTAGATAGACCATTTTGGACTTCTCATGAGCTCTTACTTCAATTTTTACATCAACTTCAACTCATAAAACAAACAAGGAAAGACACTTGTAAGCCTTGATTTGATCTTCCAAGACCAAATCAGGGTTTGCAATTGTCTTTAATTATAAACCTTTATAAATAAATATGTTTGAAAAGTCTGAATTACACCATAAGGACCAAATTAGGTTTATCAAGTAACTTAACTTATGAAAATTTCACAAGTAAAGTCATTTGGAAAACCCAATTTAGTCTATTGTAGCTAAAGTAACTACTCTTGACAAACCCAAAATGAACTTGGCTAAGTAAATAAGGAAAACACTTGGCTTTTTATCAAGAAAGGTTTGGTAGAGAATATTTTTCACAAGGTGATAGAGGGATGATCTAGCCAAAACATGGATTGAATGACTTTTACAAAGAAAAAGGAGAGGGTTCCCAATTTTGGCTTATAGGACCAAAAATTGGTCAACAATATTATCCATAGTGTTATCAAATAACCTCATCTTTCATGGTAGGAGCAAGTACATTGCAATAAGATATCACTTCATTCAAGAGTTAGTTGAAGATCATGTGATAGAGCTTAAATTTTGTAAGTCAAATAATTAGTTATCTAATATTCTTACTAAGCCACTATCAAAAGACATTTTCATGTACTTAAAAAGAAGTTTAGGGTTCATTGATGCATCAACATTGGGCCTACATGGTTTTATGTTGGCTCTAGACTCCCACAAACAAGCTATAGACTTCAATAGGGTAGTTAAAAAATTTAATAGTCTAGCTATAAACTTCAACAATCTAGTTAAGTACTTCATTAGGGTAGTTATGGACTTCAACAGTCTAGTTATTGAATCTAATAGTGTAGATATAGACTTTGACAATCTAGCTATGGACTCCAAGAAGGTAGCTACGGACTTTGATAATCTAAATACGAACTCCAATAAGGCAACTATAGACTTTGACAATCCAACTATAGACTCTAATAGGGTAGTTATGGAATTTAACAATCCAACTATGGACTCCAATAGGGTAGATATAGACTTTGACAATCTAGGTATGGAATCCAACAAGGCATATATAGACTTTGACATTCTAGATATAGGCTTTGGCATTCCAGCTATAGACTTCAACAGTCCAGCTCTGGACATGCATAAAATGAGTCCAAAAGGATATATATAGATAAAGAGAAGTTTTAAAGACTAAAAAAAGTTTAGTTGACCATGGTAGGAAGGTTAAGAATAAGGGAAGGGTTAATTTTAGTGGGATATATTAAAAACTCCTTAGAGGTTTCTAGGAAAATTAGATTCATAATGGTGGAAAATACATTTGGAAGGTGATTAATTATTTAGGTGAATCAAGTGATAGAGTAGGCAAATCAAGATTTTATGAATATAAAAACTCTCTAAATTTAAAGATTATTACATATTTGGATTCCTCTAGAAAAATTATACAATTTTTAAAAAAACAATCATCACAACTTAGAATGTATACAAATTTTATGGCCTCTTGAAGTTGACTAATTTAGAGTACACTTATCAACAGACATCCACATGATGTAACAAAAATATACATGATGTCAATGGTCATCGACATAATGTAGATAGCCATTAGTAGGTACTGACAGTCATCAACACCATGCAAATGGTCATTTGTAGGTGTCAATGGACATTGACATCATGTAGATGACCATTAGGATCATACAGATGCTCATCAGCATCATGCAGATGTGTATAAATATATGTGAATGGCCATTGGCATATGTAAATGACCATTAGCATATGTGAATGGCCATCAACATATGAAGATATGTAGATGGTTTTTAGCATAATTATGTATTTATCTTGGGTTATTGACTAGGGAATAGGTTTATGGTTAGTTGCCTTAACCATTTGGGTCAAGAGGTTAGTTTGTTTTAATTAGACTTGGCTATTTAATGATAGCCGATTTTGGTAGTTTCACCCACCCTTTCCATGTTTCTTGAGTGGTTTTTTACTTTGCCTATTTATTAGGCTTTCATGTATGGTTCATAAATATGTGTTATGTAATGCAATTTGTTTCTCTTTTTAATCTGTGTGTTCAATCTAATATGGTATTCAAAGCCTATGGTTTGTAGAGCCTGAGTGGAGGTCTATGGAAGCTATAGACGTTGGTGTCTTTCTAAGGAGGAGCTTCATGCACCCAATAGAGAGCCGGAGGAGAGATAAAATTTTGTAAGCTCAACTTGAAGACCAAAAAAATATCCAGGAGGATCCAAAGACTGAATAAGATTGAAAGAAGGTTAGAGGAAGTAGTTTTAGGCTGTTTAAAGCCTCTATTTATTTTTTTGGGTAGGCTGTATGGTGTATGATGTTATACAGTTTACGGGAGAGGATAAAAATTCAAATCTTGATCATTTTTTATCAAAATAAAAGTTGAAACTATGAGTTAATTCATAACTTGAATAGTGGTGCAAACAGTTTATGATTTGGTTGATAAACGGGCTCAGAATCTAGGCTTGAAGTTTAATAGGAAGGTCAATTTTCTTCTTGGCTGATTATTTTCATGAAATTTTTAACCTAAATTTTTATTATTTTTATTATTTTTATTTTTTTAATTCAAATAAATCAAAACTTTAGCCAATAGGGGTTATTGGGGACCTACCATTGATTAATAATCATATAAGCATTTGAAAAGTTAACAATTTCACCATTTTCTAATTTTTTATTTGGATATTGACAGAGATTTTTTTTTTTTTAATTAGAGTTGTAGGTTTCTCGATTTAGTTGTTTTAGTGGTATAAAATTTGAGATCTTGCATATAGTATTGAGTTTCTTACTAAAAACTGAAAGAGTTGTTTTATTTCAATACAGAATCAATGTGTATAAGAAATTTTTATAAAAGTCATAACAATTTTTTTGATTTAATTGTTTTCTTGAAAAATGGGGTCAAATGGCTAGTATTCAACACATGTTACTATTAGATTCTTAGAAATTGATAGGTAAAAGATTTAGTTTGTGGAGTCATAACATTTTAATGATATGTGAATATAGTAACCTTGATCAAATAATACTCGATATAGATCAAAGCCCTACCATTGTTTATGATGATTATGATAAACATCATCAAGAGGCTCTTATGTTGTTAAAACTATTAGTAGCAGATAATCTAATCTTAGAGGTCATAAATGTGACCATTACATCAGCTTTGTGGACTAATATTACCTCTAAATACCAAGCTTCTAAAGCTAGTAGAGTTTTGTATTTGAATAATTTGTTGTTTTTTACTAAGATGCAGGAAGTTGGCTCTATTTATATATTTTTATTGTAGATCAAGTACATCAGTGATCAGCTGAAGGCTATGTAAAACCTTGTTGATGAGCAAGATCTGATTTCTCTAGTTATGCAAAATCTTTCACCTTCATTTGACTCATTTATGGAGTCCTTGCACATGATTGTTGAGACATAGACTTTAGACTTTGAAAAATTATCCACATGACTATTACAGAAGGAGAGATGGCAGGAGCAGACATTGTTGTCTATATCTACTTATATAGAGAGTGCATTATTTATCAAGGGAAAGGGTAAGAAGTTTGGTAAACCTAATATTTATCTAATAAAAACTTCACAAGTAAGTGGTTCTAATAAGAGATCTATGTGGATATGTTTTTAATGTAATCAACTTGGTCACCTTAAGTAAGATTGCAAGAAAAAACAATAGGATATGGCTAACCCTAGAAAGAAAGATCATCATGTGAATGTAGCTAAAAGTGAAGGCAAGGAAACATCTTCTAATTTTAATTTCATGGCTTCTAGTGGGAATTCTATGGCAGATTGAGCTTGTTACTTTGATTCATGGGCATCTTGCCATTATACATGTCATAAGGATTGGTATGTTGATTTTGTTGAAAATGACAGTAATAATGAATCTTTATCTTTGGGAGATGGTAGGACTCATTTTGTGAAAGGATATGGTAATGTTTAGATCAATTTTAATGGTGTAGTTTGGTATACATTTAAGAATGTTAGTTATGTGCCTATTATGAACAAAAATTTACTTTCAATTAGTGAGATCACTTCAAAATCTGATTTTGTAGTAAAGTTTTAAGGACAATAATGTTTAGTCACTACCAGAGATAACAAGATTATTGTTCTTGTGATTGGTGAGAAATGTTTGTATAAGCTTGCAGATCCAAAGAGAGCAAAGTAAAGTGTACTTGTTGCAGTTGATATCACAAGTTCATTATGGCATGAAAGGTATGGAGATTTGAATTTCCATTATTTGAATACATTGAGCAATATTAATATGGTTAAGGGGATTCCTTTTATTTAGGATACTTATCATGTATGTATTGGATGTCAGTTGGGGAAGCAAGTTCGACATTCATTTGACATTGGTAAAGCTTCAAGATGTAAGGTAGTAATGGATCTAGTACATACAGATTTGTATGGTCTAATGCAAACACCTACCCCTTATGGAACCAATTATTTTTTGTTTTTGGTTGATGATTTATCTAGGAAAAAATGGGTATACTTTTTAGTGAAGAAATATGATTATTTTTCTAACTTCCTTACTTGGAAAGCTATGGTTGAAAAATAGGCAGGATGGTTAGTGAAATCTCTTAGAATGGATAATGGGGGTGATTTCAACTCAAAATAGTTCAATCATTTTTATGCCACTAAAGGCATACACAGACAGTACACTACCCCTTACACTTTATATAAAAATAGAGTTGTAGAAAGGCAAAATAGGATGGTGATGGACATGGATCATTGTGTGGTCAAAAGTAGTAATGTCCCATATATATATATATATATATATATATATATATATATATATATATATATATATATATATATATATATATATATAGGGTAGAAGTAGTGAATACAACGATGTACATCCTCAATAAAATTCCTACAAAATCATTGGAAAATATGACTCCAAAGGAGGCTTAGTTAGGTCCAACTCTAGATGTAAGTACTTTCTAAATTTTTAGTTGTGTAGCTTTTGTAGTTATTCTTAGTCAAAAGAGAAGTAACTTGGACATAAAAAGTAAAGCATACATGTCTATTGAGTATAGTGGGAATTCAAAGGCCTAAAAAATACTTGATGTTTCTACTAAAAAAGTTGTGGTAAATAGTGATGTCATAGTCAATGAACAAATGCCATACTTCATAGCAATTGGTATAGTTTTAGATATTGAGTCATTGTTTTCTTTTGATGATTCTATTATAGGTTTTGATGTGAAAGTTGTATAAGATTCTAGTTCATTAGTGGAATCACAAACCAAGGAGGGAATTAATGCAGGTCATTATGAGGTTCCAACAGAACAACCAAAGAAGCCAAAGTGTTATTATTCCATAATGGAAACACTAAAGGAAGGAGACATGCCATAAGGTGTGGAAGGAAGAATATTGAGATTAGGAAAGCAGTTTGGTAATAGAGGTGAACATAGCAATTTTATTCTAACTATTGTTTCATATGTATTTGAACCTAATTTTTTTAGAGGCCAAAGAGAAGCATGAGTGGGAATCATCCATACAATTGGAATATGATTCCTTGATGAAAAATAAGACTTGGAAGCTCATGGAGCTATCACTAGTAAATAAATCCATTAGTTTTAAATGGATTCACAAGGCAAAATGCAAAGCAGATGGTTCCTTGGACAAACACAAAGGTAGACTTGTTGAAAAAGTTTACGCACAAGAAGAAGGGGTTGATTATGAGGATACTTTTTCTCCTACTACAAATATGGTAAATTTTAATTTGATTGTTGTTATTGTTTCTCAATTTAGACTGTAGGTGCACCAAATGGATGTCAAGAGTGATTTCTTGAATGGATATCTGGAGGAGGATGTCTACATGGTTCAACCATAGGGTTCTTAGGTTCCTAGTAAGGAACATCTTATTTTTAGATTGGTCAAGTCCTTGTATGGGCTTAAACAGGCTCCTTGAGCCTGGTATATGAAGATAGATACATACCTTAGGAAGTTTAGTTTCAAAAGTTGTCACTCTGAACCAACTCTTTATGTAAAGGTATTTGGTGATGATATCTTGATTCTCATTATATATTTTACTGATTTAGACATCACTGGGAGTAGTGTTAATCTTAGTGAGTAGATGAAGGTTGATATTTGTTGTACTTTTGACATGATAGACTTAAGACTACTGATATATTATTTAGGTGTTGAGTTTTGGCAAGGTGATTGTGTTGTTTTCATGTCACAGAATAATTATGACAAATTATTTATTGAAATATTTAGAATGATGAATTATAATCCAACTCACACACCTATGGAAGTTGGAGCTAAAATTTCAATTGAAACTGCTTCACCTCTAGTCAATGAAATAGTGTATCCACAACTAATGGGTAGTCTCATTTACCTCACTACCACTAGATCGGATATTTATTTTGCAATGAGATTTCTATCTCACTTCATGTTTGAACCACATGAGGTACATTAGTTAGCTACAAAATGGATATTAATATATGTCAAAGTTACTCTTAACTTTAGCATACTAATGAGAAGTCTATAGATTTTGAGTTTTTAGGGTATTCTAACTTTGATTAGGCAGGACCAGTAGATTCAAAAAAATCTATAACAGGGTTTTTTCACTCTTGGTTCAAGATATTTTTCATGGTAGATCAAACTTCAAACTATAGTTGAATTATCTTCAACAAAATTAGAGTATAAATCTATGGTCAGTGCAAGTTGTAAAACTTGTGGATAAATAAAATCTTAGAGGATCTTTAGTTTGAGTCATCAAAGCCTACTCTAATTTTTTATTACAACGAGAGTGTTTTGAAGATGTTGAAGAATCTAGTATTCCATGCTAGGACCAAACACATTGAGTTTCACCATCATTACATCTAAAAATTGGTTACAAATGAAGACATCAGTCTTTTTTACTACCCCATTGTAGAGCACCCAACATATATAATGACCAAACCACTTGGTGTAGACAAGTTCATAAAATTTAGAGATAAATTTGGTCTTCTTTTTGGTTTTGTCATTAAGGGAGGGTTTTAGTGTAATTATGTATTCACCTTGGTTTTTTTACTAAGGTAATAGGTCTATGGTTAGTTACCTTAACCACTTGGGTTAAGAGGTTATTTTGTTTTAATCAAACTTAGTTATTTCTTGCTAGCTAATGTTGGTAGTTTCACCCACCCTTTCCATGTTTTTTGGGTGGTTCATTTATTTGCCTATTTAATAGGCATTCATGTATGGTTCATAAGTATGTGTTTTTTAATGCAATTTGGTTCTCCTTTCAATCTTTACGTCTAATCTAATATCATCTACCAGTATATGTAGATGACCATCGACATATACAAATGATCATCTACATGTATGATGTGAGGTGAATGTATGTAGATTGCCTTTTGAGATACTAACAAAAAACATTTATATGAATGAAATTATTTTAAATAGTAGGTGATCTGACCCTAAAATTAACTTAAACCCATAAAATTTAGGCAATTTAGGCTCTTCAATACCCTAAAAAATTAACAAATGCAAATTTATAAAACTGGAATATTCATGAATCAATGAAGATTTGCCACTAAAATTTTTCTTGAATAAGAGGGAGAGTAAAAATATTTTATTTTACCTTCCTACCTACTTTTCCAACAAGCTCTAGATTATGACAGCGTTAACTATATGAATTTAATGCATTGTTCAAATTTGAAATCAGCCAACTGTTTAGAGTTTTTGTGGAGAAAATAGTGTTAGGTAAGAATCCCACCATCCAAAAATATTAAAAATGTTTTTTCTTCAAAGAAACCCCATTTCCCCATCCCCTGTGGTAGTACAAATTAACACCAATGGCATGTGAAATGGTGATAAAGGTGATAATCAAAGGCATTTTAAAATATTGATTATGGAAGATGACAATTTTGACTCTAATATATTGCTAGAGAATTCAACGTTAATGCATTGGGTGTTGGACAAATTATTTATTTCTTCTAGTCCTCAATTTCTAGAGTATTCTCATGAAGGTGTATAATAAGTCATTTGTAGCATAAATGCTAGGGTCTTAAAGCCACAACTCCCTCTTGGTAGAACATTAAAAACCCTTTTTACTCAAATATTAAAAGGGAAGAAAAAAGAATAAAAATAGCAAGTATTTTCCTTAATGTATCACAAAAGTGTGATAGTATTCCAAAACACATGAACAAAGAGGAAATCCAAGAATCTACTCTAAAAATATGGTGCATATCCTCATTATTTTATCAAAATATTTTATGGACGTGTAAACTTTATCATAAGAATAGTTGATGATTTTATACAATTCCTCATGTAGGGCCATGTCATATTATTTATACTTTAAATGAGAAATTAAGATTGTATTATTTCCAAATTCAATTATGAGAAGCATTCCATCTACCTTTATATTCATCTCACTAATTTATTTAATAATAGTTGATGATTTTATACAATTCCTTATGCAGGGCCATGTCAAATTATTTATACTTTAAATGAGGAATTAAGAGTGTACTATTGACAGATCTAATTGTGAGAAGCATTCCATCTACCTTTCTTTTCATCTCACTGATTTTTTTAATATTATGCAATACAACTGTGAAACATGTAACATGATATTATTGTCATAAAGTGTCATAAATGAAAGATTGACATTATCAATTTGAAATTTGAAACATGATGATTCTTATTCCCATCATTGAATATCCCAATAGTAAACAAGGCATGGAATCAACTTTAAATAAAAAATTAAAGACAACCCATTTAGGAAGAGAGTATTCCAGATAGAATATTCCTTGTTAAGTCATCTATTATGGCTAGTTAATGAAACAAAATGAATCAAGCATGTAATCCTTAATTTCTATAATAAGCCAATGTGCTAAATTGTATACAAATTTAGAGTGCATTTGTAGTATAATTGCATAATCATTGGAAATCCTAAGTAAGCAATCCTAGAGTAATCATATTAAAAATTTACAGTATAATCATTGGTAAATACAAATTTCAAAATTATATATATATATATATATATATATATATATATATATATATATATAATTTTGAAATTTGTATTTACCAATGATTATACACATCTTTGAAAATAAAAAGACACTAGTACCAAATCATAGGTTCTCACACTCCGTATGTAGTATGACTAATTTGCTCATTTATATTCCCTTCAAACGACCCATTATTCCCAATAGATTAACATGTTGTGAATCCTAAAACACTTTTTCCTAAACATAAATTTGAGATTCACCTCAACATATATAGTACTTATCTTCCTCACAACAAAAAAATTTCCTCTTCATAGCAATTCTTCAAAAAGATTTTTGGGTAATCTTCAAAACCAAATGCTACTACTACACGAACATGATTTAATACCTATTATAAAATAGATGTCATTTATTTAGTCAATTTTATTAGTGAATAAGCAAGGTCCAAACACACAATTAGATTATTAGTTTGGGAAAAAGTGCACAAAGCATGGCATATCCATTCCAAGAGGAAAAGGTTTCTTACATTATGTGGTAGTAAATACTAGCTAGGAGTACATTGATCATAATCATAAAGATCCATATCTGATATTAGCTTATATGTCAATTTACTATTTTTTGAAAGAGGGGAAACATTGATATCCAACATAACTATTGACCTGTGATGTTGATATTTCTGTCCTCCTCTATTTTCTTGATGACATTCTTCTTTGTTTCTCTCATTTTATTTCTCTAGCACATTTATCAAAGTTCATTTCCTTCTCTATTTCCCTCCATATCTTCACATGCCTTGTATATTCTTCCTTTCCTAAGGCCAAATTTGTAATATAACTCTTAAGATATGATGTTGATATATGTGTGTACCTCTATCTTTTTAATTATCTTTTACTTTGTTTCTCATTTTATTTATCCAATAGTATATCAAAGCTCCTTTCCTTCTCTGATTCCTTCCCTCTCTTCACATGTTTTGTGTATTCTACCTTTCATAAGGCCAAATCTATAACAATTTGACACAATAAAGGAAAGGTATGTAATAGGAAAAAATGTTTTCAAATAAAACTACATTTTTTAAATAAGGAAACAAACAATAAGAAATTGATTCTTGATTTTTTTGAAGCAACATATTCATTTCTTTAAATAAAATAATAACATAGGTTAAAGGTTTAAATAGTCAAATCAAAGTGGACACAAATCTTACTTTCACTAATAGCAATGCCAAAGTTTCCAAACAACATGATAAGTAATATGGATATCAAATGTATTACAATAGATGTATACTAACAACCAAATAATTTAACAAAATAGTCATCAAATTGAAAAAAGGTGTCATGGATATGGAGCTAAAAAGTAATGAACTATAATGAAAATGTTCTTAAACTCAAACATTTTAAATACTTACTAGTGTTCCCAGTTTCACATTGAGAAACCAATTCATTGAATTCATCCTTAACATGTGGATATTTCCCAAGAATGTGATCTACTTGCAGATGTTTGAAACAATTTAGCGTTAGTTTATTTTATTAATAACTAGAAACACTTATAGAAACTAAATTAATTTAAAAATTGAAATGAAGTATCATGTTCATGAAACATACTAAAAATTTCAAATGTCTAGTACCAATTATTTTTTTATTTTTCATATCGATGCATTTAACAAGTTCTCGACATGTGTTGTTTCAAATATTTATTTTTAATTTATCAAAAAAATCCATTTACAGTGGATTTATAGCTGCAAAAATAATATGTTTCATTTTAAAATTAGAAAAAGATATTAAAGTAGAAGGATAAAAATAAGATTTTAAATGAATGCTCTAGTTAGTGAAAGTATTCAAATATTAGTTATTCAAAATTTTACTATGGTCTATGGGAGGGCCATGTTGATAATGTTTCCCAATATAGTAATCAATTGGGCCCATTTGTATCTTCTTGGAAATCAATTCATTAGACCACCTAGTTGAATTCATTCTATGAGGATGTTGATTCATAATATTCAATTCACCCTCCCTATTCTATGTAGTCTTCTTTTCATGCTTATCTTCTTCCTTTAACACTCAACCTTCTTTGAGAACCTTCTCTTTCTCAACCTTCATTAAATACTCATTATCTATATAAACAAATTTTATTTCATCATATTTAATCAAAGCACTTTGGGAGCTTAGGTGGCAATTATTGTTTGAAATGATAGACTGTTGTCTTTGTTACAAAAACCAAATAAAAAACAATAAGATAGGTTAAGAAACAATACAAAGTTAAAATTTAAAATGAGTTTTAAAAAAGCAAAATATATCACAACACACCTTAGCCATGTTTCTTTTGTGTGATTGTCTAACAAATTTCAAATCAAATGTGGGTTCAAATGATAATCTTGTAGAATCTTGAATATGAGAAATAATTTTTATACTTCTGGAGAAAGGTAGAAAAAGTGTAAATTACTCTACAAGATCTTTATGATCATAAAATAGTGATTTGACCTGCCAAAACAATTCAAATTATCAAATTCTTTGAAAATAAATTGTAGTTTAAAAATATTTAAAACTAAAATCATAATCACGCTTCTTTTTTTAATAAGGTATACCTCTTGATATATATCATTGATTGACTTGTTTCCCTTTTCATACATATCTAGTATAAGCATAAATCTATTGTAGATATATTATGCATTTTGAAAGTGTGTCTAGTCATTAGAAATCAAAATATCATAGGGGAGGTACATAAAATTAAAATGTACAAAAATCAATGCTTATATATCAACTCACCATTTCTAGAATAAATCTAAACATTTTAAAATAGAAATATATAGAATGTAGATTTCATATTCAAAATTAATATGATTCTTTCTACATCTCCATGATTACCTTAATCTTTTTAATATAATTTATGTCTTTTTTTAAACCCAACTTATTGTTCCTTTAGTAGAAATTCTTTGGAAGGAAATAAAATTTAATAGCCTTTAGGCAGGTAGTTATTAAAATTCAAAACAAGACGCTAATGGACTTTAAACAAAACTTTGAATTTGGTAATATTTTAAAATGTATCATATCTACAAAGTATCCAAAAATAATATTTATATTAGTTCAAGATATATTGTTAAGTAAATCTTTGGAAGATCAACTTTATTCATTGATTATACTAAATAATAATTTTAAATGATTACGTATGTTTTTAACGGAAAATTGTATATGATATAAATAAACACTATGAGTTAAAAATATGAAAATAATTATATCCACATTTTGAAAAAATATTGTCACCTTCTTATCATTGTATAAGTATGACCTTTCAACAATATGCAAGAATATAGGCAAAACCTATTATGTAGTCATCTACAAATCCACCAATCCAAAAAGAATAAAATGTAGCACATTTGGAGCTTGAGTCAATTTTAAAGAGTTTTAAATTTTTATATATGTAACTATTATTTTTCAAGGAGGATCCATAATATAACCCCTTAAAAAAATTTAAAACTATTTTTCCTTGTTCTATATAGCTTAACCAATTATTCATAGAATTTAAAAAACTACTATCAGTATACCAAAACATCACCAAGTATGTGGGTACATTTGTTGATAATTGAGCATACACCAAAGATTTTAAATGAAAAAAATAAAATTTTAGTCCACACACATTCCATTTAGATCAAATAGTACCCTAGTTAGTTATTGAATAAATTATAATAATTGAATATTTTTCCTATTTTGGTAAGTCAATACATGAGAAGTGTGGTTAAACTAATAATATTAATCTAAATTTTATTATAGTTTATAAATATGAATGAAGAATGATCTCATTTATTGAAAGGTTATATAATCTTGGAAACATTTCTCTTAAACAACCGAGATAGAAGTGTGAATCAAACTAGCATGACAATAACCGTGAGGATCCTTCTAATTATAGCTAGGAATTTGATATGATCACCATATGTGGGTTTTTTCTAATGGAATCATTTCTCCATTTCAAATAATTTTGATTTAGGATATCTCACCAAACAAATTAAATCATAAGCTAAGTATTTATCAACATGTACAAGTAATCCTACAATAATAAACATCGAAAACACAACTCAAAAAATTTCATAGATTACAAGGATTATTCATTCAATTGGAAACACCTTACACATTACAATGATTATGCATTGATCAATTAACCAAAGTGAACACATAAAACTTTCACTACATTACAAGGATAACGCTACTTTATGCACACATAATTTAGAATTTGCTCAAAAGATATAATATAAAACATAGTACATGGCATATTTTTGAATAGTATATTAAATAGAGTATGATATTTTATTAAATAAAATGCATTATAAATTATTTGAAATGTTAGTTGTTGATTAATTTTTTAGAATTATAGTTCACAAAATGGCATTGACATTTTACCAAAATAAGAACACATGTATTGAAATAAAGTGAAAATATCAACTATTTATATTTATATTGGACCTATGAAAAGTATGCCTATTCATTTTTATCCTCTTTAGATGAGGAAAAAAAAAACTAATAGATGACATATCATGCACATCATTTTGACCATCCCCATCATTCCAATCTCTTTTCTATTAGATTTTTGGGGTTTTTTCCTGATAAAGTGAAGGAAGGTCAATGGATTCATTATGTGCAACAATAATATTATCACATGTCTCCTCATGTTTAATGTTAATTGCTCCCACTAAGGAGTTTTATTTTTCTACTTCGTATTACATGACATATCTTAGTTAATTAAATTATCATAATATCTACAATTAAATAATTTTTTAAATTACTAAAAATTATAATAAGATTTTCTCATATTCGTGTTCAATCATCAATTTCTCCCCTCAATCTAACATATGTTATTGAAGGCATTGGGAACAATAAATAAAGCTTATTTCATATCTTCCTCTAAAGCTTGCTTTTGATATTGATGAACCTACATGTACAAGATAATATAATTTATAAGGTAAAATTTAAAATCAAATACATGAAACTCACAACTTTACAATTTATTCGTAAAAAGAAGATAAAAATAATAAAACTATTTACTTACCAAGCTACCACAAATGCTATTGTACCCACCAAATCCTAATTTATGAGAACTAATGCTTGACAACTTAGATTGTGTTGCCTTTTTTATTTTTCAAAGGAATTGGTTACCTCATTCTTGTGCATATGTCCCATAGTTTATATTGTTTCTAATCTTCCTCTTGAATTTTGAATCTTTAATAAGTTAATCACATGTTGCTTGGTCTATAATCTAAGCTAGTTAGAGATATCTTAGGTTTTTTTTTAGTTTCAACCTTAATTTGTCTCTTTTGAAATGAATATATTTCTTTGAATTGTTCATTATAACATCCTTGTTAAAATTAGGTTTTCCAAACTCTCTTATGACATATTTAAATATTTCATCTTTCTTATAACTACTTTATCTTCTCTAATCTATGTGGATGGTATTCCAAAATAGGATTTCTACATGATGAAATAAAATTTGGAATAATTTTGATCCCATTTCATCCTCCAATATATTTCCTTTTGAAGTTATCAAAAGTGTAACTCCTTTCTTTCCCTTTATGCTCACCATAGATATTGTTATCATATTATGGATTGAAGTAGGTTCCTATATGGGTATATTATGGGAAGTGGAAATCATTTCTTACATGTATAACATGAATATTAATTTGTTAATAAAGTAGTCAAAATCATAAAAATATTTATAAACTATGAATATATTTTTGTAAACACTATTTACATAACAAAAACATTGTACTAAAAACTAAAAAGGAATTAGTAGTTAGGACTATTGTGAATTCTAAAAAAAAATAGTAAGATCTAAAAATTCAAAATCTTCAAATCTTAAAAAAATATGCCACTTACGAAAAAAATAATTGCCTAATTAATATTATTGTAATATCATTGAATATATACCACTTCATGTACAACATGTTTCAATAATGTTTTCTCCCATAGATGAATTTGTTTTAAGTACTTGTTGTCTACCTTCAAAGTTTTCCAGAGTATCTAGTAGGAGCCTTAATAGTTCTGATTGTGACTATATAAGGATCCATAAGAAAAAAAATTCTAGTGTTGTAGGGAAAATTTGGATGGATCCCTTTAATCACATTTTTAAAGAAATACAAAATCACATAAAACAAAACAAATTAATAATTAAAAAACACATGCAAGTTACATTTAGCATATATCAACTTTACCAAAAATTGAACAGAAACATATAGAAAAATTAATTTTGATTAAGTTTTCATATATCAAAACAAATTAGTAATATTTGAATTGAAAAAAATTATATAAATCTTCACATTTTTGTGTTTCCTTCACATAGGTAATGATCGTGTCAAACTTTTAAACATTTAGATTGGGTTTGAGTGTGGTGAATGCTCCTCACCCTATAAAAATTAAACACACCCTTCAAACACATTGTTAAAGAACACAAAATTTTAAAATAACAAGAAAAAATGAAACATGTCTAATAGACAAACATATATGGGAGTTATATGCATTGACATTAGAATAAATAAATAACACACCACTGAAAACATATAGAGTACATTCTAAATTCTTTTTCATGTATAAACAATATATAATCAATACTTTATTTTTATTTTTTTATTAAATTATGTTTTGTCCTTACAAGGTCTATAGTAAATTGAACATGATGATCAAACTATTGGTGTAGACTTTCATCCTACAGGTTTTATCTACATGGTTCACTGTACTTGTTTAGGGTCTTAAAGGCCATTTAGGTTGTTTTAGAAGATTATTCCCACATTCACTAGAATGTGGGGTTTCACTCTCCCTCCCTCCTATATATGTACCTCTCTCCATTTTTATTTTATATCCAAAGTTAATGAATATTTTAGCTTTCTCTATTTTGATTTGTCTCATGCAATTCTCTTTTGTGATATGGTGTGCACTCACTTCTTATCTCATGTGACCATTCAACCTTTACATTATCCTTATCCAAATAGGGATCAAACTCTGATATGGTAGCAGAGCCACTTATGGTAAACATTTTTATATTTATTCACTTCTAATATTTCTATGAAATCATGATATTTATTACATGAGCAGGGTCATAGATCTATACTGTTTTTCATTAAAATATATCCATTACTTTTATCATACATTTGCATGTTTTGTAATATTGGTATATGGAATCTGTTTAGAGATATAATATTATTATAATTTGATAAAATTCACTACATCTTGGAAGAAAGTATTTTTTACTTGAGAAAACACATTTTCTATCACATTGCCCTTTTTTTTGCTTCCTAGTTAAGATCTAATTTTTAATTCATGTGCCTAGTTTGCCATCTACCTATTCAAGTTGTTATTAATCTTGAACCATAGTGAATCACACTAAAAAAAATTTAGGTTTTTTGTAACTTGGTATTATATTTCTTGGTCATTTTGAATTTTTGAATTTTGCTAAGAAATGCAAAAGTTATGATTTTTTTAGTAACTTCTACACAAAAAAATCAACAAAAAATTCAAAATTTATAATTTGAAGATTGTGCCTAAAAGATTATTCCAAAACAAGCTACGTCTATTCAAGTTTACCTTAATGTTTTCAGCATGTTAAATTATTATTTTAATATATTGATTTTAAATAATGTAAAATAAGCTACTTTTCATTTAATGCATAAGAAGATTGGTCAAGTTTAGCATTGTTAGTTGATCTAGGAAATAATTCAGATGACAATTTAGGGGACAGTTCCACTCCAATTGATGATGAAACTTCTGAGAGTCATAAAGTTTGCACCGTAGCTCCAATTGACTCACCATTTCAACCATTGGAAAGCTAAGAATAGAACATGGTGATATGGCATGGAGCTCTGCTCAATGGATTTTGACCCTTGAAAACCAAATGGAAGTGCCCCAATTTTCAATTTTAGTAGTGCAGTCTAAAAATAATAAGTTTTTAAAAATAGTAATTTCTCAAATTTTGTACTATTTTAAATCATGGAAGTTGAACCACTTGATCTCCCTCGAGATTGGTGACCTTCCACATCCTCCCCTATTCTAAAAATGTGTATAAATGAAGATGTAACTCGAAATGGAAATCAAACATCTCTTTTCAGAGATAAGCATATAGTTGTATTGTGATCTTGAGTAACAAAACATCTCTTCTCAGAGAACTCATTGTTACTATGTTTTTTTTTGTACTTGAAATATTTGTCAGCCAAAACTTTTAAGTTTTGGATCAGTGGTATCAGAGCATTTTGTCTTGAGAGTGTATGATCCTGAGGATGAGGTCAAGCTATAAGAAGCTTGGGTGGAAACAAATAGAGCTTCAAAACTATCCACCTATTCACTCAAAATTACTTCAAATAGTGGATGACATTGAGACATATGATCCTTTCAAGGAAATGGTGAATAAAGCCCTCTAATGGAAACAAGCATAGATGATGCAATAATTTGCCAAAATTCTCCAATAACTCTTGATGGAAAATTTTGGCTCCTCATTTGTACTTCCTAGCTCCTCGTCCATGGACTGTCATTTCAATGCCCCAACACCCTTCAAATTTTAAGTAAATTTTGATATTCTTACATTTGAAGGCAAAATCAATGTTGATGCAGTAGAAAATTGATTGGATCAATTGTATTCTTACTTCTCTATAAATAAGTTCATCAATGGAGAAAAGATCAATTTTGCTCTTTTGAAAGCATCATTACCCATGAAAAATTGGTGGGAAGTGTACAAAAATAGGTTCATTATAGATGACATTGGCCTTGAGGTGGAACCTACTTGGGATGATTTCATAAAAGTGTTAAAGGAAGAATACTATCCCATTGGAGCATATGATGATCTGTACATATAGTGGCAACAACTTCACCAAGGTAAGGACCAATCTATTCAAGATTACATAGACATTTTGTATTATTTGTTTGCAAGATTGGGCATCCAAGAAAGTGAGAAATATAAGACTCAAATTTTGTGGTGGACTACAATGGTACATACAGGGAAAATGGAGCTCTTCAATTTGGAAACCCTTGGTGAGGCATACAAGTTCACAGTGAAGATTGAGTAGAAGCATGGTAGAAATAATATGAAGAGTCAACCCTAAAAATAGAAAAGTGACAAGGAAGGTAAAAAATGAGGCCAAAATTAGAAGTAAATTGAGTTTCAAGATAAGAAACCCCATAAGGGGAAGGCTAAAAAATGGTGTGATTACCACAAAACTAGAACTCACTCGAAAGAAGAATGTTGAGCCATAAGTCACTACTTTATAAGTCACAATACTCAACATATACTACTCTGTCTCATACACAACCTATAGTCAAAGAGGATGAAGAAGAGATTGTAGACGTTGAACCTGACACCATCATCACTTCATCATAGACCCATGAGGAAAGGCTAGATGACAAGGAAAGATTGTTCCACTCCAAATTATGGGTAAAAGGTAAGCCTCTGCATTTCATTCTTGATAGTGGGAGTCAAAAGAATTTAATCTCTACTAAAGTTGTGAAAAATTCTAAATCTATCTATGAAGCCTCACCCACACTAACCACAGGTTTATTCTTGGATTTTCATAGCTTCTTGGGTCTTGTAAATTTCTATCATAGGGTTGTGGTCAGTGTGGATGACCATATCTTTACATACTAATCTTTCTTTATTTTTGGTCACTTATCCATTTTCATTCAACTTATTTCTATAAACCCATTTTGTTCTTATCACATTGTGATATTCTGGTCTAGGCATTAATTCCTAAGTATCACTCTTTTCTATCTGATTTAAAATTTCATCCATATCCTTAACCCAATGCTTATCATGTCTAGCTTCTAAAAAAAATTTAGGCTAAATTTTGGATAACAAAGAGAAATTAACTTGCTCAGATTCACTTACCATCATTCTTTTAGTGAAAATTCCTTCATTTATGTCCTCGATGATGTCACTTTTATTATGATTTCTATGAATATATTTGGATGGATTTTTAGTGTCCTTTTTCTCCTTCTCATATTCATATGGTTCTTTAAAATCTTCCTCTTCAATGATTTTAAGAATGTCTACTGGATCACTGATTCTTTGTGTTCCATCTTTTTCTATCCTGACACTTGCACTTTCAACAATTTTCTTGGCTCTTTTTTTATAACATTTATAAGCTTTAATTTTACAAGAATAACCAATAAATATACCTTCATTTGCTTTAGATTTAAACTTACCAATTTTTTCATTAGTTCTCTTTATGAAGCATCTGCTACAAAAAACTCTAAAATAATCAACTATTGTTGGTTTGTCTTTCCATAGCTCATAAGGAGTCTTGTCACTATTGACTCTCAATAATTCTATATTATGAATATGCACTACTGTAGATACTACCTCTCTCTAATATTTATCTGCTATCTTGGATTCATTTAGCATTGTCCTCACCATCTTTTGAACTATTCTATTTTTCTGTTTAACTACTCCATTTTGTTGTGGAGTGTTGGCTACTGAATAATGTCTCTTTATTCCATGGTCTTCACAAAACTCAATAAATTGATCTAAAATGAATTATCCTCCTCAATCTAATCTTGGACACTTAATCTTCAAACTGGTTTCATTCTCAACTAATACTTTGAATGCTTTGAAATATCTAAAAAAATTGATTTTTTCTTTAAAAACATTACCCAAGTCATACATGAAAAATCATCGATAATAAACATGAAATATTTATCACCTTGAGTACTTTGAATTCTCATAGGTGCACATAGATTAGTGTGAAAAAGTTATAGCATCTCAGTGGTTGAGTATTCTTTTGTTTTGAACTACTTTCTAGCCTGCTTCACATGCTGATAAGGTTCACAAAGTGTGTCAGATGGCTTTGTAATCTTTAAAATATTTTTGACTACTTGCTTTTTTCAACATTCTAATTTCTTATGACCATATCCATTACAATAAAAATAGGACCTATTTGTGTATCTCTACCCTGATTTCCTTTATAGCTCTATTTTCTCCAGCCTTCTTTATTTGAGTTATCCTCTATATTCTTAACTTCTTCCCTTTTTATTTCTTCTTTTATAAGAGCTTCAGCATAACTCTTTCTTTTTTGCTTGTCTATGAAAGTATTGACCTCTTATTTCTCTTTTTCAAATCCAATACCTGTCTTATCTAACATTGATCTTTGATTATCTAATATCTCATTCAATATATTAGTGTTATTCTCAAATTTTGAGTCATTGGCTACTCTATCATTGATTTATTTATTTGTTTTCTCAATATCTTCTTTTAAAGAAGCAATTTCAATAACATACCTTTCACATTATTTAATTACTATTTTCAACTATGCCATTAGATCTTCTTCATTCTTCTTGGATTCTTCAAAGTGTGCTTATAAATATTCAATTATTTTCTTTGACTCCTTTTCATTTTTCTTGATCTGGAGCTTTAATATTTGATTCTTATTTTCAAGAGCTTTTAACTCTTCTAAGGCACAAATGAGATCTCCTTCCATATTCACTTCAACTTCATCCTATTCCTCTTCTTGATCATCTATACTTTTGCTTGTAGAGGCATCTTCATGTTTGGCCATGAATAGAATCTCTTCTTCTTCTGAGTCACTAACTCCACTATCTTCAGCTAAGCTAGGATATTTAGAATACAAACTCTTCTTCTCGAATCCCTTCTTGAATTTACCTTTGAAATTCTTCTCTTATGTAGACTTTCCTTCTTCATTGTCATCATTACCCTTATTTCAGCATTTAACTATAAAATGTCCAATCTTTTCATAATTAAAACATTTAAAAGGTAATTTTCCTTGATATTTTCTTGTGCACTTTTTTGGCTTGAGAATGAATAGAGCTTCATTTTCATCTTCATCATCGCTAGAACTATTACTTGATTTTTGAATCTTAGCCTTCTCTTTCTTTGATATCTTAAAAGAAACTTCTCTCTTTAAGGGTTTATCTTGTTCAGTTCGCATCTCATATGTCATAAGAATACCATGAATCTCATCCATATTTAGCTTATTTAAATTATTCATCTCTTCAATTGCCAAAACTTTTGCATCATATCTCAATGGTAGAGATCTCAAAACTTTTTGAACCACAGTTGATTCTTCTAAATTTTCTCCAAGACCTTGAATCTAATTAGCTATTTGATCAACCCATAAAAGATAACTTACTATATTTTCTTCCTCTTTCATCTTCAAACTCTCAAACTATCTTTTGAAAGTCTGAAGCTGAGCTCATTGAACCATCCCATCACTTTTGTAAATATTTTCAAGTTTTACCCAAATTTCATGAGTAGATTTACATTGCATAACTTTAATAAATTTTGATTCACATAAACCTCATAAAATAACATTTAAATCTTTAGCATTATTTTTACTTACCTCATTTTCTTTCAAAGTAGTTACAAGTGTATGTGGTTCTTCATATTCCTCCACCATTGCTTGCCATATGTTTATTCCAAGGGCCATCAAATATTCTTCATCTTTATGCTCTAAAAAACATAATTTATCTCATCAAACAAAGGTACCTTATTTATATAAAATCCTTCATATGATCTAGCCATCGTGTTTTCCCAATCTACCTTCAAGATGTAAAACTTTTTCAAAAAGAACGTGTTTTGATACTAATTTTTAAGAATGCAATATATTGAGAGGGGGGGTGAATCAGTATATTATATATTTTTTTACTTAATTTGATTTATTTTCTTTAACCTCTTAATCACACATTCAAGATATGCAATAAAATTGAAATAATAATTTTCACCACACGAGAGAGAGAGAGAGAGAGAGAGAGAGAGAGAGAGAGAGAGCATATTTTTATGTGGAAACCCAAAGTGGGAAAAACCATGGAGAACAATCTAAAGTATATGAATGAGCACCAACTCAAAATACAAAGTTTTCAAGCACCAATTTGTAGGAGCACCAACCCCTTTACTGAGCACCAACACAGCAACTGTTTGTGAGCACCAACCCATAGGAGCCCCAACCCCTTGTAAAAATGTGTGAACACCAACCCACAAGAGCACCAACCCCTCTTGTGTATAAAACACAACTATCTCTCAATATTGTTTACTTAACAAATGATAGAACTCTACAATATCTCTTACTTTTCTCTCTTCAAAAACAAATATAGACCATGCACTCTCTTGAATATTAAAAATGGCTTCTCAAGCCTTTATTTATAACTTTACACATGACCTTTGGCATTCATCCTTTGTGACCCTTCAATTCTCATGGAAAATGGCACCAAACTTGTATGACCCTTTGTATCCTTGCATTTGAAAAGTCATATGGTGACCCTTCATAAGCAAAAGCATCTTTTCCTCTTTTGTCTTTATCTTGGTGACTTTTCATATTCCTTAAAGTGTCCCTTCATAACAAAATGTGCCATACCTCTTTTGTCTTCACATGGTGACTCTTGGAATTCCTCAAGATGACTCTTCATGAGAAAATGCATCCCATTCCTCTTTCATCTTTTACCCCGTGACTCTTTGACTTCTCCATGGGCCCTCTTTTGACTTATATGCAACCAAAAATATATTCATTAATATTAAATAAATATTAACACACATTATCTAAGATATGAATATTAAAAACACCATTAAATGTAATGGGGCCTTTATCACCAATAATGCTAGACCTTTGACATCAATGACAATATTTTCAACAAAAGAGACTAAACATTATTTGATTATTAGAAATTATTTTGAACATTTAAATTACATTGAAAAGTAAGGCTTCCAATTGAAGGTTTCTCATTAATTATCTAAGTGGGTATATAAGATAAAATATAAAATAAATTTACCTTTTTTCTTTAAATAAGATAGAGGCACACAAGGTAATGAAATAATTTCATGAGTGATTAGATTGTGGAATCTTCTCACAAGATACCATTTACCTAAAAACTATCAAGGTATGATATCAGTGACCTATGAATTTTAAGGATATACCATATGTGAATGTGTCATTCATGTTATATACACACTAGAATAGAAAATAATGCAGCTATTTCATTTTAGTTGAGCATGGAAAAACAAATTTTCACATAATGGAGACTATACATTTTTCATTAGTTAACTGAGGTTCATGTTTGGAGCATAGATTTATATTGACAATCACCATTTTTTGCATACTTGACAATTTCAATTCATGGACACAAAAAATAATATTGTGGTTGAAATAATCAAATTCTTATTAAAAAACATCCTCACTAAGTTTTGGATTTGATACTTATTAATATATGATAAGAGGTCGATAATCAAATCTTATAGATATATAATAGTAATTTGTTGAGCATCATCTATAAAATTATAAACAAGAATCCATGCACATATATATCAAAAAGAATAACTTATTGATCATCATAAATCAAATTATAAACAAGAATCCATGTATATATATATTAAAGAATAACTTGTTTAATATCATCAATAAAATTATAAACAAGAATCCCAAAGTATGGTATGTCATATATAAATATGCATTATGTGCTGAGAGAACAAAGTTTAACAATGCTCTAAAATATCCCTATGTCTTCTAGTTTATGGGAATAAACACACACACACACACACACACACACACACACACACACACACACACACACACACACACACACACAGATATATATATATATATATATATATATATATATATATATATATATATATATATATATATATATATATATATATATATATATATATATATATTTGTTGAGCATCATTAATAAAATTATAAAAAATAATCCTAAAGTATGGTATGTCCTATATAAACATACACTATATACTCTGAGAATAAAGTTTAACAATGCTAGTTTACAGGAATGAACACATTTTTCTTGTAAGTTTTGTCATGACTAATTATTTATTTTTATAGGAGAATGTATGGGAAATTAACTATGTAAGTAATATATTGTTGGAATTTTTTGGAAGATAAATAAATTGATGAGAAACATTTAAACCAATTCAGTATGTTCCAATAAATAGTAAAAGGTTGGTCTTTTTAATAAGAGCCACTAAATTTCTAATTTGATGCTTATTTGGGATAAGAAACATTGGTCACTTACTAAATTATAACTTCTTGGACAGGACCATACTAATGGGGATAATACTTTCTATGTACCAACTCTACTTGATAAAAGACTAATTCATCCAACCAATGGTTGGTACATAAAAAATTAATTTCAAGCCCACTCATAACAATACTTTTGACCAAGTATGACTATGGTAGGTGAGAATTTCATTCCTTTGTTTGATACTCTTATGTTCTAAAATATGTTAAACTAGTTGGTGTTCATATTTTTTTTGTTTGTTTAGGTTGTGTTATATTTTCATTGCAAATTTAATCTTAAAATATCCAATCAAAAATAATGACTTAAGTAAAGGTAAAAATAGTGAGATTAAGTTGTGTTTTTCTTCTTTTTTTTTTTTTTTTAAATGAATGTAGAATGAGCAAGGTTTAATCTTTAGTATTTGTGGAAAAGATTGACTCATGTAATATTGTAATCAAACATGAAAGCTCTTAAACACTGAGTCCTCTCCAATATGCATATTTTTTTAAATCTATAGTTCCTATTGGATAGGGGTGACAACATAATTTAGTGTATCAGACCATTTTACATTTGGAGATAGTAAATAACAAAGAGATCTAATTAGAAAAGTGTTGAAGAAAATAAATTTGAATTTATCTATTGAAAAATAAATAAAATCTACATATTTTAGTTTAGATATACAAATATATGGTAAATTCATATTTTTCTGGAAAAAAATATTATAAGTATTTATGAATATTTAAATTTTAATTACTTTTGAAAATGATTTTGAATCTATAATATTAATCAAACTAAAACCATGATCAAAGGGATAATAAGTGGATTAAAGGGATAGTAATAGAGTACATCTTTGAAAAATCGATCCCCTTTCAGCTCAATGTGGCTCTAAATCCATACTTTATTTTCATTGATCAAAATATATATTCATATAAAATGATTTTGGTGTGTTGTAGTTTTTAGTTATAAAATTGTACTATTATAGGGTACTTGTATGTCTTTTAATTCTCAGTTAATATTAAGATTTTATTGGAATGTTTTTCTCAATAAATTGGCCATATCATGCCATGTTCCCCATATTTTCCTTTATTTCTCATCTTTTCCCCTTGTACATACCCTAAAGTAGTGTACATTTTTAGGGTGTTAAGACTGTACAACCTATAGTTATAGGGTGGGCCCTTATGACACTTTTTTGAGGTCTCATTTGCCTTGTGTTGATATTTATAAACGTTTCCCACCCAATTTTTTCAATTTTCATGCAAATGTTTTCATAATTTGAATGTATGAAGTCTGTAACTACACAAGTGCATTCACACATATGAGACACAAAATGATAAAGATATATTGAGAGAGACAAGACTCTATGTTTTATATATTTATTTTAAAAATATAATAATAGAATTTTATAATTAATATAAAATTTTAAACTGTTATTTCCTTTAATGTACATGCATTTTAACATAAAGAGTCATTTAGGAAAATACCCTATATTCAATGATTTATTTTTAAATTACACTGAATCCTATTTTCTAAAAACATTATATCATAAGGGCATGATATAAATAGATGGATGCCACAATACCATAATAAATCCCCATTTTTTATTGGTTGATGTTGAGTTGTTAGAGTTTTAGAGAAGGGGAAAAAATCAAAATATCTGCATAGAATTCAGAAAAAAGTAAAATATTTTTGGGGAGCTATAGAATATAAAAATAATATTAAAAAATCAATTATAAAACATATACACTTGATTAAAAAATACATGGCATTACCATAAATATATTCACTTTATCATAATAATGCACTTCAATAAATTATCTTTGCTCATCCTGGTTTTTCAAGGTTTTATTCACCTCACTATATGGCCATGCCTTCCAATGTCTATTTATTATCTCTATATTCATAACAAATAAATATAATTTTATAAACCCCCTTTTTTCATTTATTATTTATTCTATAAGTTTATTTATTTTAAATTACATCTAATTTACTATTTTATATAACTATATTTTATTATGCCTAGTTAACATTTTATAGGGGTAGATGTATTTCATTTTGATGCAGAACCACTTTCCCATACTACATTTTTATGAACCCACACTCACGCACACCACTTTAAGTTAGATATTTTTCTATTTGTATTGGATCTAATATTTTAATATTGATTCATAAACCTTTGATGCATTGTACCATCCTCCTATAATTAGATCTTACCTTTTAATGGTACATAACATTTTTTAAGGCTTGTGCAATCTCATGTTATCCTTACTTAACCTTTATTTCTCTCTTGATTTTTTATTCATGGTATCTTAATTTACTAGCATATCTATTTATCCTTAGTTATTCATTCATTAAAAATATTTTACCTCTATGTGTCAATGTCAGTACATCAACATTAAGAAACATGCAATCATTTAATCACGTTTAGGAACATTCCTATCCAAAGAATGTATAATTTTTTAAATTTATGTTAAGTTTTATGTTTTATAATTCATATTATTAAATTATATCATATTTTCCAAGACATGATATGGTTATATGTGATTTTTATAGTTTTTAATGCTTGTGTATTATTACCCTTACTAGTGATTTACTATTTTTAATTACATATACATACATATCTTATGTGTATTTATACATGTCCCATTTTATGATGATTTATTGTTTTAAAATTTATCATACCATGTAAATGAAGGTTAGATAAAGTAATGAAATATCCCCTATTACTCTTTGCCAATTTCAAGGTGAAACAAACTAAAACATTCCTCCTAATATCTTTTAATCTCCTAAGCTTAGATTGAAAGTAGCTAAATACAATGATATTTCAAATCAACCTGATGAGACTTCACAAATTTCTAGTCTAAAATTACTTACAAGGTCAAATGCTTACAAATATATTGTTTATAAAGCCTTAAAAGAAACTAATTTTTAAAGAGATTCTCAACCTTATAATTTTTCCTATATTATTATATCTTTAAATAATACTGAAAACTTTACTATATTTATATTTAAGCATGATGCATTACCTCAAATATATATTTTGAATCAATATTTATGGATTTGGCTATTCAATTTATAATCAATACGAGTAAGTGCATAAAATTGGGGGACAATTCTATGGATATTTTTCATGACATGATTGCATTATTATAAAAGTAATGATGCATTTGTGTTCCTATGTTTTCTCAGATAAAATCATGTGGAGATGCACATGAATCTAATTTTGACCGAAAAGTTACATATTACTATTATAAATGTCAAGTATAAGGAGATAAATGTTTCCTTATAATTTAAATTTTTTTAGTAAATATAATAATTTAGGGTCACTTTGCATCTGATAGAGTTAGTCTCATAACTATATTCCTTACAATGTAGAAAATAGTTTGTCAAAATCTGATTTGGTCAGTACTTAGGTGTTTTTAGGTTCAAGTATTGAAACTATGGATTTTAGGGCATAACTTTTGCAATCGATATCCATGTTTGGTAAACATATAGTATTTTTTAAGTTTTTGTGCATTTTAGATTGATTCTTAGTATTTCTAGGAGTCATAGGTTTGTCAAAATTGAAGTTTTCAAACCACTCACTTTGAAAGTGATGCAAAGTGGTGTGATTGGGGTAGCATAGGTCACATTAATGACTTTCACACTACCATTTTATATTAATTTCACTTGTTTATTGTCCCTCCCTCATCCATGATCACTTCCTACTTGAATGCTTAATCACTCCTAATCACTCTCTCATCATTATTTATTATCCCTAACCACTCCCTTATTGACCCTCATTGTGTTTAGTCATATCTAATCACTCCCTCATCATCCCAAATTACTTCCTAATTGACCTTCACTATCCCTCATCATCCCTAATCACTCAATCATCATCCCTCATCACTCCATCATTTACCTTCACCATCCATCATCCTCTTTAATCACTCCCTCATCATCCCTAATCACTCCCTCATTATCTCTCACCATCCGTCATCACCCATAATTACTCTTGCATCATCCATAATCATCACTTCATCATCCATAATCACTCCCTCCTCATCCTTATTTATCCCTAATCACTCCCTTATTGACCCTCACCATTCCTCATCATTTATAATCGCTCCCTCATCATCCCTAATCACTCTCTCATTGACCCTCACCATCCCTCATCATCCCTAATCACTACTTCATCACGCCTCATCATTTCTAATCACCCCTTATTCATCCCTCATTGCACCTAATCACTCCCTCATTAACACTCACCATCCGTCATCATCCATAATCACTCCCTAATCACTCCCTCATTGACCTTTACCATCCATATTAATCCCTCATCATCTCTACTCAATTTTTCCTTGTCCCTCCTCATCCTTAATCACTCCATCCAATAACTTGATGGTGGTATTTTTTGGGGGTTCAAAAATGTTAGGAGTTACAAGTGGAGAATTAAGTGATAGCATAAAATATAAGACATAGTGATTAAAATGATGTGAATGCAAATTTGAAACATAAATATTTATCACCTATGAAAAACTATGGGCTTTTAAAAATGACGTAATTCACAATTGAAGATCTGGCAGAAAATGAAAAGCAAGTAAAACCACCATAGCACCAAAAATAGGTAGTAAATATGGGGATCACAAAGCTATATGAATTTTTTGAAACCAATCAGTTGATTTCCATATGAGGACATTTTTATGATCCAAATAATTACATTAAAGGCCTTATATTTTTATGTCTATTGATTGATTCATCATACCAGAGAGTGTAAAATAACACATGCTTTCTTAGAGTGGTCAACATGCGTTCAAAATATTAAGTCAAGGCAATAATCCATACCTAATTATACATAGAATTGACCCCATTTTTTCATTATTTCATGTTTGTGAATAGTTATTAGAGTAAAATTAACAAGGCAAGGCCCTAATTATGGTTTATTAAACAAAAAAAGGTTTATATGAGACTATGCACACATATTTAACTCATGTTGTTTGTTATTATGTATTATTAAATCATTAGAAAACCAAGTCCTTAATTAAAATCTATTGGAGTAGTGAAGGCTCATTTTTCTAAGTATGTGTAAATAAATTAACCCTTGTTTGTTGTTGACATAAAATCTGAAGTGGTTGGCTAAAGATGGTTTATGTCATTTAAGTTAACTTAAGTTAGAACCAATGTGACATAGGAGTTAGTATTTATTAGAAATAATTATCTCATACATTCATAAAATAAAATAAGTAGGTGTGCTCATTCATAGGATTTAGTATACAATACATAGTAATTCATTCTCTAACTTCTCATATTTACATAATAAACATTGAATATAATTTTTGGATATCTCTTTACACTTTACTTTGTAACCCCTTAATACTATGCATTTTTGTACTTTAACTATCTCTATGCTATATCTACTCTATTACAATGTTACGATATAAATATTGATTTAATGCCTTACAATTCAATGGTCATGTCTATGTGATGCATGCCCTTTCTTCAATCAGGTTATCATGTGTTACTTCAAGGGTCTAATTCTTATTACATTGCCTAGTCAATAGAAGCCTTTATTTTATTGGCCTATCATATTATTCTACTGCTATGGTAAAGGAAAAGGCTTCATGATATCTACGGTATGGACCTTAATTGATTGATAATATTAAGAATATTTGTTATTATTACATGTTCATAGGTTTTAATTAAACTAAATTTGATAAACAAAGGCACATACTAGGTGAAATAACAACATTGAAGGTTTATTTTGGGTTATGCGTACATGATTGACCCCTATTTGTCATTATTTTGTGTTCATAGATCCATATTAAAAATAATTTTGACAAATAAAATACTTAATTAAGAGGAATAATAGTAAAATAAATGTTTATTTATAGATATATGCATTGTATTGATACTCTTTTTTGTTATTGGTGTTATTATGTCATTATTATATTGAACCTAACAAAAAAATACCATAAATAATATCAATTGGATAAATAAATGGTAATTCTTCAATATGTGCACATAATTGACCATAACTTTTCATTATTTAGTGTTCATAGCTCATTATTAGATCAAATTTAATAAACCAAGGCCCCAATTAAGGGTGATGAAATCAACAAAGGTTGATTTGAGGTCTCATGCATATAATTGACCCCCATTTGTCATTGTTTTATGTTTTTATATCATCATTAGACATAAATTGAAAAATCAAGGCCCTAATAATTAGAGGTTAGAATAGTTTATAAATATATGAGTATATGTGAAAATGGTTGAACCTTGTTTGTCATGATTCAGTGTTCACTTTGTGATCTAAGGAATAAAGGTGACTTATGAGAAATAAAATTTGCAACACATAGGAGTAAATTTTATATATTTGGCCCCTAATTAGCCTTCATTTATTTGATCTATAATATTTATAGATTTAATTTGTTAATTATAAAATAATAATTAATTGTAAACACAAAACAATGGAAAAAAGAATTAGATATTTCTATCATGTCCAAATTGGCCTTTATTTTATTGATCACACTTGATTTAGGGCCTTTTTTCAAAAAAATCCAATCTCATAATGACCTATAAACATATAGTATCAACACAAAGGGTTAATTATAATAAATATTTTTAAAATATCCTTCATTTCTTTGATTCATCCTAATTAAGGCCTTCATTTGATGAATTTAGTCTAATAACGACCGAAGAACACCAATAATGAAAAATAAGTGGAAAT
The DNA here is from genome assembly GCA_037957365.1 of Torreya grandis. Lineage (NCBI taxonomy): Eukaryota > Viridiplantae > Streptophyta > Pinopsida > Cupressales > Taxaceae > Torreya > Torreya grandis. The sequence goes on along the minus strand of JARHVA010004013.1, from coordinate 575,459 downwards.
AAATATGTATAGCCTCAAGTTGACATTCATTTAACTATACTCAATTAACTTTGATTGATTTTAATTATCATTTATTAGTGTAAATTATAGCTTATTTGGGGATAATCACACTCTTCATTGACCTTAAATAGTCATTATTAACCATAATTATCCCTTTTTAATATAATAGTTAGTTTATTTCGGGGTAATTTCACCCTATTGACTATAATTCATCATTATTGATCACAATAGTGAAATATATATTAGAGTTGTGTGTTAAAACCATAAAATATGCACTCAAAGCTCCTACTCTGATCCAAATCACAATACCTCAAAATGAGCATAAGGAAAGGGAAATTAAAATTAAAACTAAATAAGATACAAATAACAAAATTTACACCTTAAATTTCCCTTTGAAGATCACTTCCTTGTTGTTGTAAATTTTCTCAATTGAATTCATTAATTAAAGATGAATAGATGTTTGATTTCTTGATTGTGAGATTTCTCCATTGACTCAATTTTATGAAAGCACTTAAAGTATGGATTATTTCCTTGCTTAACAAGGTGAGGCACTATTTCTATTAGTGCCCAAAATTTCACCAAACAATTTTGAGCCTTTGTTAAAATGTTAGATCCTCTTTAGAGGACAGCAATCAACCCCATGCAAGAGAAACCCTGCCTATATGGAATGATGACATGGAGGCTTGACAGATAAGCAATATAAACATTTTTTAACATAATTGGGCATTGAAACCCATAGATGTAAGGCCACAAAGACATAAACAACCTACAGAAACCATGCCACATAAGCCATGCCACGTTTGAAAATGTTGCCCAAACATCGCAGTGCAGCTGAGTGTTAGGCATAGCAAAGGTCTCAAAACCACACCATGGAAATTGTTATGTGGACTGAAGATTTAAAACAAAGTCGAATGCTCGCTTGCAAAGAGGTAACACGTGGCTGAAAATTACATTTGGGGCATAGTAGTTCCATTGGGATTTCAAAGCACTAAAATCAATAAATATAATTACAAGCGAGGGGATATATGTCCACAGGAAGTATGTGGTAAAAGACAATCATGAAATGCACCCAACAGTTCTGTCAGAAGTCTAGAGTTTGAAACACAAATTGTATTTGGGGATAGAGAAGTTCACAGGCTTTCTCATGGGAAGATCAAGTGTAAAACAAAACATCGAAATGTCAATTTATAATGTGCTTCGATGGTTTCGAAACTCGAAATGCAAAAAATACAAGCATGACAGAACTTTGGCAGTTGACTGTAGGTTGACTTGCTTGAAATTTTCAAATTATTTTCATGCCTTCGGATCCCATGAAAAACACAAGGAGAATGGTATTGCATGCCGGAAAGGGGAGATGGTGAAGCAATTTGTAATTTTAGTAAATTGCAAATTGTTCAATGGTCTCTGAATCCTGTGACGTGTAGAGAAGAGAATAGGCAGGCAAAAGGTTGATAGGTGTGAAAGAACTAAAGTTAAATGTAGAACTCGGCATAATGTGTGTAGATTTTTAAAAAAATTATGATATTCCAAATGCAGTCTTTGGATCTAGAGAGTCCACATTTGGTAACCAACAATACAAATGCTAAACGCCATGTTGCAGGTTCTGATGCTCCCAAGGAAGTGGAAGAAGGTAGAATAGGGATGCGTTCAGAATGGGGACGTTATTTATTTTTAAAGGGATCTTTCACCTGATAAGGATGAATGATTTAGATATCCACATGTCCACTCAGTTTTTATTAGATTGGTTAAAAATGAGACTGAAAGGCCTCATAACCTTATATAGAGGAGATAACCAAAAAATAAAATAATAAAGTTCAAACAGAACACTTCTACCAACATTAGCTAAATGGGCAGCCAAGAATCCCCTCAATAGGGACTTTCATCAAAAATTGAAAAGGTACAGAAAGAAAAACCCAAGAAACTTCCACAAAGTTTTCATCATACATAACCGAATCAAAACTCTCCCAAAAGATCCAAGTGGGACCAAACAGTAAGTGTGTGTAACAACCCAAACACATCATGTTGCCCTTAACTACTTAGTGAATCATACCTTTTTTTTTTATAGGCCCCCTAAATGGAGGGACATGCTGGATTCTTGTCTTCTACCACTTTTCTTCTTCTGCACTTTAGTCCACCCCTCCTCATCTTCCATAGAATCTGAGGCTAGAGCTAGTAATATTTCAAATTCTAAGAGGTAAGATTTATCTACCGTTGACTCCTCAAACAAAGGTTTTGCCCTTGATGTTTCAGAAAAGATAATAAGATCCTTAGAAATGGGGGGTTTTGTAATTGAAACAAGCCCTTTTGATTTTGAAAAAGGAGGTTCTAGCTTATGCTCCTCTTTTGAGTCTTGGAGCTTGATGCGGTCCACACTCAAGGGCTCAGGCTCAACTGGAGACAAATCTGAATCATCATTCTCAAATTTGAGAGCTTCCACAGTGAGATGGGTGGGGCAAAATTCTGACCACTAGGAAGATTCTTTTTTTTGTGAAGCCTGCAATCTTTAGTCAAGTGACCTATATTAAAGTAGCTACAGCAACAAAACAACAATACTTCATAATCAAGAGGTTCGGACCAAGAACGGTCACCCATTTGCAGAAATTTTTTTTTTGGAAGATCCTTAGAGGTATCAACATTAACCAATATTCTAGCAAAGGTGGTATGTGAAAAAAAATAGTGTCTGGGTGGGTTTTTAGGAATTCACCTAGGGAGTTACTTGTGGCTTTGAAGCTTGGTTTAGACCAGAAATGGAGAGGGAGGTAAGGAAGATGGATCCAAATAGGGTTTTCATGTTTGGGTTTAGTAAGGGTATTAAAAAGGGGGGACCATGGTTTCATGATCAAAGGATGGAGATTCAAGCTCCAAAACTGACTTTGAATTAAATATTTATCTTTAGAACTATCAAAAACAATAATTAAAAAAACTCTTAGCATTGGGGTAAATTTTAAGATTACCTTGAAAGAGGGGTTCCTAGTTTTCTGAGATCTAAGCATGGAGGACTTGATGTTTAAGATAGACATTGGTGAATCTACATATGATGCCATGGGTTTCAAATAAAATTTTATCGAAAAGCACTTTCTTGGTCGCCTCTTCGTCAAATACCACCATGGTAGTAGAAGGAATAGGGTTGAGAGGCTTGGGTGCAGATCTAGACAATGATTTAGAAGCTACTTTAGCAAAAGATTTGGGTTTAGAAGTAGCTGAATCTGCCAACCCCTTGAAGCCAAAACCCCTCTCCACTAGAGGAACAACATCTAGATTTTCATGCAAAATAGGGTGATTTTGATTCAAAAAACCCTTCTCCCTCGAGATACCATTTGACTGAGAGGACTAAAAATTAGAAGGGGAAGAGTCAGACCTATCTGCCAAGGACCTACAATGAATGGTAAGGGAACCCAAAGTGGTTAGGGCACCATCCAGATGGGGTGAACCACTTCTTTTGAGCTATGAAGGGGAAAGTAGATGTGGGTTTTCCCCTCCAATAGCATAGAGCCAAGGGATAAAGGAAGGAGTAGATCATCTTGTATTTGATTGACTGACTCATCTTACGTTGAATCGATAGGGTGGAGTGAAGCCTAGAACTTTGAGCCATGGGAGCATTGGTTTAAATTTGAAATCTATTCAAGCAGGAAGACATTAGAGCATCCAAGGGAAGACATAAAAAAAAATCCACTCATGATTAGCCCACAAATTGTATATTTCTTATCCCTAGATAATCCAAATGAGGATTATTTCTACCTAAAACTATCAGATCTTTCATAACACCTTAGTTTAAATGATCATTCATGACTTAGAATCATGCTACATACTTATTATTCATAGCTACCAAAATCTCAACCAGCCAAACTTAAGGTGTTGATCACTTGAGTGATATGTTAAGTGTACTGCAATCAAACTCCTGATATCTTATATTATGAAGTTCTAAATATACCTCTTTCAGAATTGTGAGGGTTGAAAACTCTAAATGTTAGTTTTCATTGTGTAAATGAAAGATGAGGTGTTTGTGCATATTATAAGGTTGCTTAAAACATAATATAGTTGCCAATATCCTTAGAAAATTGAGGATAGATGATCGGATCCACTAGTTCTTTATTAATTAATTCATTTTCTCTACTCCTTTCTAGCATGATGACAATGATTATGATGAGAGCTTTGTATAGATATATTTCAAAATAAAACAAGCTGGAGACACAGGATGAAGCCCAAAAGGAAAAAGAATGGAAAGTATGCCCCTAATCTAATCAATGTTCTAGAAGGTACAAATCAAAGAGTTCCACTAGAATTGAGGGATATAGCTACTCATAGTGGATGTAATGGCATTTTTGATGTATTGATTTAAGAATCTATGGTTTGAAAAATGTCCATGTAAATAGGGCAATACATATTTCCATTGATGATGGGTTATTGAAGAAAGTAATGGCTAGAGGAGAGGGAATGGCTTTTGAAATTATTTTCTACTATGTACTCTGCTTAGCGAGGATGCTTTACTAAAGCAAAAATGGATTTGGGTGAAAAATTCAAAAAACTAAAAAATTTGTAAATTCTAGAAATTACATCTGAGGCTCCCAAAGTCCTTGGGAAATCTTCACGGGAAAAAGCAATTTACAAAATATAGGTTTTCAAAATGCAAATTGTAGCATACGGTCAACTCACTCCATCCTACTAGTCAAAGCAAGGAGGAGAAAAGTCAACCCAAGGAGAACTTTAAGGAGAATTGGAGGAGAAATGTAATTTTATACTTGTGTAAATTGCAAATTATACATGGATCTCCCAAAACCCATAACCAACACTGGTTAATAGGTGGCTTTAAAGCAAGGGGGAACTTCCATAGCCAATTGTAATTTTACAGTTTTGCAAAATTGCAATTGTACTTGGAGTTATAGATTCCCTAAAAAGAAACTTTTAATGGAAATGGGAAACCCAACTACAATTTGTAATTTTGTAAAATTACAAATTACAATTGGAGTTCTAGATTCCCTAAAAGGAACTTTTAAGGGGAGTTCTTCCTTTTAGGGAATCTATAACTCCAAGTGCATTTTTTAATTTTGCAAATTTGTAAATTGCAAATTGCATCTGGAGTTCCCATCTCCCTAAGGTAACTCCTAGGGGAACTACAAGTGCAAATTACAACATTGAAATTTGCTAATTAAAAATTTAAAAAAGGGGTCAGAATTTTCCCAAAAGGTCAAAAAGTGAAAATAATGCATTAAAAATGTAGAGGAAACCCTAAAAGGCAAATTTGCAAAAAGTAAATGTGAAAATTTCAAAGTGTCAAAAATAAAATTTGTAAAAGGCAAAATTACAAAAGCAAAGGTGGAAAAAGAAAAAATTGGAAAATAAGTTAGAATCATAAAGGTAAAAAGGTAAAATGACGTAAGTATTACAATTTTTTATATTTTCCTTGTTTAACCTCCTCTATGGGAGAGATATTATAGGTTTGCAAGGCCAAGGTGGGCCATTAGAAGAAAATCATTTGAATAACCTTGGATCTATAATATTCTCATGCCATCATTACAAGAGCAAGTTATTCCATGGCATGCATAAGAGGAAAGGTAGCTATCCAAGAGGTTTCAACTATACAGGCAAGTGGTCAAGGGTATCTCTAGGTAGTTACACATGAGGACAAAGTTTATTTGGCCTCCACCATGAATTTTCACCCTCTAAATTATGTAAAAGGCATCTCCAGCCAAGAAATCAAATGATTTGTTGTAAATATTCATCATTCCTTGTAGATGCAATTAGAGCAATGATTTTTCATTCAAATGGGTGAAGATTCCAAGTGTGGTAAAGGGCATATTCTAGTTGGGAGCATATTGGCCGAACTTGGAGGGTTATTTTGCAATCTTACAAATTATAGCCTTCAATCTTTGATTTGAAAAGAGTGTATAAAATGTATAAATAGAGGGTTTCTCCTCTATTCTAAGTTGTTTTTGGTTTTTTTCCTCTCTAAGTATAGGCTCTTCTAAATTTTGGGATCATTATTGTGTGCATTTTTTCTCTCTTACTAAGGTGGTTATAATTGTATATCCATTAGCAAGCTTTGAGAGAAAGTTTATATGTCTCCCCTATCCAACATAGAGAAAATCCACCATGCATGTCCCCATGGCAATATTTTGAAACAATGATGTATGTAAAATTTTCTTTGCAAAGCTAATGGAAAATATTTGTGGTTCTTACTATTTTATTTTGATGAAGTGTAATGATGTGTTTTGTAAATGTTGTTGATTGGACATCTTGTTCTATTCTCATTACTAGTTGTCATCTTGGGCTTATATCTAGATATAAATTCCTTTCTGCATTATGTTTAGAAATATGTTGTTGAATAACTTGTTGTGGAACCCAAGGTTTATTGATTCAATGAGAAAAAGTATATGATATTTTAATTTTAGTGTGTGTTCTAGGATTTTAAGATCATTTGGGTATTTGCATTTCATTGGCATCAATAGTTGTAAATTACTCCTAATAGTTCCCACTAGGTTGCATTTTGGTCTTCTACATCATTATAATAAGTGAGGTCATGAATGTTATAAGAATCCATGTTTTTTTAAAACCACCAACACACCACCCTTTTTTATCTAACTTGTCTTAGCCTCTAGATAATACACCCTTTGCATACCATAAGTGTTATTTGCCTTGTAGATGCATAAAATCTTTCATACTTGACAAGTTTTTGTATTTTATGCTTTAAAACCCAGCACTATAGTTTTCCATTTAGCCCATGTTGTTAAAAATTATTTTAAATGAAAGTTGAAGTCATATACCCATCTGACTTGAGAAGCTTGTATGTGACCTAGAGTATTTATTCATTCTATGTGATAACCCTTCTTGGGTGGAGTGAAAAAATTTAGTTATGCATTGGTCACATTTGTGTTCTCTGATGACAAAATCTCCATGGAGGTTGAATTGCAAAATCACTCCATGTGATCAAGCTACCCCATAGGTCCTCTCACCTTGGTTCAGGCAGAGCAAGGAGTAGGAAGTTAACCATACCCTTTGTCGGTGCCTCTCAGTCATTTTCTCCATTCAATCCAGTCTTTATACCAAACCCTCCCCTGACTATAATGACATATTAGTGTGTTTTTCATCTTTGTTTTCCATTTGATTCAAGTGTGCAAGGCCAAACAAAAGAGGTGTAAAACTGGGAACCAACAATTGCAATTACTCTCTCTTATTTTTATATACTATTTTGCATGGGGTATAACTTTATTTATAGGATCCACATAGAAGAATGGATGGCTAGGATTAAGCAATGGTTAATTTTGATCAATGGTAGGGAACGGATGAGATGATTGGGTAGTTGAGATTTTTTTTAAAATTAATTTCTTAGAGAATTATAGAGAGGTGGTGAGGAGCTTGAGGCATGGTGTGGAGCTCAAGGAGGATATTTGGAGATGCTAGAGGAGGTTAGTGTAATTAATGAGGTGTTAGATGGGGATTAGTGATGGGATTTTATAGGAGTGTTAGTGGAGGTAGTTGGGGGTAGTTAGGAAGGAATATAAATTCCTTAAAAGTGGGAGGATTTTCATAATAATTTAGTAGGTGATGAATAGATAATTAATTAGGATAAAAACATAATATGAAAAGGGATAAGGTTGAGATGATGGAAAATTATGTAAAGGGGATATTAGGGTGATGTTATGATGATTTATAGGTCTTGGTATTATTGTGATGGTAATTAGTGTTGATAATGATAAAATTATTCATGACAGAATAGAGGAAAATTTTAAATGTCTCCAATCACAAAATTAAGCTTTTTAGTATAAAATCTAGTTCATTTAGAGGTAATCATAGACTTGATTTTCATTAATGTCTCCTTATTGTTCACAATTATTAATTTTTAGTATAAGAGTTAGATAATTAGGGATAATTTCACCCAATCAACTCTAATTGGTCATTATTGGTTCAAATTAACACTTTCTATTTTGTCAATCTAAGTCTAAAAAAACTATTTGATCCTAATTGACCTTAATTGGTCATCATAGGTCAAAATTATACCTAATGAGTCTAAAAATAGTCAATTTAGAGTTGATCATAAGCTTCATTAACCTTAAATGGTTATTATCAATTGTAATTATCTCAAGTTAGAATAAGAGTTAGTCAATTTTAGGATAAGGATAAGTACACTTAATTGACCATCATGTATTATAATTAGACCTTATTAATATAAAAATTAGTTAATTTTTAGATAGCTGAGTTTAACTAGTTGTCATTGGTCACAATTAACCCTTATTAGTATAAAATTGATCAATTTAAGAATAGAAACACCCAATTAAACATAATTAGTTGTTATTGATCGTATTTAAAAGTGCATCAATCATGTGAAAGGCCCCAAAACTACAAAATAACTATTGGTTTGTCTAAAATAGACACCAGGTGCAAAAGTTATACCCTAAAAATTTGATCTTCAATATTAAAATCTCAACACTGACCAAGTATTGATTAAATTAAATTTTGATAAAATATCTCTTAAATGATAACTCTCAGAGTTGTGAGACTAAATTGAGAAGAAGTAAAGTGATCGTAATTTTTTTAGTTTACTAAAATAAATAAAAAGCATAAGAATTAAATATAACTTATATGTAACATTTATTTTAATAAATCCTTCAATTGAAAATTGCCTATGAATAGAAATTTTCTAAACGATTTATAATATATGTACTTAGGCTGGATAATAACCAAGTCTAAATGCATACCGTGTATTAATTATTAATGTCTACACACTAATTCCTAACACATTTGAATTATTGTTTTTTTTTTAATTAATTTTTCCACACTATTTTTCATCTTTTTTGCTCCACCATAATGGTGCACTTACCCTCATGTCACTCTCTAGATTGAGTAGGGAAGAACAATTATTTTTCAGAAAATGTCACTATCTTTCTATCACAAATTCTGCTATCTGGTGACATCGGTATGGCATGTTCTCACCATCTTCTTCCACTAACAAGAGGTTGTCAGAATGGCAGATTACTAACCTACGGGGGATGACAAATTTATCATCATCTAATAAGAAGAAGATGGGGCCTAAAAGACCATTGAAGAAATACCTCGATATCTTGAAAATTGAAGATAAAATTTGCCATAATAATAACCATCTAGATGACCAAGGTAAGGTGGGGAAGAAAACAAGGGGAAATGAGATGGAATGAGTTGTCATCTGCACAATAAGTGAATATTTGAAGTTAGATCACCTAATCTCTTTTCTTTTCTTTTTTTTAATTTACTTCTAAAATAGTTCAATTATTATTTGATTTTTTAAGAGTTTTTCCTTTCTCAAATATATGTTTAATTGAAAATTTATAATTAATTTTTATCTTTTTTCAATTAAATCATTATAAAAAAATTGTATGAATAAGATTTACATATTATCATTTATTGTTAAAATAAATAAATAAATTCAAACGTAAATATCAACGTACTCTTTAATGTCTTTCAATATATTATTTTTTTTTAACAGAGATCCATTTTTGTAGTAGAGTGGAATAAAACTTAGTTTTCTTCTAACCCAAAAAAAAAAAAAAAAAAAACCCAAAAAAAGCCCAAAAAAAGTGATCAAATTATCAATGATTGCCCGAAAGGGAAGAGAAAGGCCCCAAAATTAAGTCCACATTATAATTATGAGAATAATATACATATTCATGGTGGTCACTAAAAGTTTAAAATAAAATAACATCCAAAACACGTTAAATTGTTTCAATGGGGGATTTACCCAAAAAATGGGTGTGAAAAACAAATGAAAATGAGGACACTTCCAAGCATAATCATAATTTTATATAATTTTATTTAATTTAAATATGAGTTTTATCAATAAATATAAATATTTAATTTTATATGATAATTATTTTTAATAATTTAAAATTTAATTTAATTATATTTTATGTGTTTATGGTAGATTATAGTAAATTGAATTATTTATTTTTATTTTTAAATTTAAATTTGACATCTCTTAATATTATTTTATAAAAAATTCAATTTTAGATTTAAAATCTATTTAATCGTCACTTGAAAAAAAAATCTTGAAGTCAATAAAAAAAATCTTCTTTTGCTGGGTACTGCTATGACTAAACCAAAGCATGCGATTTTGAATATGAAATTTATAATGTGGAACCAGGGGACTTAAACTTGAAGGAAATCTTATTTAATTGAGTGAAGAAACGAAGAGAGCTGCCTGGCGCATTAGCTTACATTTTCCGGACTTTTGGATGGCTTCATAGTACTCTACACCTCTATCGCACAAGCAATCTTTACCTCCCAACACAACCAAAATTGGAGGCATAGGCAACTGTAACTGTAATTCCAGGTACTTCATGGTGTGGCTGAACGGGTGATCTCTGTTTCCTCCATCCGGTAATGCCAACCTCCAAAACGTATTGCAAGACAATTATTGGGAGGCATGGTCAAGGGATGTGCTTATGCCACTCCATGGTTAGTTTATGTTTGGATAGGACACAAACCAAGTAGTATTAATGGTTGGTGAAGTTATGATACATGTTAAATGTCTTTTCCCACACTCGTTGGGCTATCTCCCATGCTCTCAATACATTATAGTGCAATGGTAGATAGTATTTATTCTTAAAGGCAATTGTTTCATTTAGTACAGGTTTGGAGTGGCAGTAAGGAATGTGAAAGGGGTGGCAATGATGAAAATAGAACATATATTACATGTGGTTCTTAGCAAATCCATCCTATATGTTAAGGTCGAAAAGTGTGAGATGGAATTTGAGGGAAGGGTCTCAGATAATAGGCTTAAGAGAGTCTTCATCATCTAGGAAAGCATCATCCTACATGTTATGAAGGAGATATTGGGGTGGTCTTTTTGGAGACTAGTTATAGGGTTATGTTTAACTCCTTGGTTGCATCGGTCATTTTAGGCAACTTGCTTATGGCCTCTAAGCACAATAAATTGATAGTGGAAGTGGCAATTAGACTTTTTCAAGCATGGTTTAGAGACCATGTGTGGAAGCAACAGTGGAGGCTTTTCCTTTTGATGAAAAATTCTCTACATTTTCTTCAAGAAAGTGGGCGAAGGATCGGTGTCATTGAGGGAATCCTTGGATCTAGAGGATAGATTTGGAAACCTTTTGGACCACTTGGAGGTTATGTAGTAATGACTCCAAAATCTGATTCCCTTTGGTAATTGGTGGATGTTCTAAATTTTACTGCCCTACGCACACCAATGGCTTCAGTGGTACCAGTGATACATGGTATGAAATCTCCTTATCCTACCTTGATAGTGAAAATGTTTTATAGGCTATATTAAGTTCATACTCCCCTACCTTAGCCAACCCTAATGACTACAAGGCAAGGGGGCAGGGGGGCGGGGGGTGCAGGGGTGGCGGCAGGGGGGAGTTTACCATATGGTGGAGGTCTTAGCAGTTATGGGGGATCACATGGATAGTGTTGGTGTGAATTTAAGTCTGGGGGAACCATTATCATGAAACGTGTAGGCAACCCACAACAAAGATGGAAATAAAAAACTTCATGGGGGTTTATTTTAGTTGTTGGGGAGCTAGGCAATGGTGATGGACAAGCAAGGTGTTCAAGGTTGTTGGAAGAATTGATGAGTGGTGGTAGGATTAAGGGTGGTATTTATGGACACATTCTGTAGTGCCCAAGTGGTTGGTGGTGTTGGATGTATAGGTGATGCCTATGTAATTGGTGGTACACCATAGTGTGATTGGGGTGGTGGCAACTGTGGTGGTTATTTTATGGTTGGTTTTGCTAATGATCGTGGACTTCTTTGGGTGGTGGTTTCATAGTTTTACTATGGTCATTTCTTTTGTCTTTGTTTGTTTCACCCTCTAGGGTGTCTTTTGGTCTTTTTTTACCTTTACTCATTTGGTGCCTTTTTTAAATGGGAATTGTAATATTTTTTTGTTTTCATTATTAAATGGCTGAGAAACCCCAACCCTCTTTACCTAACCAAAAAAAACTTATCTATAAATTTTTATATTTTATTAAAAAAAAGTGAAAGCCATTAAAAATTTAATTTTTTATTTTGTAATTTTTTTATATTTATAATATATTAATACTATTTTAGAAGTGTAATTATAAATTGCTTTCAATTTTCAAAAAACTTACATACATTATCTTAACCTCAAGTTGTACAGGTGAAAAAGATAAGGGAACAACGACGAGTGATTGGTTTTTTTTGGGAGAGAAATTTAAATAAAACCTAAATTTAAATGATAATAGTGGACTTTATTTTATTTACATATATTATATAAATATGATGGTTTATCCTCCATCATCATCATTATCATTATCATTATCATTATTATTATTATCGATTTAGGGTTTATAAGTCTCTATCCCAAAAAAAAAGTACTTCACAAAGTAAAAGTAGCCTAATTTAATAGTAAAATCATTAAGGCATCTAGTCAATCTATTTCAAATACAACCAACACATTAAAATTATTAAAAATACTTTAGTTTTACATATACGTTTATACAAAAGTTTCAAATTTACTAAATCTCATCCTTCTTCGTTATGCAATGAAATCTCAATGCTTTGGAAGGAGAGCTAGGTATGAGACAACCTAGTTTCTTACTTCTAAAAACCTTCCATTCTTATTGCTTTCTTGATTTACTTGAATCCAAACTTAACAAGCAACTTCTATCCTCACGATTACCTCTATATGCTTTATTCTTACTAATCATTTCTGCAAAGCTTTTTCTAATTGACTCAACTATCTGAGAATACTCAGGGGGGGACATCAAAGGTCCTACACTTGAAATTGAATTCTTTTCCAAAACCATCTTTGAAGCAATTTTTGATGGCAAAACAATGTCACTTTCTAAAAAAATTATAAGATGCTCCTCATTTTCTTCTTTCCCTCAAGAAGACTCTACTTTTCGCTTGGATTTTTTACAAGAAATTGAAAGATGAATAATTTTAAAACAATTTTTGTATCAGAAGAAGATCCCCTCAAAATCAATGGTTTGAGATCAACACCTATCTTTTACTTTTAGCTCGATCCTTTTCTGAAGATCCTGCATAATATCTAAACAAACAAGAACCCTCACAAAGGTCATCCATGAAAAATTCAATGAAGAGGCATCAATTTCCAGCAAAACACCAAACACACCTCTCATAACCAAAAGCCCAGATTTAGACCAAAACTAGAGTGGAAGATACGACAGTCGCACCTACATAAGTCAAAAAGAAAAGTTCTCTATTAGAGAATTGAAATTAAGAAACTATGGTTTCATAAGGAGAAAATAATGATCACATCTCCATGTTTTGTTTGAAAAATCTTATTACAATCAATGAAATTATCAGTAACCAGAATAAAAAAATCCTTTAACGTAAGGATAAATTTCCATATTGCCTTTCAACATAACGTACGAGGAATCTATGAAGGATAGGAAGGCCAATACATATCAAAACGATAAACCAAATCCCTTTCGGCATACTAATCTTCGCCTTCAAAGACCTCAAAAACTTTATGTTTAAAATTAACCAAAAGTTTCTTAGCCACGTTTAAAACCCTAGACTGCTCAAAAAGGGAGATCGATGAATCCACGGGTGCCCTGGCTGCTGGTTTAACCAACTTGACTGGGGAGGTGGAGTGCCCTACTGCGCCTCCCATTCTCTTCTTCCATTCTCCCACTCCATCCGATGGACCAGAAGGCTTTTCCTCTCCTGTCTGACTCCAAGACTGTGACTTAATACCTCCGCCCTCCACCACAATCATCCGACTCTACAAATGGCTCGCCGGATCCCCACTACCCTCCATTTTCCATGCCGCCAGTTTAAACGGGCCTACGGTTTGAAGATTGGCCGAAGACACAGGAGGTCACATTTTTGACATCGTGCCCTAAAAAAATTCGCAGCTGCTCGTATTCGGTCTTTTCCAAAGCATTGATTTTTTTTTGGATCATCAAGCATTTTCACCACGGATTATCTTTCCTCATCAATAATATATTATTATTAGAAACCAGAAATTTAACTACTTATTTTCAGAGAAAGTGAACATTATTATCCTCATAGAACTTGATGATTATATTTAACAAATAATATTTAACCACAACCTTTTTAAAGGTTAAGGTTTTATAGCTAGTATACGATATTCTATGGATGAACATTATTATCCTCATAGAACTTGATGATTATATTTAACAAATAATATTTAACCACAACCTTTTTAAAGGTTAAGGTTTTATAGCTAGTATACGATATTCTATGGATAGTCATTTTATAATGATTGCAATTTTAATAAGAACTTTTTAGATTAAATTAGTATTTATTTTAATTTAAATTATATTGATTATTTATTAGTATTGTGTGATATAAATTATTGAAGTTGTTATTTTCATCCTTTTAATTTAATATGTTTTTTATCTTTTTATAAATTATGAAATACTATTTTTGAAATTATTACAGATATCTTCTTTCTTCTTATTCTTTCAAAATCTTCATGAATCTGAATCTATGTTATTAGGCCATGTGAAATAGGCAACAGAGAATTTTCTGGTATAAGGTTATGAGTACAATTTAATTATTAGAAATTATTTTGAGGAATTATTCTTTTAAATGAGAATTCCAATATGAATGCATGTTATTAAACTAATGAAATAGACGAGAAAGGATTTTTTTTGATATAAAGCCACTGAATAATATTAAAAGTCAATTGATTTTTTTTTTAATTAGAATATTATTATGACTTCAGATGTTTCCGGCTCTTCCTTTCTTGTCCGGGATTATTGTTCGCCCCCGGATATCCGTGATATGATGGAAATTTTGTGTCCTTTTTTTGATATTTTTATTTTTCTAAGATTTACTTCTATGACAAGTTATTGGCAGACAATTTGAATGCGTTGTGCTCGTATACTTCTATCTTGTATGTGCACTCTTAAAAGGCAAATCATGGTTTTAATTTTTTTATATGGAATAAATACATGCATAAAAGTGCACTCTTAAAAGGTAAATCATGGTTTTAATTCTTTTACATGAAATAAATTCTTGCATAAAAGTTTGGCAAAGAAGATTTGAATATATATATATATATATATATATATATATATATATATATATATATATATATATATATATATATTGGTGTTTTTAATTAACATTTAGTTAATTTATATCAAAATGATTTATTCTGTTTGTTTGGTATGTAATTATTTAAATATTTTTAAATATATATTTTAGATTTGTAGACATACTTAGTTAATATGGTTTTGGGTTTACACTTTTTTCAAATTTTTTCGTTTACAAATGTTGATTTGAAAAATGGTGTTTTTAAGAGATTTGACTATGATTCTTATAAAATTCATTAAAATTTGTTAAAATTTTCAAACTCAGTTTCTTTTTTAACTATGGAAAAATAATAATAATCTTACTTTTTTTTTCACAATACTCTAGAGGACTTTTTCTCTACTTCTAATAATATTAATGTTTTATCCAATGTTATTATTTAAATATAAGTATGGTAGAGAAAATGTATTTGGAGGTGGAAAACTACCATATTTTACTAAACCATTAGGGAAGTGCCCCTTGCATTATTAGTTGAGCTCATCTTAATACTTTTTGTTATTATTCACCTCCATAGGACTTTCACTTTGGATAGTGGGGGAGAACATGATCTTGGAATAAACATTACAATGGCTCTTATTTATGACATTTTCTAACACTACGAATTAGTCCTCCTATTGCTAGTGGATATCTATAGTCAGCACTTCCATCAAAGAAATTCCCTCAGTTGGTGCTTTCCATCTCTCCCCTATGCAATATATTAAATACTATAAAATCAAATAAAAATACAATGATAGTTGGGAGCCCATTCCTGAAATAATGAACCCACTTACTAAAATTAGTTAGAGGGTTAGGATAACAAGTCCAATGACTCACTGAATCCCCCACGAATACTTATTGTTACTTAGATTGCTTAATATTTTATTGTTAGTTGTTGCATTTATATGGCTCTAGTTTTCTATGTTATCATCTTTTATGGTTGAAAAGCTTTTTAATCTAACTTGCTAAGTTCTTCTCGTGGTCAATTTAAATTTCATGAAGTGTAACTTTTCCACTCATTTTTTGTATGATTAACTTTGTAACATTGTTTTTTATTAATTCATGGGAAAACTTATTTCAACAAAAAAAAATGATTATTAAATATTACCAACTCAATTGATTTAATTATTTTTGAACATTTTTGTTCAAGTAGTGATTCGATATCACTATTATATTTTTTATTTAATAGAATATATTGCATGTTTTCAATATAAAAAAATATAGGTTTATTTAAAAATATATTTATAATGTTATAAACTATGAAAGCCTCAATTCATCAATATAAATATTAACAAAATTATATAATAAAAAATATAAATTTATTTATGAACATATTTTATTTAATTATTTTTTATAAATAATTATATTATATATTTTACTAAAACTTATTTATAATATTTCCTCATTAATGGTTCGGTCGTAATATCAAAGGAAGTAAAATGAGTAAGGAAGATGGAGTGGGTGTCGCTACCTCAAGGGATGTTAAAATTAAATTTTGATGGTGTCACAAGGGGAAATCTAGGAGCATCTGGGGTTGGTTGTGTTATCTAAGATTACACTAGTTCGTTAATTAGAGAAGCTTCAAAAAAATTAGTGGATGGAACAAATAATGAAGCTTAGTCCCAAGCACAGGTTCTACAACTCGAGTTGGTGATTCAATGTGGGATTGAAAGAATCTTAATTGAGGGGGATTGATGGTCATTATTCAGGAAATCAAAAATGGTAAGGTGGGGTCTTGGAATTTGGAGAACATTCTAAATTGTGCCTAGGACATCCTTGCTCTTTTAAAAAATTGGAAAGCCAATCATTACTTTTGGGAAGCTAACAAGATGGCTGACGAGTTGGAAAATTGAGACATTGCTCAATCTAATGATTTAATTATAGATAATGATTAGGAGGCATGGTCAAGGGATAGGCTTATGCCACTCCATGGTTAGTTTATGTTTGGATGGGACATGAACCAAGTAGTATTAATGGTTGGCAACATTTTGATACATGGTAAATGTCTTTTCCCACAATCGTTGGGATATCTCCCATGCTCTCGATACATGCTAGTGCAATGGTAGATAGTATTTATTCTTGAAGGCAACAATTCCATTTGTCATGGGTTTGGAGTGGCATTAAGGAATTTGAAAGGGGTGGGAATGACAAAAAAGGGAACATATATCATAGGTACTTCTTAGCGAACCCATCCGGTATGTTAAAGTTGAAAAGTGTCATATGGAATTTGAGGGAAGGGTCTCAAATCACAGGCTTAAGAGAGTTTTCATCATCTAGGAAATCAATGTCCTACATGTTATAAAGGAGATAATTGGGATGGTCATTTTGGAGATTAGTTTTAGGGTTAAGTTCAACTCCTTGGTCACATTGGTCTTTTTAGGCAACCTACTTATAGCCTCCAAGCATAAGAAATTGATAGTAGAAGTGGAAATTAGGATTACTTGAGCATGGTTTAGATATGGTGTGGAAGCAATAGTGAAGGCTTTTCCTTTTGAAGAAAAAAATATCTATATTTTATTTGATAAGGTGGACGAAGGAGTGGTGTCACTGATAGCATTCTGGGATCTGGAGGATAGCTTTGGAAACCTCCTGGACCATTTGGAGGTTATGTAGTAATGACTCCAAAATATCAATCCCTTTGGAAATTGGGTGGTTATTCTAGATTTTACTACCCTAGACACACCAATGGCATCATTGGTAGTATTGATACATGGTATGAAATATCATTATCCTTCCTCGGTAGTGAAAATGTTTTCTAGGTTATATGAAGCTCATACTCCCCCACCTTACCCAACCCTATTGGCCACATGGGGAGGCCATTTTAACATATGGTGGAGGCTTTAGCAACCTATTAGGGCCCCCATGGCTAGTGTTGGTGTAACTCTAGGTCTAGAGGAACCATCAGCATGAAATGCATAGCCAAGACACAACAAAGATGGAAATCAAAGACATCGTGATGGTTCATTTTTGTTGTTGGGGAGTTGGGAAATGGTCATGGGAAAGCAAGGTGTTCAGGTTTGTTGGATGAATTTATGGGTGGTGGTGGGAGTAAGGGTAGTTATGGACACAAGGGCAGTGCCCAAGCAATTGGTGGTATTGGTCCTGTAGGTGGTGCCCATGTAGTTGGTGGTGCATCATAATGTGATTAGGGTGGTGGCGGCTATGGTGGTTGTTTTTTGGGTGGTTTTGCTAATGGTCATGGACTTATTTGGGTGGTTGTTAGGTAGTTTTACTCTGGTCATTTTTTTTGTCTTTGTTTCACCCTCTTGGATGTCTTTTGATCTTTTTCGACCTTTACTCTTTTGGTGTCTATTTTTAATGAAATTTGTAATCTTTTTTTTTCATTATTAAATAGGTTAGAGACCCCATCCCTCTTTACCTAACCACAAAAACTTATTTATAAATTTTTTACATTTTATTATAAAATGTGAAAGTTACTTACAAAATTAATTATAAATTATTTTTTAATTTTTTAATTTATTTTATATTTATAATATATCAATACTATTTTAGAATTGTAATTATAGATTAATTTCAATTTTCAAATAACTTACAGACATTGTCTTAAGGTCAAGTTGTAGGGTGAAAGAGATAAGAGAACAAGGACGGGTCATTTATTTATTTTTAAAGAGAAATTTAAATAAAACTTAAATTTGAATGATAATGAAATTTATTTTATTTATATATATTATATTTTTATTTATCATGTTTTTCCTTTATAACATATAATAATATATTATTATTATTATAAACCAGAAATTTAACTACTTATTTTCATAGAAGATGTACATTATTATCCTCATAAACCTTGATAATTATATTTAAAAAATAATATGTAACCACAGCCATTTTAACATTAAGGTTTTATATCTATTTCTATTTTTTTAATTAGTATATAATATTTTATGAATAGTCATTTTATAATAATTGTAACTTTAGTAAGAACCTTTTAGATTAAATTAATATTTATCTAAATTTAGATTATATTTATCATTTATTACCATTGTGTGATATAAATTATTGAAAAAGTTCAAACTAATTTTACCAAACGACTAGAATAAATATGAATCTATGTTATTAGACTAGTGAAATAAATGACAGAATTTTTTTCCTATAAAGTTATGAGTATTGTTTGATTATTGAATTAATTTAAACATCAAAATAAATGGGAATTTTGATTATTGAATTATTTTAAACATCAAAATAAATGGGAATTCCAATATGAATCTATGTTATTAGACTAATGAAATAGATGACAAATAAAATTTTTGATATAAAACTACTCAATATTATTTGATTATTATAAAATATTTTGAACTTTTGAAATCCATTGAAAGGGTAGGCTTTTAATTGAATATTTTTCATTAATGATGGTGAATATATAGAATAAACTATAAAAGAAATTTAACTTTGTTCTCTAAATAATATAGAGGCTCACAAGGTAATGGAATAATTTCATGAAGGATTAGGTTGTGGAAACTTCTCACAGGATAACATTGACCTGAAAACTATCAGGGTATGATATCAGTGGCCTATAAATTTTAAGGATATATATCATATGTGAATGTGTTATTCATGTTAAATACACATTATAATAGAAAATGATGCAGCTATTTCATTTTATTTGGGCATGGAAAAACAAATTTTTGCATAATGGAGACTATACATTTTTCATTCTTTAACTGGGTTTCAATGTTTGGAGCATAAATTTTATTGATTATCACCAATTTTTGCATAAGACAATTTCAATTTATGGACACAAAAATAATATTATTGTTTAAATATTCAGATTCTTATAAGAAAACATCCTCACTAAGTTTTTGGATTCATTGCTCATTAGTATGTGATAAGAGGTCGATAATCAAATCTACAATATTATTTATATATAAAACAAAGAATAACTTGTTAGCATCATCAATAAAATTATAAACAAGAATCCCAAAGTATGGTATGTCCTATATAAATATGCATTATGTGCTGAGAGAACAAAGTTTAAGAATGCTCTAAAATATCCCTATGTCTGCTAGTTTACGAGAAAGAACACATTTTTCTTCTAAGTTTTGTCATGACTAATTATTTATTTGTATAAGATCATGTATGGGAAATTAACTATGTAAATAAAATATTGTTGGATATTTTGAAGGTTGAATAAATTCATGAAAAACATTTAAAACAATCCAGTATGTTCCAAGAAGTAGCAAAAACCTTTTTTTAATAAGAGCCATTAATAAAGCTTTATAAATTTCTAATTTGCTGCTTATTTGGGATCAGGTTAATAAGAAAAATTGGTCACTTACTAAATTATAACTTCCTGGATAGGACCTTACCATTGGAGATAATACTCTCTATGTACCAACTCTAGACGATTAAAAAAAACTAATTCTTCCAACTAATGGTCGGTACATCAAACATTAATTTTAATCCCACTCTTCACAAATCTTTTGACGAAGTGACTATGATAGGTGAGCATTTCTTTCCTTTGTTTGATACTCTAATGATCTCAAATATGTTAGACTAGCTGGTGTTATTATTATTTTTTGTCTGTTTAGGTTGTGTTATGTTTTCATTGCAAATTTAATCTTAAAAGATTCACAAAACAAAAAAAAGTCTTAAGTAAAAGTAAAAATAGTGAAATTAGGTTTTTTTCGTTGAAAATAATGTATAATGAATAAGGTTTAATATTTATTATTCATGAAAAATATTGATTTATTTTATATTGTAATCAAACATGCGAGCTCTTAAAATCCGAGTCCTCTCTAACATGCATATTTTTTTTAATCTACAATTCCTATTATATAGGGGTGGAAACATAATTTAGTGTATCAGACCATTTTACATTTAGAGATAATAAAGAACAAAGAGATTTAAAACGAAAAGTGTTTAAGAAAATAAAATTTGAATTTATTTATTTAAAAATAAATAAAATTTACATAATTTCGTTTAGATATACAAAGATATGGTAAATTCATTTTTTTTTTATAAAAAACTAAATAAATAAATAATAAGTATTTTTGAGTATTTAAATTTTAATTACTTTCGAAAATGATTTTGAATCTATAATAGGATTATTAACCAAACGAAAACCATGATCAAAGGAATAATAAGTGGATTAAAGGGATAGTTAATAGAGTACATCTTTAAAAAAATGATCCCTTTTCAGATCAATGTGGTTCTAAATCCATAATTTATTTTCATTGATCAAAATATGCATTTATATATAATAATTTTGGTACAGAGTATGTTTTAATTGTAAAATTGTATTATTATAGGGTACTCGTATGTATTTTAAATATCAATTCATATTAAGATTTTATTGGAATGTTTTACTCAATCAAGTGGCCATATCATTCCATGTTTCCCATGTTTTCCTTTATTTCTCATCTTGTTCCCTCATACATACCCTATTTTCTTAGGTTTAAGGAAATTTTCTCATATCCATGCAATGTACATTTTTTGGGGTGCTAAGACCATACAACTTAAAATTTCTAGGGTGAGCCCTTATGACACATTTTTGAGATCTCATGTGCCTTGTGTTGATTTTTTATACCTTTCCCACCCAATGTTTTCAATTTTCATGCAAATGTTTTCATAATTTAAATGTATGAAGTTTGTAACCGCACAGGTGCATTCATGCATATGAAACACAAAATTATAGGGATATATTGAGAGAGACAAGTCTCTATTTATATCTATAAAGAAAGTATGATAAAAGAATTTTATAATTTATATAAAATTTGAAACAATTATTTCTTTTAATGTGCATGCATTTTAGCACAAAGCAACATTTAAGACTATACCCTATATTCAATGATTTATTGTTGAATTACATTGAGTCTTATTTTCTAAAAACATTATATCATAGGGGCATGATAAAAATAGAGGGATCACACATTCTTAAAATAAATTCCCATTTTTAATTGGTTTATTTAAGTTGTTATAGTTTTAAAGAAGGAGAAATTTTTCAAAATATTTACATAGAATTCAAAAAAAAAGTAAAAGATTTTTGGGGAGCCCTGAAGTATAAGAACAATATCACAAAATGAATTATCAAATATCTGCATTAAATAAAAAATATATATCATTTTTATAAATATTTTCACTTTATCATAATAATGCACTCCAATAAATTATCTTTGTTCATTCTAGTTTTTCAAGGTTTTATTCATCTTATTATTTAACCTTATTTTCCAATGTCTATTTATTATGTCCATATTCATAACAAATAAATATAATTTTATAAACCCATTTTTTAATTTATCATTTATTTTATAAATTTATTTATTTTAAACTACATCTAATTTATTATTTTATTTGACTATATTATATTATGCCTAGCTAACATTTTATAGGGTAGATGTATTTTATTTTGATGTAAAACTCACACCAGTTAAGGTTAGATATTGTGCTATTTGTGGTGGATTTCATATTTTACTATGGCTTCATAAACCTTTGATACATCGTATCAGCTTCCTATGGCTAAGTCTTACCTTTTAATTGTACGTAACATTTTTAAGGCTTGTATGATCTCATGTTATCCTTACTTAACCTTGATTTCTCTCTTGATTTTTCATTCATGGGATCTTACTTTATTATCATATCTATTTATCCTTAATTATTCATTTATTGAAAATATTTTACCTCTATGTGTCAATATCGGTACATAAACATTAAGAAACATGCAATGATTTAATCACATTTAGGAACATTCCTATCCATAGAAAATATATGTTTATATTATGTATCGCGATGTTATTGGAAAAAAAAATTAATATATGTTAAAGTTTATGTTTTCAAATTCATATTATAGAATTCTATCATATTTTCCAAGATATGATATGGTTATATGTGATTTTGATAGTTTTTAATATTCATATATTGATAATATTATTAGTGATATACTATTTTTAGTTCCATACATATACATATCTTATGTAGATTTATACATTTCCCAATCTATGATGAATTAGTATTTTGAGGCTGAACATACCATGCAAAGAAAGGATAAATAAAGCAAGGAAATATCCCCTCTTATTCTTTGACAATCTCAAGGTGAAACCAACTAAAACATTGCTCCTATCTTTTAATATCTTAATCTTAGACTGTAAGTAGTTAAATTTCAAATCAACTCAATAACACTTTAGAAATTTCCAGTCAAAAATTGCTTGTAAGATTAAATGCTTATTAATATGTTATTAATAAAGCTTTAAAAGAAACTACTTTTTAAAATGGTTCTTAACCTTATTTTTTTCCTCTATTATTATATCTTTGAAAATAGTTATAACTTTATATATATTTATATATATATATATATATATATATATATATATATATATATATATATATCCTCAAAAGTATATTTTGGATCAAGATTTATGGACTTGGATATTTAATTTATAATCAATAACCTAGGGATCAAAATTTTGGAGGATGGTCTTGATTAAGAATTTGTAGTGAATCATTCCTTTTGGCAACTAGGAATTATAAGTCAAGCCCTCATAAAAATAAAGCTAATCATTAAGGGTTTTAATATTCAATAAAGAAATGATTTTGGAGAAATAATTTTTGTCATATTATTTGGATGTAAGGTTGTGGACACATGAATATTAGGTCATAAGTACCAATGTCAGCTATCACATTTTACCTAAAAAGTCGTGGATTTATGATATGGGAGTCATCCCATTTACATTACATAAATGTTTGATATTTAAGCATGAGGGAGTGATATTTACATGCGATGCAACATTTAGATTGTGTAAATTGATTGAGCAATAAAATAATAGTGTGCCAAAATTGAATAAAAATCAACAAACCATAATGACACCTCAATAAATTATTCCTATGAATCAAATGCCAACATTTTAATTGGAGGAGTGTAATAAATATGAATAAGATATTGAAAATAGTGATTATCAAATTTATAGTATAAATTATAATTTATCAACTATAAGTTTTACATAGATTGATCCTGAGGAATATAGAGATAATATGAAAAAAAATTACACTAGATCAGTCTATATTACCCCTTGAGATTATAGAAGACTAATCAAATTACCAATAACTATTAAATAACAACCTATGTATTATAAAGTTAAATGGCGTATAGTATAATTTTATGTATTACATATAAGTAAATGAAATTCCTAGATTTATTCAAAGGGAATTAAAATATAACGGCTCTAGTTGAAATTTGCATGAAAATGGGTTATAGTGGTAATAGGGTCTAGTATTGCTCAATGCTCAAAAATATAAGCAAGGTATTGTGTTTATGAGGGTAAAACAACGATTCAAACAAAGGATGAAATTTAAGAATGCCATTTCAAGTGGACAATGGATATGTAGGAGTTCATAATCATGAGATTAGTATAATTGACAAATATTTTCATAATAAATTTACAAATTTTGTAAAGAATTATTCTTAAGAAATGAAATATATATATATATATATATATATATATATATATATATATATATATATATATATATATATATATATATATACGATCAAGAATCTAAATAATCTCAATAATGGGAACTTCAGATTATATATCCAAAAGTTATTTTTTGTACCACATTATATATAATCTTTATCTTGATACATATGTCTAATGATGAAGCTTAAAATAATATTTTGAAACTAATTTGGATATACCAACATACCATAATCAAAAAATATTTCATCATACTTTGAAAAATATTGCTTCTCTTGGGGAATGTTAACTTTGCATAGTGATGAAGGAATTACGTTGGATGGATTGGATGCATTACCTACTAAACCTTATGTGGATGATAAATAAAAATCATTGAATAAAGACAAATTTTATGTTAACATTGACAGCAATGGCACAACAAATATTTTATTTTTAGGTGCATAATTGAATTTTGAAGTGAATTATTTATATACCAAGTTATTAAATGGTTACTGAGATATTTTAATTTGGTTTTATGTTGACATGTTTTGTATATCTACATCTATATCTCTTCATAATGTAGTTGTAAATTTTGATGAAAAACATGTAAATTAAAATATTATAAAGTTGCATCCTAAGGTAGTTTTATTGGTTAGTGAGGAAATTAAAAATTTACCTAATTCTAGTTTTATTAGAATTATTAATTAATTTTATTTGATTTACATTATTTTCCCAATTTTAAATTAAAGTGGGGGCATTAGGGTTTATTATGATTTTTCAGATATAAACAAAACATGCTAGAAATATAAATTCCCATTACCCAATTTTTTATTTTATAGTTGACCATGAGATACTCTCTTTTATGGATGGGTGTTATGGTTACAATATGTAATATAGTAAAAGTGTGTGTATGTATGTGTCTATATGTTGTGTGTGTGTGTACATGCAGGGGTGGGTAGAGGGCAGGGGTGGGCGAGTGAGAGGGGGGCTAAAAAGGAAGAAAGTGGATTATATATAAAAGTGGTTTCATTTTGATGTAAAACCACCTCTCTCTCTCTCTCTCTCTCTCTCTCTCTCTCTCTCTCTCTCTCTCTCTCTGACTGATATATATGTGTGTGTATATATGAGAAAAGTGGACTATATAGAAAAATAGTTTCATTTTGATATAAAACCATTTTTATACATAGTCCACTTTTCCCATTATATCAAATTATAGTTACTCCTATAACACTAAAAAAATATACATAATTGCATTAAATAATATTATAGAATAAGTAAAAATTGGAAAGAGAATTATACATTAATGTTTTTATGGTCACAAATATAGGGAAAATAAGAAGAAACAAACACTAAAACATATATTTAGAATTCAATATTAAACATAATATAGAAAAAATGAGACAAATAGAGAAACATTTTTACACTACCAAAACCATTTCGACACACATGAGCCTACTAGAACCATAATTATATACTTTTGTAAACTTTGAAATATTTTAAATTTGATTAAATGACCATGTTCAACTATTTTGAGGCTCAAAAAACTTTGATTTATTTTCCTTAGTTTCACGTAGAACTTTGTGAAGTTTCTCTCTTTTTATATAAACTTATCAACTCATCACAAACCAATAAAAAATGAGGGAATAAATAAGGGAAATGTGTTATGCCTCAATTATTATTTTTCCTCTTAGGAAATAAATTTAAAATACAACACTTGATTCACTTCAACAATAAATTCATAGATGCAATCTCTAATTTATGTACAAGCTTGAAAAAATGGCACAATAAAATTATTATTTAAATATTAAATCAAATAATGATCTAAATGGTGAAAATATGTGATAATATATATTTTAAATAAAATCTTGAATCATTATTTAATTTTTGGCTTACACTTTTTCATTTCTTGTCTCATTCACTTATTATCTCATTTTTTTATGTCATATATGTACCAATGCAATTATTTATTTATAGATGACTCAATAAAATTATAAATAAATTGGCATACAATACGATACAAAATGGGCAATAAAGGCTTATGAATAGGGTGCACAAGGAATATGGGACCCAAAATTATTGTCACAAGGCCCTGTTGATGGTGAAAATGTCACACTAGTGAATCAACCTTTTCGCCTATTAAAAAGGTTAAGATGAAATTGTACCAGATTAATTGTAACGGTCTAAGTAATATTAATTGATTGCAAAGATGCATGAAAGTTGTTTTTTATAATTATAGGAAATAAAGAGCAATTTAAATATCAAACAATGCATAATTATAGTTCATAAATCAAATGTCATTAAATATCAAAGGCATCAAAACATGATTATGTAATCTACGTTATTTGATAAAGAAGACCTATAGAGAGGTAATCCTTTGAAGAAAATATATTTGATCTTTTATAATTCTATTGAATCTAAAGTTTTATAATCTCTTTATAGATCTTAAGCTCAAAATAGATTAAAAGAAATGAAATAATCCAAAGGATAAATATAACAAACAGAAATGGAAATGAAATAATGAAATAATGAAATAGAAATAAATGCTAACATATTAATCTAATAATAAACCAGAACAAAACTAAATTAATCTAACTCTAAAGTATTAAATAAAAAGTAAATATCTATTTATCTTATTAAATTAAAGTGTAATAAGAGTAAATTAAATAAAAACAACACAGCATCTAAATATTTATCTAGAAACTAATTGAAAATCAATCTAAAATTATTACTAACTACTATAAAAATTAACTAGGTTAAGTAAAACTAACTGATAAATAAATAAATAAATAATAACATATGAATTAAATAATAAATACTACTTAAACTAATACAATCCAAGAAAAACAATAATCAAATGAAAGAGCTTAAAATAAAAGAACAAACAAGTTAAAAAGATAACATGAAATAACTAAATAAGACAAAAAGGATATAAATGATAATTAAATTCAAAGATATATCTAAAATAATCTAATCAAACTAACTAGCATAAAATAAAAAATTATTTGAATAAACCAAATTCAACAAAAAATTACAAGTCTCAAGATAAGCGTCATCTTAGAATAAATGAAATAAATTTTATTAAGAAACTAAAATTATGAATACAAATAGTCTTTAAAAAGATGACAAATCATAATAAAAAGATAAATAAAATGTTTTAAGATGTGATGTACTCATCATTATTAAATTCAATCACATAGAATTCTACTAAGATGGTTGTATATCTGCAATCATCAAAAGATGTTCATACTTGATAGTTTTTAGATAATCGATTTATAAAATAAATAAGAACCCCAAATATACATGTGTTAAACAAGAAAATTACTTCACCATTAGATAAGGTATTGTTTATTCTATCTAAAATTATTCATTTAGCTCATAGATGTTTGTACATAAAAGAAAAGAATGATGGATAACTTTTAAATCAGAGAGAGCTCTTCACCTATTTATTATTGCTCTCTTTGTAATGTCTCTTTGATCTATTTATAAAGTAATATCCTCTAAATATAGTTGTAAAATACTTTATAACAAACTTTAATTAGTTGTTTTTAAATTATAATTGGATTTTAGAAGTCAATTAGTTAACTTATGAATTTTATATTTATAAATTTAGATTTAACATAAAGTCTAACTGGTCAAATTTTAAATATAATATACTAATAAAATTTCTAACAGGTGGGTTCCCTTTATCACTTGAACACATTTAAATAATCATATATGTAAAATAATGTTGATGATGATAATGGTTAAATAAAATTTAAATACTCCTAAAACTAACATCTATAAGTATTTTCCATAATAATCCAAAAAACATGCTAATATATTGTTCTACATAAACTCAAAATGTCTG
Organism: Torreya grandis; assembly: GCA_037957365.1. NCBI lineage: Eukaryota > Viridiplantae > Streptophyta > Pinopsida > Cupressales > Taxaceae > Torreya > Torreya grandis. The sequence continues at coordinate 547,186 of JARHVA010004013.1, read as the reverse complement.
CATATATAACAAACCACTAAGAACATATCAATATTATCAAAAATTATCATGATGACATCAATACCAAATATAACACATGAACAAAATTTAAACAAAAATGTAATCAAAATATTCATTAGAAATTAAATCTATTAACAGAGCACCCTTATTAGTTTGGTACTTTGTGTACTCCATAGATGCAATGGGAAGTTCAACCAAACAAGTGCCTTCAGAATCATCCACTTCCAATTTTACCATCTTTAACATCCTTGAAACTAATGGTTATATTTTTAGATTGCTATCATGTTTCCTACTAGAATAAGTATGTCCTTTAGGCTCAGGTGAAAGAATTCTAGTATTAAATGGCACAAGTGAATGAGGATGCAATTTTTTATTTACCTCAAGTACATTTTTAGGTTATTCAGATAATTGAGTATTATGTGCATTAGATTGGTTAACATTATACATGTGTTGAGAAGTTTCACTTGGAGTGTCTTGTCGATATAGATGTTGTCTCTAAATCATCAATCCCTTATGACCATGAAAATTCAAAAATATATCAGGAAAAGAGTCAAGTACATTCCATAAAATTAGACCAGTAACATCAAAATGAATAGACTCTCAAGTTCAATGATTAAATGGCCAAGAAAAAATTTAGCATCCCTACGACCATGAAAGAATTGGACTTGATAACTACCTCATGGAGTATTCCCACTGTCTTGATAATTACCTCTACCCAAAACATTTTTACCTGATTCATATGATTTTGGTGTCTACCCTAACATTTTAAAATAAATATACTGAGATATTCATTTGAAAAATAACTATACATTTGAGATTTGACATGATCAACATCCTTATTTAAGCTTATTATCTTTACAGCACTCATATTTTCATGACTTCTTGATGTACTTTTACTAAACTTAGTCATACTTAGAACAAAACTATCATGTATATTACCATTAAATATGTGTATGAATAATTCAAACAACCAAACTCTCTTACACATCATTCCAATCATATCAAAATACCTAATATATAATTTTCATCTATTTAATATCTATATCCTTATCAGCCATATTAAATATTAACTAATTTGAAATTCCATTTAAAAGAGACAAAAAATAAATAGAACACTCATTGATTCTTTACAACTAAAGCATCCCTTTCTCATATATTACCTATACTCCCAATACATCATTATGAAATAAGAAAAACAAAATAAATGCACCAATCAGTCAATTTACCATGTATGGCATCAAACTTTATCAAATTATTTCCACAAATATTCGTAACTCATTATTTATTTTGAAAGATGCAAATAAATTTCCATGGTCGATGAAATAAAATCACTAATTGTAGGACCAAACATTTCCCCTCTTTTATTTTTACCAAAACCAAGAGTAAAAAACCCCTACATTCTTTCCCTCAAAAGATGAAATAAATTATGATATAAATCGTATATTCATGCACTAGGAAACATATAAAGGTTATAAAACTAAAGGCACATATATTATTAACTAAAATGAAAAAAACCACAGTATTCACAACCATTTCTTATATCAGTTTTTGAAATGACTAACAAATTATAACAAGATAATATGCAAAATCAAGTTATCTATTGACCTTATAACTTCATCCATGCATTTATCTAATATTGGCATGATAAGAAAAGAATAAAATGAGTACATGCATCTATATCCTCAAAACAATACCAAACATCCAAATCTATATCAATCCCATACAATCATCATTTCTAAATAATCAAAGAATACACAAGCTTCACAATATTAACACTTCTCCTTAACATACAAGCTCTAAACTACATCATATGACAATTATACTGAACCAAATATTCCAACTTCTCCTCAATTAAAAAAATAAAAACCTTCAAAGTTTAATTTTTTGTGCATGCCAAAAACTAATAAATGTGTCTTTACAAAATGAATGCATTATAAACCCACTTAGAATGACCCTTGTATCAAAAATATACATGAAAAATTTAACTAATATGAATAACTATATCAACACTCAATATTTTATTCCAAGAACCAATGAATCAAACTAGAGAGAAACTTGTTTTCCAATCATGATATTTCATACTACTTTAAACCCCTAAAATTGTATCAAATTCCTTTAATCTATACATGTTAGCTTTATCATTAGTATTTTTCAATTAAAGAAAAAAACTTGCATGAAGATATGTTGAAACATGAACACTAATAGCCAACACCTACAAACACTACTCAAAAAACATTCATTCTTTCATAATACATGTAAGTCTTCAAACACCCAAAACTAATAAAACAACATAGGCCAATAAAAGAACATCTAAGAATCAATTGCATGCCTATAACTTCTTAAAAATATTTCTTTCTTATCTTTTCCCAATAAAATATCTAAAGACAAATAGAGCTCAACATACTACACTTTTTATCAAATAATAGATTATGAATGTCTATTTTCTAATATCCTCAAAAATAATGAAACTAAATACCAGTTGAGACTTATATACATATCAAACTCATACCTTAATACTTTGCACAAGTCCCTAAAATATTTATCATAAATTTCCCAATATTTCTCATCATAATCCCAGACTAGCAAAGCTCTACTTCTATAATTTCAAATTGAAAAATAACAAACAAAACTCTCATTTTATATTGAATTAAGTAAAATTTAACACTCTCGGTGACATGTTTTCCTCTAATTTTTGTAATAATTTCACCAACATCACAACTATCTTGGCCAACATTAGCATCTAGGCTATTTATCTTAGTAATCCATTTATCCATATAGCTAAAATAAATGCCAAAAATCAATTCAAGTACCAAACATTAAACTCGACCTTACCACCAACTCACATTAGATCTTAGAAATTCAAGCATTGAGCTATGAGCTCATTAAATTTGCACAATTCAATAAGCCATGATGAATTACTACAATTTCATTCAATGCTTTGGATTACTTTGAAATAAATATCTTTATTATAAGGTTACCAACTTGCCACCTTGTAAATATAATCTACCACTTTACAATATATCCACCTTTCTTAATTCATGCGATGGTCCTCACACTAATCCACCAATGTGTCATGACCTGAGTCATGTTCACCTTAAACATTAGGTTTCTCAATTTAAACAAATTTAGATAATACATTCTAGGCTTGGTTCTATCTGATGTTTTCCATGAAATTAAAACAATGTGAGTAATCATGCCTATAAATACATGCCAAGGTCTAGAAGATATTCATTTCAACAAAAGATGCCTCTTAAAGTGCATACATGTATAAGCTTAAAAATTCATCTATTCATGTAACCACATATAACAGATAAGAAAATACATTTCCTTATTACCTCTTACATGTTAAACCAAAATAAACTATACATGCTTGAATTATTTGACTTTTGACTACTGCTAGATACCATCATGCAACAATTTCAATGTCTCAAAAATTTAAAAATCACAAGATAAAAAAAATTATACGTTTACCTTATTAATTATACACATGTAAAATCAATATATATTGGAACTATATTATTTACAACTAAAAAATGAATATCGACATTTCAAAACTATCACTACTCAGAATAAGATCAAATCACAAAACAACTGCCAAGTAGATCATGTGATACTAAAGACCTTTTTACTTAATTATATTCTTATGCTATCAAATCACTTAATCAACATAAAGAGTAAAAATTATTCAAAATAGAATCATTATTTATTATATAATCACATAAATGATGAATATAAACAAATATAAGTGAGTTGGCCCCTACCTATAGTTTTGTACTTCATGACTATAGTCATCAATGTGGTAGAATTAAGCATGTCAAGAATTTTTTTAAAAATAGAGTGGTGTTAAAAATAGGCATAACGTTGATGACCGTGATATCCAATTTCATTTGTAAAATTAGGTTTTAATAATAATTTTTCAATTAAATCAATCTTAAAAGTGCGATCTAGGTTATATCATTTCTCAAGTAGCTATGCGTGAATTCCTTTGAAATAAGAAAATGTGTTTAGGAATGGATTGCTTGGTTAGTGTGGTAATAAAAAAAGGATATATTAGATAGGAAAATTATATATAGATAAATAACTAATACACAAATTATAATACAAATCATAAAAAATGAAGTAATGCTTCCAACATATTAATATTCATTTGTATTCATTCATAAATAATTATCTTAAAATAATAACACAATAATATCTCAATAATTGAAAACTTATGGTGATTTAGTGGAACTCAAAATTCCTCTTCCATCATAATAATAAATGTTTGTTATTTGAAAAATGTTGATCCAAACAAAGGAAAACAAACAAAATAAACAAGCCAAAAACAAACAACAAGAAAAGAAACAAACCAAAGAGAAAACAACAAGAAAGTAGACTAACTGTGAAAAAAGATATAAATGATGACCATTGACTGAATAACGCAACCAAATACTATCAAGATCCCGTAAATTAAAGGTATTCTTATAATGTACAATTGTAATTCTATTTGGACCAAGCCAAAGAGAATCAAATTTGTGGTGATTACCTAGAACTCATGTGTTTTATCCTAATACATAACAAGATCAACAACATTACAAGTATTTTTAGATGCTTTTTTATTAAAAAAAAATCTATAACTTTTCCCTAGCCTTTAATATTTTTGAAATGTTTTGTCCTTAGTTTCATCTAAAGCTAAGAGATCGTTATGTATTTTTCTATCATATTAGTAGCTTCTGATAAATATTGGAGAGCAGTTCATCTAGAAGAAATTGAAAGTTCTATTGAAAAGTATATTTGAATCCATAAGCCAACATGAGTGGTGAATAAACTATAGTAATTTTTAATATCATATGGTTATCTCATAATTATTCAAAAAAATTAAAATTGCAATCATGGTTATTCTCACAAACTAACTTTTTCATGATTGAAATTAGATGTTTGTTGGTAGACTTAGCTTGTCCATTCCCTTAAGGATAGTATTTTGATGAATGATTAGAAATAATAAAATAAATTACTAATAATTCTAAATAATAATTTGAAATAAATTGAGGACCATTATTAGAAACAACTTCATAAGGAACTTCAAATCTAGAAAAGATCTAATTTTTGAAAAAAAAATCACTTCAACTATAATTGAACTTCTTAAAGCTTTGAATTTAATAAATTTTAAAATAATATATAGACATTAAAATGTACCTATGACCAACTAAAGGAGGATGAATATTACAAATAAAATCAATTCCCCATTCAGTGAAAGGATTTTCTAGAATAAAAGGATTTAAAGGCATGGCAGGTAATCCAAGTTACCTTTCAAGTTACTAGAACCTGATTTTGAAATTAAAAGACTAAATCATGATACCAATTATCCTCAGCAATAAAATAATCCCATTCATTCATTTCATGTTTAAACTCAATTTTTTTGTAAAAATCAACAACCTTCATGGTTTGGAAATGAGGCTTAGTATGCAAATTATCATCAATTTATTAAAACTAAAACACGCATACTTAATACATCATTTTTAACTAGATGTTTTGATAACTCATTACCTTTAATAGTTTTGGATGTTTCAAATACTTGAATCTTTAAGATCCATTTAACCAATCTTTCTTAGATAGTGGGTTGTTTTAAAATATAAGAAATTATGTACATTGGATCTAACAATCACTTTTTCCCCATCAACAGATAACAAAATTTTATTAAATAAGATACTAATGAAAAAATAATTTTTTCAATCAATGGATACCTGTTTCCACATATTTTAAGACTTGACTCATGTATCCAATAGGATTTTCTTCATTATTCTCATTATCCTAAGTAATTTCAATGTGTGGCCTTTTTGGTAACATTTACATTAAAAAATGAAATGCTTGTTTAAGTCAAGTAATGGCATCCTTAATATTATGAAATTCTAAAATAACACTTGAATCCATAACATAAGATCAATATTTATATACAAGGATTTTTAATGAGTTATAAATATTGATAAAATCATAAATAAATTTTCACATGAAATTGATTTTGCCAAAGAAAGATCTGAAACTAGATTGATCTTTTGGAGGTGTAAGATCCTTAATATATTTTGGATCAATAGAAATAACACTTTTAGAAATTATATTTCCTAATAATCTATCCTATATAACACCAAAAATAAATTTCTTAGGATTTAAATAAATGTCTTATTTTCTACATCTAGTGAAATTTTTATGAAAATGATCAATATGCTTCTTATCTTTTTCTTAGAATGCACAGTGAGTTCATTAAGATAAACTCCAATGATTATGCTAATTAAGTCATAAAAACCTATGTACATATCCCTTTTAAATTAAGTGCATGAATTCATAATACCAAAAAATGTATTGTTTTAAATGCAACAGTTCTTCTATGTATGATAAATGTAGTCTTATGTCTATCATCTAGATTAACAAAAAGAATTGTAAGAAGAAAATACATCAAGTAAAGACATCATTTTAGATCATGTACCTTGTTTTAAAATCTATTCAATGCTATGAAGAGAAAAATTATCTTTAACACTAATCTTATTAAGATCTCTGAAATATAAACAAAGTCTAATTTCACCATTCTTTTTATGAATAGGTAGTAAATTAGCTACCCAATCCAAATATTTTAATAGAAAATTAACACCACCATCAAGCATTTTATCAATGTCCTTGTTGATGGTGTCTTCCATCAAAGGGATTATTCATCCAATCTTTTGCCTGATAGGTTTAATACCAAGCTTGATAGGAATATCATGTTTAATAATATTAGTATCATATCCTTTTAGATATTTATAAGACCAAGCAAAAACATCAATGAATTGTTTAAAAAGATTTAAAAAATTTAACTTTTTATTTAATACTATAATAAATTCCTAAATAAACATATTTAGGATCATCCTCATTACTGAGATTGATTTGAATAGTTTCACCTGTTATTCTCCTTGAATATTCCTCGGTGTACAAAATTTTGGGCTAGTCATTAAGAGTGAACATTGATTCTAAACTAAATAGACAAGTATGTATTTTGTTAATACTCAAATATAGATAATCACTATAATTTAACACATAATTGATATGATTAAAATAGTTTCCTAAAACAAAATAATCAATGTGTTCATCAAAATAAAAAATAGACCAATTTCCATTGAAATCAAGGACCGTGGGTCTGAAAATTTTAGAAAAAGAGAATTCAATAATTGGTTTAATTTGTCTTAGGGTAGTATTTGAATTTAAAATAATGATTTTATCTTATATTGTATTAAATTATCTAACTACATAAGTAATATTAAGATATTTAAAAATTTTAAGTAGAGACCAAATATTTTGAGTGTACCTATGAATATTAGTTTGATTAGTTTTGTCAACCTTTCTAGCTTGTTTAATAATCAACTTAGAATCACCAAAAACTTATAATTGTTTGAGATTAAGTTCAATTTAATTTTCTAAACCTAAGCATAAATCTTCAAATTCTATTATATTATTAGTATTATCAAAAGATAATTTATAATCATAGAAAAATACTTTACCAATAGGAGAAATTAATCAAATTCTAACATTGTTGCCTATTACAAACATGTTCAATAGAAATATAAAAACCCTAAAGTGTTTCTATAAAAGATTTTCTCTTATTATTTTTTAGTTTCAACTAAATTTAATAGATTATAGGTAGAAATTCTAAGTTTTACATATGCAATACTAGGTGTTATGGGTTCTATAGGGTTATTAAACCATTCCTTCCTTTGCATGAAAGTCATATCATTACCGACTAGAATCCAAGTAGTATCTTTACCTAAAAAAACACCAATTGTTTTTAACCAATCCTTTCCTAAAATCATAGCATAATTACAAGGAATATATAATACTTGAACACTAGTCATATGTCTAATTATTTTATCTTGAATGATTTTGATAACAATATCATAGAACTTACCACAATTTTTAGTTTGAAAGGAATGAAAACCTGTGAGCTTCCTATTATCGGTATCATAAGATATGCCTAATTGATTATCAATGAATATTGGTATTATATTCTTTGAGGCTCATGTATCAAGTATACAATTGTGAATAATTTTGTCAATAATTTTAACTAAACATAGAAAGTAGGTAAATAATTATCAGGGAATCATAAATATAAGAAAAAATAGTAGATTATTAATTATTATTCGTTACATCTTGAAATCTTATGACATTTTTAAAACTTATATTTATAACAACATCATTAATTTTATCAAGATGACTAGGTAAGCCAACAACCTATAATAATGAAAAACTTATAATAATGGCAGTTAAAGCATCTATAATATTATAAAAACCAACATCAGAATGCCAAATGTGAGTATCATTCTTCAGCTTATAAGGAGGATATTGCTTATTATTAGACCCTATTGATAAATGACTATTTTGTTAGGAAATAATTGTAGCATTATCATAAAGTCAAGTGAATGATTGATTATTCATTCATTATAGGAAACACATGAATATATATAGTAACTACCAGATTGATATTTTACCTAATCAACTAACATATAACTAACAATGTAAACAAAATACTGTAATAGATAATAAAATACTAGTATGCTAATATTCCCCCTTTTATTACATTTTTTTACAAATGTACCAATGAAATAGATCAAATTTCACCTTTTCAAGTGACTTGGTGGGTATATCTACTATTTATGAATATGTTGGGTAGTACTAGAGTTGAATGTGGTGGTTTAAAACTTCTTTTCAAATATAGTGACATTGGACCTCAATGTGTTTGGTCCTTTCATGAAATACTAGATTCTTAACAAGTTTCAGCACACCCTGATTGTCACAAAAAAGGATTGGTGGATGATATTTAGGAATGTATATGTCAAATAGCATGTAATATAACCAAATTAATTCACACATAGCTCCTTGTGTGCCACAGTGTTCTACATCTATGGATGTGAGAGCAATTATTGATTGCTTCTTACTAATCCATGAAATTGGTCCAAATCTGAGATGAAATATATATCTAGAAGTTGATTTCATGTCATCAATAAATCCAACATAGTCTGAGTCTATGTAACCCTATAAGAAGAAATTTGATTTCTTCTTATATTCTAGACCATAATATATTGTACCTTAGACATATCTCAAAATTGGCTTTAATGCAACCCAATGACACTTCTTTATCTCTTGCATGAATCTTGAAAGATAATTGATAGCAAAGCATATGTCTAGTTTGGTATATGTCAAGAAAATGAGACTCCTAACAAGCAACCTATAGTGAGTTTCATATACTTGACGTGAATCCTAAAATTGGTATAGTTGCAAACCTTTTTCCATTAGAGTTGACATTGGTTTAAAATTTGTCATCATGTATTTATTAAGTAGTATCTTGGCATATTTCATCTGTGAGATAAAAATATTATTCTTCTTTTACCATATCTCCAAGCTGAGACAATAATAAAGTATCCCCAAGTATGTCATGTCAAAGGATTTCTACAAGTCATTCTTTACTTCTTCAATGAGATTATTTGAACTTCCTATGATCACAAGATCATCCACATACAAAACAAAAATGAAATCTTTGTGCCTAACTTCTTGATATACAAATTTGAATCTAAGGGGATACGAATGAATCCATGCTATAATATATGATAATATATCTTAATATACCATGCCCTTAATGCTTTCTTGAGTCCATAAAGTGACTTGATTAGATGGCATACCTTTTGTGGTTGATTTTTATTAATGAAACCTTATGGTTGGGTCATGTACACTTCTTGTTTGAGATCACCATATATAAATTCACTTTTGAATTCCATCTACTAAAACATCCATACCTTTTATGTTGTGAGTACATAAACAACTCTGATTATCTTGATCTTAGTAGTGGGTGTAAATTTCTCCTCATAATCAATTCCTTTTTGTTGATCACATCCCTTTGCAACAAGTCATGCCTTGTATTTATCGATAGATCCATCTACCTTGTATTTTGTCTTGCAAATCTATTTGCATCCAATGGATTTATTTGCTATAGGTAGACCAACAAGTTCCAACATCCTATTTTTCATGAGTGCATCATATTCAACATCCATGGCCATCTTCCACTAAGGTTGACATAAAGCCTCTCAAACTATATTTGGTCAAATGATCTCAACTACTAAACTCATCAATGCAATATTAACTTCATTTCTCACCTATTTTCTAGTCTAATCTCCTGATGAAATATTTGGATTAGAGTTTAGATGTGAGTCCTTGGTGGTGATTTCTACCCATTTGTGATGTCGATGTTGCTACTAATTCAATGAAGAATTATCTTCCAAATTTTTAATATCAATGAATAATTATCCTTTCAGCTCACCTTCTTTATGATAAGATTTTTCATTCTCATCATCTAACTATGGGAACAATCTATGAGAGGTGGTATGTGATAATTCCTTCTATGGTAATGAATCAAATAATGACTCATCACAAACCACATCTTAACTTTCATCAATATTTTGTGTCTCAGGATCCATGAGATGATATGCTTTTGAGGTAGTATTATACCCCAATAGTGTTAGAGGTAAAATCACTACAAGGGGGTTGAATCAGTGAGGCCAGATATTTCAATTACAATTGTAATCCTTTCAAACTATTAATCAATCAACATATATCAACTTGATCAAGCAATATTAGCAAGAGAGCTCATTCATTCAATACGCATACAAGACCAAACACATAACACATAGTTCCTATGGGAAACCCTCATGGGGATTAAAACCCACTCTCAAGCCTACAACACATGGACTACTATCATATAATAAATTACAAACAAGAGACTGATCAACTCCTTTATACCAAAAAACCTTGATCATATCCTCCTGACTAAAGATATTTAGTGAAACACTTGTTTTACAAGAAGCAACTACCCCTAAGGAAGATCAACTCCTCTAGACCCTCCTTTAAACGCTTCCACCTTAGAATTGATGTATTTAACACCTAATTATGGATCTAATTTAACTAATCCCTACACAAACTCTCTCTCTATCTCAAACAATCCTCTCACATAGGCATGCCACAATCTCTCTCCTTCACTTAAACTATCCTAATTTTCACACTCAGATCTCTTTGCATATCCTCAAACTATAATAGCACTATTCAGACATAAAAAATATGACCTAAAATTCATACACATATTCCTCACTCTATGCTACTCATCAACTCATCTAATTGGGAACTCTACCTCTCCTTTGCTCCATAACTCTCACATACGCCTTTTACTTATCTCACCAAAATCTTCCTCAAGCCCTAAAACCATCATATTTGGTTTCACTATGTATAGATAAATCATGAATTAACAATATCACAATATTTATTTTCAGCTAAAACACATGATTTCACCCTTAAGGCATCTCACATGGGTCACATTTAAGCACAATCCACTTTCAAATAGGCCCAAGTCACTTTTAGGTCCTATGGAGACCCAATCAAATATTTGAAAAATGTTCACACATCTCCAATAAAACTAAAACATAGGAACACTTTATAAAATAATGTACCCATTCGACATGATCTATAGGTCCTCCTTAAGTGCTAACAACCATCACAATATCCTCTTGCTTAAGCACAATTTGCTCAAACAATATTATGTGCACATAGTCAACATGAATGAATACACAATCAATTTGTAAACCTTTGTTCATACTATATATGATTGTTCAAAAATTCATAATGCATTCAAATTATCTTTATGGATTATACAACATGCTCTAATATCTAATTCATCATTAAACACCGAAACAACATCTACATAAGCTCAATTATTCTTCTCAGGTCACTTGAAGAACCAAAATGAACATACAGTCAAATTTGAAGCTTAATATAATTATCTACACAAAATTTTAGATCTTAAAATCCATATTTATAGATTCACCTTGGAGTCCTCTACCACATTTCTTTTTACACCATAAGCACATTTGTCCTTGATCAAAAGATATGGTCCAAAAACCACAAACTAGTTTTCCCTTTGTTAAATTCAAATATACAAAAGAAAATGGTCATATTTAAACTTTAAACACTATGCTCGCATCTCATTTCCTCACTACTCATATTAAACACACACCATTGATCTTGTTTGATCTTTAATGCATAGTGTGCCAATGTTTAAATGTTAAACATCTAACAGTTGACCTCATCTCATGAAATATGAAAACTTTGACTTAATGCACTCCATCAATATTTTGTACATAGATCAGTCTTTAAAAAATCTAAATATCTATCACTTTGACCTCTTAACTTTAATATGCACCTTTGATCTCTATTTATATGATCACTCACTCACTGTTGATCCTTGGAAGAAGTTCAATCTTTATCTCTACTCAGCATTAAACATAGAACACTTGGCACCATCTCATTGCTTCCTGACATCTTGGAGTAAATTTGCATCATTTAACTCTTTGATAGTTACTTAAACATTACCTTGTGAAAAAATTGATTAAGTATGGGACCATTATAATCTTTCTGAGTAGCCAACTTTGAACCTCAATAACTTCTTATGCACTAAAACGCATGATCTAAAATTTGGACCATATGATCACCTTCAAAAGACAATCCAACCATATATAAAATTGATCTTTAAACCTTCACATAAATGATATATATCACCATTAAAAATCCTTCTCAAAAACTTTTATCACAGAGCCAACTATCCCCAGAACTTGCCTATGAGGCCAACTTTGCTCTTGAATAACTTTCATTGCGCCATGATCTAAAATTTAGCACATAAGATCCTCTCACATAGGTTATTCCATCCATATATAAATATTTTCATAAAACCTTCACACATGCACGTTATAATGTCAACAAACTACTTACTTGGCTCTATTTGAACATAAAAACATTGTCAAAATGCTTAAGAACTCAATTTTGCAAATGCATATATTTTGTCATGATACATCACATGACATGAAATTTGGTGCATAATAACTAGGAATAAAGCTAAAAAAACCCATATGATTAAATTTTATTTACATCTTCACGTGTGTGATATATGACATCATCAATATACCTACTTAAATTTTTTAGCCACATGCAAATTTGGCTATGGGAAAACAATGTCAAAATGCTTGAGAGCCCAAATTTGCACCAACATATATTTGACTGAGTTTAGGTGCATGAATTTATATTTAGTGCATAATAACTAGGTACTAATGTGATCACAACCATATTACCAACTCCCCCTAACTCATCCACAAGTGGTAATGGTGACATCATCAAACTGTCTACTCAAATTTTCTGCCACTAGATGCAAACTATCTAGATGAAAACTATGGACTACCAGATAAATTATACATATGCACACAAGCTCTCCAATAACCCTTGACCATTTATAGGATCCCTTGCACATGCTCAAATCACCATACACATCCATAAGCATCTCTAATCATGCCAAAATTGAAGATCAACCAAGCCAACTTCAAACACACTAGAAAAATCACATTGCAGACTTTGTCATTTTCACTTAGGCCTATCGAATCACTTCATCCACTCACCAAGACACCTCCATGACATCACCATGACATCTCTCTTCAATCACTCTCACAATAGGAACTTTCACCCCCTTTGACACAATGATAAAGTGGGCACCAACTAATCCTGAGGACCTAAAAATACCATCAATAGGAAAGGACCATCTTATAAAGATGATACAAACTCCCCCTTAAGTTGATCCAACCTTTTGTTACCTTGACAATTCCTCTTTCTCTATGCCAACACTCTTCCTCAACTAAGCACTTCAACCAATGAAGAAAGAACACATAAAAGAACTAAAATCTGATGGAACTCACCAAGAAACATATGAGAGGGATTCTTCCTAAGATTTCTGAGCCATTACACCTTTTGAGCATCTTTATATCTCCACACACCATTTGGAACTACCATACAGGCTTACTATTATTCTCTCTCAAACCACCTCAAGGACCACCAATAGAACATAATTCCACACACCAAATAGGAAACATGTTCTAAAACAACTGAGAACATACTATGAAATACTTATGCCTTGCTCTTTTGGAGAAACTAACTAAAAAACACATCTTCAAGACTAGGCTTGTCTAGACTCCTTGTAACCTTACCTAGAACTTGTAGAACCCACAACATTCTATAGACACAACTTCAAGACCTAAAACTTCATGTCTAGAGCACTCTCATATTCCCCCTCAAAAACACCAATTTTTAGCAACTATCTCATCATCTACAATATACTTCCTTCACAAACCAACTACCCAATTAGGCTTCCAACTTGACAAAAACTTGAATAACTTGAGAACCAAAAATATTTAAATATCTGTGAAGCTTGATTTGATAACCCATTTGTCCCATTCAGCATATTAAGAAGATTCAAATATCAATTCATAAGGTAGACCACTTTTCTAGCAGAGCCCAAAACCCTAGAATCTTAAAATAAAGAAGGTCAACACAACACCTTCCAGTCAACATCCACCTCTAAAACTTATTATACACCTAGAGATAACCATTACAAACTTTTGGACCAATATTTGAGCTTCCATACCATTGGGAACCTTGACTTCTTATAGCCCATTTTAGGACCTACAAGTTCTTAAGCACAAACTAAGAAACTCAAGATCTAACAAAAATCTCCAAATTGACTTCAACATACCTTCATATCACAAAACCACTTGGAGAATTCTAGAAAAAGGTCAATAAACCTTTCTATGCAAAAATATCATCTTAACAAATCATGAATCCTCCTTTGCCATATGAGAACCTTCAATCTAACCCTAAAGACCGCTCCATATATAGTTATCAACATCATGAGATCACCACAACATATCTTTCAACTGAGAACACTCAACTCTAGTCTTCTAGGACCATCTTAAAAACACCATAACAACACTTGATTTTCCACTGAAAGGATTCTCTTAATAATCATAGACAAAGACATCCTTTGCACAATAATTCTCTAAAACAAATTGAAGCTAGGAGTGGCTCACATCTCCTTAGTAACCACTACAATCCTCTTGTAGCTATAATATTTATTGATTTTGTTCTTCTTCTCTTTATTCTAAATTGTTACAACTAGTTCCTTTTCTATAAAACTCTCCTTCTCTTCTAAGATAGAATTGACAACACATGGAGTAACTATGAAGTCTTGTGATAACTTTCATTTGAAAAATTAACCTTGTATCTTGGAACCTCATCACTAGGGACTATCAATTGATGTTCTTTACATGAAGCTTTCCCAATAACAACAAGAAGTTCACTTGGATCCATACACATCTTAGGAATTTCATCAACCAGTACCTTGGTCTTCTCTTTGATCTTGGTCTCTTCATTTACAACATGAGCAATCAATGAAATCTCTTAGCACTCTTCACCTTCTGAAGCATTCTAAACCATAACAAATAGATTACTTGGACCTGTAGACTCATCATGACTCACACTTACCACCTTTGGCTTCCATAAGTTAACTTGCCTTCTTTATTGCACTCTAGGAGCCTGATTGAATCTATTCTGACTTAATGTCCTTTCTTTGCAAAATATAGCATTGTGACCTCTCTATTCAAATTTGTAGCAAACCATACTCCTTGATGGAAAGTCAACTTGTCTTACCTTGTTTGGACAAAAACTATCAATGTGCCCAATGTTATGACAACTAAAACAAACTACTCTTTTTTAATAATATTACCTTGCCTTTCCTTATTTTAACAATGCTTAGCAAAGTGTCCTTCATTAAGATAGTTTAATCACTTAACCTTGCTCACACTTTTTGATTTATGACCCCCTTCATAGTTCCATGTAAATTCATTTTTAATAGGTCTTCTACATTATCTAGCTCTATGCCCAAATTGATTACAAGTATAGTGGTAACCATTAAAATTTGCATATCTCATGGCATTTGGTTGTATGATCTATTTTGTATTTATTATACCAACACCTTCATTCTTTGTCTGACAATTTATCTTCAAATGCTAATTATCATTATTCATATTAGTCTTCATCTTGTCTTGAGTTGTAGTCTCTGGTTCTTCTTTGTATCCAAGACTAGTCTTATCACTTGCATGCTTTTGATCATTTAAAATGTTGTCTAGATCACTTGAGCTCTTTTCAAATATCACAAATGATGTTACCTTAATAAATACCTTCTCTAAATAATTCAATGACTCATTTTCAATTACATACCTTGCACATTCATTTTCTTTAGCTTTTAGGCTTTTAAATAAGATTTTCAATTGACAATTGAGATGCTTGACCATATATTCATGTTCCTTGGCATATTCATCCATTCTTGCCTCAAACACATTGAATTCCTCTTCAAATTCCTTAATTTTAGATTTCATCTTCTTATTTATCTTCTTCTCGATCTTCAGTTCTTCATGAGCATTAGTTAACTTTGTCTCATAGTCCACCTCATCTTTATCATCATTTGAATCACTATAAGTAGACCCCTTTTGATGTGAGAAACTACCTTCCTTGGCCATGAACATATCTTCATCTTCAATAGGACTATCATCTTCATGATCATACTCTGATTCATTGACTTCACTTTCATCTGATGAGCTACAATCTTCTTTGGTGTAGAGACTCTTCTTGTCCTTAAAGTACTTTTTATTATTATCAAACCTTCTAAATCCCTTATTGATTTTATCAGACCTAAAATATATCTTGATATCATCATGACCTTGATCATGTTCTTCATCACCATCCTTCTTATACTTATGAGGGCACTTATTAGCAAAATGTCCTATCTCACCATAATTGAAGCATTTGAGGGGTAGTTTACCTTTATACTTCCCTGAACCTGTTCTCAATTTCCTTGAAATCAAATCAATTAATCATCCTCATCTATATCATAAATATCATCCTCTTTGATTTTATTACCTTGGAACTTCTTCTTTGTCTTCATTTCATTCTTTAAATGTACTTCCTTCTTTGGTGGTATATTATCATTCTTCCTCATTTCATAGGCAATAAGGGTAGCATGCAATTTATCCATCTTCAACTAAGTAATATCATGACTTTCTTTTAGATCAAATTATTGTGGATCAAACTTGAGGGATAGATACCTTAATACCTTTTTAATAATATTATCCTCTTCAAGGTTCTCTCTAAGACTTCTAATTATGTTCATAATCTCATCAACTCTCTACAGAAAAGATGCCATTGAATCTTCTTCATTCATATTGAGACTTTCAAATTACCTTTCATGAGTCTACAACTTAGCAATCTTGACCTTTAAATATCCTCCATAAATGATCTACATTTTATCCCACATATCTCTAGTATATTTACAATACCACAAGTAATAGCATTCATTGCCTTGGAATTATTCTTAAACAACTTCTTGTTTATAACACTAGATGGAAGAATAGTGAGAGCAACATAACCATCCACAATAGATTACCATACATCAAACCCTAGGTA
The DNA here is from genome assembly GCA_037957365.1 of Torreya grandis. NCBI lineage: Eukaryota > Viridiplantae > Streptophyta > Pinopsida > Cupressales > Taxaceae > Torreya > Torreya grandis. The sequence continues at coordinate 529,810 of JARHVA010004013.1, read as the reverse complement.
AATAATGTATTTCCTCATCCTTGTACTCCAAAATACATAATTATATCTATTGAACATCAGTGCTTTCTTAGTAGAGAAACCTCCTTGATGACTACCCATATTGTACCTTGGATCACCTTCAAGATGTCAAGCCTTTACCAAAGGACCTGCTCTTATTTGAATTGTTAGAGGTCAAATAACTGGGGGTGAATCAATGAAGCCAAATATTTCAATTACAATTACATTCCTTTCAAACTATTAAGCAATCAACATATATCAACTTGATCAAGTAACATTAACAAGAGATCTCATTCATTCAATGCACACACAAGATCAAACACATAACACATAGTTCATGTGGGAAACCCTCATCGGGAATAAAACCCACTCTCAAGCCTAAAAAATATGGACTACTATCCTATAAAAATTACAAATAAGAGACTAATCAAATCCTTTATACCATAAAATCTTTATCATATCCTCTTGACCAAAGGTATTTAGTGAAACACCTGTTTTACAAGGAACAACTACCCTTAAGGAAGATCAACTCTTTTAGACCCTCCTTTTAACACTTCCACCTTAAAACTTATGTCTTCAACACCTGATGATGGTTCTTTTTATCTAACCCCTACACAAACTCTCTCTCTATCTCAACCAAGACTCTCACATAGGCATGCCACAATCTCTCTCCTTCTTCACTTAAACTTTCCTCATTTTCACACTCATCTCTCTTTGCATATCCTCAAATTTCAAGATCACTATTTAGACATAAAAAATATGACCTAAAGTTCATACACACATTCCCCACTCTACTCTACCTCTCCTTTGCTCCATAACTCTCACATATGCCTTTTACTTATCTCACCAAAATCTTCCTCAATCCCTAAAACCATCATATTTGTTTTCACTATATATAAAGAAATGATGAATTAAAAATATCACATTATTTCCTATCAACCACAACACATGCCTTTGCCCTTTAAGCATCTCACATAGCTCACACTTAGGCACAATCCAATTTCAAATAGGCCTAAGTAATTTTTAGGTCCTATGGAGACCCATTCAGCTCTTTGACACATCTCCCAACAAAATAAAACATAGGAAAACTTTCCAAAATCATCAACCCATTCAACATGATCTATAATTCCTCCTTAAGTACCAATAACCATCATAGTATCCTCTTGCTTAAGCACAATTTGCTCAAATAATATTTTGTGTACATAGTCACCATGAATGAATACACAGTCAACTTGTAAACCTTTGTTAGTACTACATATGATTGATCAAACCTTCATAATTCACTCAGATCATCCTTATGGATTCTAAAACATTATCCAATAGCTAATGCATCATTAAACACCAAAATATCATCTACATAAGCTCAATTACTCTTCTCAGGTTACTTTCAGAATAAGCACGAACACATAGTTAATTTTTAAGCTTAATATATTTGTCTACACACACTTATATATCTTAAAATCCATATTTATATATGTACTTTGTATTCCTCTACCACTTTTATTTTTCCACCATTAGCAAATTCATCCTTGATTAAAATATGTGGTCTAAAAGCCATCGACTAGTTTTTCCCTTTGTTAAATTTCAAACACTATTCTCACATCTCATGTCCTCTCTACTCAAATTAAATATGCAATGTTAATTTTTTTATATTTTTAATACATAGTGCACCAATGCCCAAATGTTAAACATCTTACAATTGACCTCATCTCATGCAATCTGAAAACTTTGACTCAATGTGCTTTGCCAATATTTTGTACATAACTAAGTATTTAACAAATCTAAATAGCTATCACTTTGAACTCTTGAATTTAATAAGCACCATTTATCTCTATCTATATGATTACTTGCTCACCATTGATCTTTAGAAGAAGATTGATCTTTATCTTTTCTCAATGTTAAACATATAACACTTCGCACCATCTTATTGCTTCCTAAAATCTTGGTGAAAATGCACATCATTGATCTCTTTGAGACTTGCTCTGACATTACCTTGTCCAAAATTTGACTAAGTTTAGGGACCATTACAATCTGTCTGAGTATCCAACTTTTAACCTTAATAACTTCTTATGTGCTTAGACGCATGACGTAAAAATTAGACCATATGATCACCTTTCAAATAGAATCCAACCATGTATCAAACTTCTCTTGAAACCTTCACATGAGTGATAGATATCACCATTAAAAAACCTTATCAAAAACTTTTGTCATAGAGCCAACTATCCTTAGAACTTTCCTATGAGGCCAACTTTGCTCTTGCATAAATTTTGTTATGCTTAGTCACATGATCTAAAATTAAGCATATAATATCTTCTCATATATTGGATTCAATCCATATATCAATATTCTCCTAAAAACTTCACACATGTAAGATATGATGTCAACAAACTACTTACTTGGCTCTATTTGAACATAGAAAACATTATCAAAATAATTGAGAGCTCAACTTTGTACATGTATATCTTTTGTTGTGCTACATCGCATGACCTAAAATTTGGTGCATAATAACTAGGAAAAAAACTAAACAAACCCATATGATAAAATTTTCATGACACCTTCATGCATGTGAGATATTACATCATCAAATTTCTTACTCAACTTTTCTATCCAAATGCAAATTTGGCTAAGTATGGGAAAACAATGTCAAAATGCTTGAGAGCCAAAAATTATACCCACATCTTTGACTACATTTAGATGCATGACTTGAAATTTAGTACATAGTAACATAATATGACTAACTCCCCCTAACTCATCTACATGTGGCAATGGTGACGCCAGTAAACTACCTACTCAATTTTTTTGCCACTAGACCCAAATTATCTGATGAAAACTATGGGTTACCAGATGAATTAAACTTATACACACAAGCTTTCCAATTACCCTTGACCATTTATAAGACCCATTTCACATGATCAAATAACCATACACATCCCTAAACATCTCTAATCATGGTAAAATTGAAGATCAACCAAGCCAACTTAAAGCACACTAAAACAAGCACATTACACACTTTGTCATTGTCACTTAGGCTTATCAAAGTACTTCATCCACTCACTAGGACACATCCATTACATCATAGACAACTCTCCAAAAAATAGAAGGCACTAGAGTGTCTCTAGTTTGATCTTCTTCCTCTTTTTAGTTGGGATATGCATATAATATGTACAATGAAATAATCTGAGATGAGAGATCAATGTTTAATGACCAATCCATGCCTCTTCTAGTGTCTTGTCTTGCAAAATATTTTTAGGTGCCATGTTTAGAAGATATAAATTTGTATAAATTGCTTCTACCCAAAATGGTGTATTCAACTTAATAGTGGAAAGCATGCAATAATCCATCTCCATGACTAAATGATTGCATAGCTCTAAAATTCCATTCTACTAGGGTGTATAGGTAGTAGTCAAGTGATGTTTGATGTTGTGTTAATTTAAGAATACCAATAATTCCTTTGATGTGGATTCCCCCTTGAATTGATTGGAGGAGTTAAAGGGGCCTCCTTGACTGGGTAACAACAAGCTGGTAGAAGACCTTAAAATGAGTAAAGGCTTCACTCTTCTTCTTGAGAAAGAAAACCCATGTCTTATGAGAGAAATCATCAATGAACAACTAAAATTAATTTAATCCTTATTGATGAGTGTCATCTATCTCCTCATTTAATCAATATTTAATTGATGTCTTATCAACTAGGGTTAGTGTCCAAAGCTATCTGGAGTATGGTATGGGATGGTAGATCTAGAAGGCTACTTATGGGGGTGATTGTTGATCCTATTCTAACTTTGACTAAAGAAAGGAATGTGTCCTAAACTACGTGATTCATTCTTTTGCTATAAAAAAAAAGAAATCAAATCTTGCTGGACGTAAAATATCACACTCCTATTTTACATTTGCAGGGAAAGTAAATTCACACTCCTACTTATGAAAGGAAATTTTCTTCACACTTCTGCTATAACAGAAAACATACTTTGCATAGAAAAGAAATGAAATAGGAAAATTCTCTTTTTAAACTATGAATTTGTTTTGATGTTTTTATAAATAAATGCAAATAGTAAAAAGATTATAATTAATTATAACAATGAATTAATAAAATATAACATAAATACCGTACACATTTCCTAGTTCCAAGGAGAGTGGGTCCTTGCTCCTCTCGAACTCAGGAACAAAGATTAATTAGTGCTGGAAACTGAAGTATTAATTCATAGAAATGAAATAATTACAATCTAACTAAAACCTATATGATTTTGTAATATCTAGTTCTCGATTCTTTATTTTCTCTATATCTTCTATTATATTCATAATCTAAAGTCTTACACTTTATACTAATACAATCAACTCAAAATAGGATGTAAAAGAATAGGACTCCTTAGTCGATCCCTTCATCTAAAGATAGGAGATTGGATTTCCAAGAGATCCAATTATGTTGATTAAATAAATATCCTATCCTATAATAGTCCTAAAATCTGATTACATACAAGTTTATCAAAATCAAGTCCTTCAAAATAGCAGGTGGTTATTTTCCTTATTGGATTCCAGCTGGAATGGTTCTTTCTTATCCTATATGGCCTCCAGCTTCCCGTTTATGGCTTTATCCTTACAAAATTCCCAGAATTGACCCTACAAAGTCAGGAGGAATGAGCCTATAGAGTCTATAGAAATGAGTCTATAGAGTCCATATAAATAAGCCTATAGAGTCCATAGAAATAAACCTACAGAGTCCATAGAAACAAGCCTGTAGAGTCTATAAAAACAAGCCTATAGAGGCCATAGAAACAAGCCTTCAGAATCCGTAGTTCTTTTGGATGGAGATCATAATAGAAAATTCACTATACATCGCCTGCGTCTTTTTTCTAAGTATTCTTCACACCAAAGATCACTAAAACATGCTATGTATTAGACATTAATGACAAAGTAAAGGTTTAGTCTTTGGTTCAATATAAACAAGACAAATATCTATTTTCCATGTAATAGATATCTAAGAATCTAATATTTGCATAAGATAATATCCTTCGAGAGATGGATTGAGAGAAATATTATGTCAATAATGATCCATATTCTGAGCTCATCATCTCCTCTAAGCTTTACCTTTTGCAAGTCCCATTACAAACATTTATTGGCGTTCATAACTCTGGCTTCTACTTTCCATACTCTAACTCAAGTCATATTCATCAAATTCATCTATTATATGTCTATCTAAATTTTTTGTAAATCACTGATGTGTTTGAATCATTTGTTTCCATATAATGAATTGCTCCTCTAATTATGGAGCCCAACTCTACCATCTTGGAATAGGTATGATTATGAAAAGGGGTCTATATCTCATGCCAATCCATTTCTATTCTCCCCTAGATTTGATTACCTCTATTAAAATTTATAGAATTGAGGATGCTCTCCTCATACTCCATCTTAAGTTTTTTGTGGACATGACCTCTCACCTTTTAAGAGGCACTGAAAGTTGGTCCCATCTATTTACACTTGCAGCCACTACTGAATCAAAACTCTATCTTGAAAACAAATAAAAAGAAATAGCACAATCATATAGAGCCTATAAATAATGTGTTTTAACCTCATCATTTAACAAAGCATAGTTAAAATTATGTTTGATCAATCTGGGAATAGGAAAGGCTGGTCTGACACATAAGCCTGTAGTCTTAGCATGATTGTATAGTCCTCAAATCTACCTTTCCATGCTATTTGATTTTTGAATGTAGAATGTAATTCTCTTAGTTAAACTTCTCCCACATGAATATTTATCAAAAACTTATTGTGCTCATGATCTCATAGAATCAATTCATGCAAACAAAATTCACAAAGCAAATCCTACTGATCAAGTTTAGCACTATAGAAAATTTCTAAAAATGTTGTTGGCTAAAAAATTTTGTAAGGAAGATGACAAGAGATTTGCAGAAGCTTCCATCTATAAAATTGTTTAAATAAAAACAAACTATATGCAAGAGAAGGATTCCTACATGCCAAAAGGGTTTGCCCTAATTTGAATGCATCCTACAAATTTTCTTCTAACTCTTAGACTTTAGCTTTTAATTCTTTCTTTTCATTTTCCAAGAGTTTGTTTGAAGAAGTTGCATCTTTGTTTTTTTATTTAAGTATAGAATGTTCTTCTTCTATTTGATATAGTATTTGCAAGGGAGGAATACTTGGTTCACTTGTTTGACAACCATGGTCAACAAATACCTGAGGAGGAGGTGCAACAGCAGGCGCTTTGAAAGAGTTTACCAAATTTTGCAATCTCCTATTTTCCTTCTTCAGACTTTTTGCATATATCCAAAGATCTATCTGTTTAGCTTCATATTATTTTATTATTTTCTCTAATCTATGAATTTTTTTTGTATGATCAGAAGACACTGTATCTAATTTTTTCACTAAAGATGAGTTGAGATGATCCTTGTTTTGTAATTTATTGATCAAGTCAGCAATGTCATCTGTCTGTTGTTGTTTAAGAGCTTGATCTTGAGAAAGCTGCAAAGTTAGCTGCATAATAAAATCATTTAGATTAGATGATTCACCTTTCTCATTGGTACATATAGTTTTTCCTTTATCCATTGTAGTTTCAACTGGAACAAGTGGTTGTTCCACCATACTTAATTCCTCTGTAGTGTGTGGCTCTTCCTCTAGATTTGGCTCCTCCATTATGATTGGAGAGTTCCTTTCAAAAGGAATTTATTCAATATCTATAGGTGCAAGAATATTCTAATGTATGGGGAAATGAGACACTATTTTAAGACTATCTAAAATATCTATAGCTTCTTTTTCATCTTCTTCTATTAAAATGAGCCTTCTCAATCTTTTAGTTACTCTTTGAGCTACACTTGGTTGTCTTTCCTTCTTAACTACCAAACCCTTAGTCTTCTCAACTTCTGTAGCAACCTTCCATCTCAATTTTCTTCTTCTTGACAAGGGAACTAGTTGTACAATAGACTCATGAGGTTCTTGTGGGGAGGACCTTGAAACTTTAGGGTTTTGAGACCTTGTGATTCTTCTTAAAGAAGAAGAAAAATAAGGATTTTCTGTTGGGATTGCAGTCTATGATTTCTTCCTTGGTGTTGTTTTCTTAGCTGATATATCAGGTGGAGATGAGTATTCTTATGGTGAATTTGGGGTTTCTTATGCAGGAAAATCTAGAATTTTTTGTGTTATATTGTTCTAAAATTCCTCCCAAACCTCTTGACCTTACTGAAGGAAATGATTTTGGTAATAAGCTGAATAAGGCCATGATGCCTAAGAGTAGCATTAGGGGTTGTAGACATAACTTACAGAGCACCATATAAGAAAGATGGGAGGTTAATTTTATACTGAAGGTTTTATTTCCCATGCTTAAGATGTATTAACATTTTCATGGCGTCTCCCCCTAAAAGACTGTGTTGCCCTTCACAAATGATATATTTAAGTACCCACTTGGCTATAGATTTCCAAGGTTCAGGGAGTGAATTTCTTTTAATCTCTTTTGATTTTCCCTTGGAATCTACTAGACATGAAGTTCCGGTCTACTCATTACCATTAAATTGACTAATTAAACCACTAAATGAAACTCTACCTATAGCTCTCATTCTCTCTTCTATAACTTGTATAATTTGGCTTATAATTTGAGTTGTAACAGAAATAATAATGCCTTTCACAATTGAAAATTCAAGGGTGAGATTGGTAATGAATTCACTTACCATTATTTCATCAAAACCTTGGAAATTTTCAATGAAAGGTAGCCATCCATTGGCTCTAAATAATGCTACAGAAGCTTTGTCTTTATGAAACTTTGTTGGATCCTTCATCTCTGATTTTGTCTTCTGTCTCATTTCTATGTAGAGTTACAGTCAGCTTGATTCCTTTAAGTCTAATTAAGATGTAGACTAATCTTTTCTTGAAGTTAGTAGGCAACAGTCATTGAGGATTGGTAGACCAACTTCTATTGAAGTTTGTAGAAAGGAAATGGTTCATTTAAAATACTACAGTTGCATGAGTCCATAGTTTGGTATGATGATTTGATACAGTTAGGTGTTGTACATTTCTACAGAGTGTGCCAGCTATTTTGTCTCATTAATATAATTTATGTGAAATGATGATGTGTCATATTGATGGTGACAGTGATTCATTATTTCATTTAAAACCTCTTTTTATGATGTCCCATCATTATGATACTTGATGACTCAATTAATGATATCAAAGCTACGCACTTATCCATAAACTTTTAGCGGCTCAGTTGCATGCTTTTTCATTATGGAATGTGTCATTCTATTTTGGAAGATTCAAATTTGGGTCATCTCTAGAGAATAGTGTCTTAATAAAATTGAAGATAATTAGTTAACTAAACATAGATAAATAAAATATGTCTTCCTTACTTTAACCTTAGACGTTATCATTTGCTCACCATGTGTCCTGCATAAATAGGTTTGCATAGATTAGTTTATTGCATGGAGACAACCAATTATAGTGTCATGATGAGATTTTCTTATAAATTTTTGTTTTTTCCCTTTGGCTAGCCATTGCTAGTTTTCTATCCAAAGCTCTTTTTTTGCAATGCATAGCCAGCCAACAAGCTAGTTTTCTGGGCATGCATTGTCAATAGCATCCCTAGAAGGATTTTCACTATTGATGTTTTTTTTTTTGCTGGACTATAGGATTATCAAGGAGCATGTTCACTAGAAGAAGTAGAGATTTTCAGAACAGCTACTTGATCCTTTACTTTTTGAATAAATTCATTTTTATTAAGAGGTTTCTGATATAGCTTCAATCTATGTCCATTGACTAACAAAGCTCTTCTACTATCATCGATAGGTATCAGCGTAATAGAACTATTTTCATAGACCTATTTAATCTCATAAGGTCTCAACCATCTTGTTTGTAGTTTTCCTTTGAACTGTTGAAATTTAGAATCAAAAAATAGTGCCCAATCTCTTTTCTGAAACTTTCATTGCTTGATTTGTGCATCATGCCAAAATTTTATTTGATGTTGTACCAGTTCAGTTCTTTGTAGTGCTTCCATCCTCATTTCATCAAGTTGATTAAGTTGTAGGAGTCTTTCTTTCTATATTTCTTCTAATTCAATTCTTACTTCTATAGCTATTTTCAAAGTTTGTAACTCAAATTCAATAGAGAATAAAGGCTTCTTACCATAAACCAATTCATAAGGTAAAAATCTAGTTGTTATTTTCTAAGTAGTATTATAGGCCCAAATAGCTTTTGGTACCTTATCTACCTAATTCTTTTTACTGTAATTAACAACCTTAGTTAAAATGGTTTCCAATTCTTTGTTGGTGACTTCAACTTGTCCATTAGCCTGTGGATGGTATGAAAATGTTTTTATGTGTTGAGTTTGATACACTTGCATGAAATTCTTTATCATGTTTGACATGAAATGCGGTCCTTGATTTGAGACTATCTCTCTTGGAGCACCAAATCTTTGCATGATTTTGAAATATAAGAAATTAACTACCATCTCCTCTCTTGCATGAGTTAATGCTTCCACTTCTGTCCACTTGGTCACGTAGTATGTACATACTAGGAGATATTATTTTCCTCTAGAAGGAGGATCCACTGGACTGATAAAATCAATTCCCCATTTCTCAAATGGTTCTAAAACTAATTGAGGATGAGGGTGCAGAGGCATCTATGTTGAAAGAGTAGGCTATCCAATTTACTGACAAACATCACAGTGTTTGACATATCTTTTTACTTGATGATGAAGATGAGGCCAATAATATCCTGCTCCCAAGATTTTATGTATGGTTCTTTGAGCTGATTAATGACCTCCTCCTGGTTCATCACGACAAGCTCTGATGATATCATAAGCTTCACCATTTGTCACACACCTGTGAAACACATGATCAAGTCCAAGTTTAAATAACATTCCATTAATCCATTTAAAATAACTTTCTTTGATTAAACGTTTCGTTTTTTTGTGAAAAGTGCATAGGAAACTTCCCTGTGGTGAGGTAATTGGCTATATCAACAAACCATAGAGATTGTGCTAAAATAGAAATTAATTTTTCATCTAGAAATTCATCTTCCACTGGTTCTTCTTCACCTGTAGTGTTCATTCTTGACAAGAACTCAACAACCACATTAGACTTCCCAAGTTTTTCTAGAATAGTGACATCAAATTCTTATAAGAGCAATGGCCATCTAATAATCCTACCTCCCATAATTGGTTTGTTGGTAAGATATCTAGAATCTAAATGGTCTATATAGAAAAATAACTTGTAGCTTAATATGTAGTGTTTGAATTTTTTAATTGCATAAATTATAGCTAAGAATTCCCTCTCAGTTGTGGTGTAATTTCTTTCAGCAAGTGTCATGTTTTTGCTAATATAATATATAGCATACATGTTATCCTCTTAATCTTTTTATCTAAGAACTACTCCTAGTGTGGTATTGGAAGCATCTATATATATATGGAATGGCTTAGTCTAATCTATTCCCTCAATACTGAAGCAGTAACAAGTTTAACTTTGATGGTCTCAAAGCCCTGTTGGCAACTATCACTTCATTCGAATGTACTATCTTTTGTAAGCAAGGCAAACATAGGGGTAGCTATTTGGCTAAGCGTATCTATGAAGTGTCTATAGTAACCAGCATGTCCCAAAAAACTCTTAACTTTAGTTTGTGTTTTTGGAATGGGTAAATTGGAGATTATTTTGACTTTCTTTGGATCTACTTGAATGCCTTTTGTAGAAATATGGTGTCCCAAGACTATTCCTTCATCCATCATCAACAAACATTTCTCATGGCTCAAAGATAATTGATGTTCCTCACATATGATCAGTACTCTTTCCAATTTGGTAAGAGTTTCTTCATAAGTTTCACCATAAATAGTGAAATCATCCATATATAACTCAACGTAATCATTTGTAAGGTCAGAGAAGATTGCCAGAACTAATCTTTGGAAGGTTGATGGAGAATTATAGAGTCCAAATGAAAGTACTCGATAAGGAAAAGTTACCCAAGGGTAGGTAAACATGGTTTTATCTTGATTTTCAGCTGCTATTGTTATCTAGTTATACCCACTAAACCCATCCAAGAAAGAAAAATATTTCTTTCCTGCCAAGTTATCAAGAACTTAATCAATGAAAGGTAAAGGAAAGTAATCTCTTAATGTTGCTTTGTTTAGTTCTCTATAATCTACAAATACTCTTAACTTTCTATTTTTCTTGCACATAATTACTAGAGGTGACACCCACTAGCTATCTGAGATGGGGTAAATAAACCCAACTTTCAGCAACTTTTGGATTTCTATTTTGACTATTTCCTTTAATGTTGGGTTTATTCTTCTTTGTGGTTATCTTATCAGTTTGATAGATTCTATGTAAATATGATGAGTGCATATGCTGGGGTGAATTCATTTCATGTTGGTATAATCTCAAGCAAAAGCCTTGGTATGTCTTTCTAATACTTCAAAGAGTTGATCTTCCTCTTCATTTATTAACTAACTATTGATGTTCAAAATCTTTTCAGGTAATACCATGATTAGTTTTATACCTGGGTAGTTATATTCTATTTGCTTAAACTCACTAATTAATGAGTTTAGAGGACATGGATGAGGAAGTAGCTTATGAAACATAGTTACATTATCAACAAACCCTTTTCTAGGAGGAATCAGTCTTGCTAAGGAACAATGAAATGCATCTAAGAAATGAGTTTGTTGTTGTTCTACCAATTTCCACACACTTTCTTGAATCAATCTATGATTATATGATGAAGAAGTACTAGAAGAAGTAGAATTAGAGGTTTCATAATATTTTATTCAACCTAAGAATCCTGAACTAAGGCAGTCCATTATTTTTGGACTAGCCAAGTCCGTAGCTTTTAGACTGGCAGAGTATGTAGTTTCCAGCGTAGCAAAGTCCATAGTTTCTAGATTGGTAGAGTCTGTAGATTCTAGGTATATGTCTCCATTCAATTATTTTAAGTGTTTTTTAACTATGATCATGGCTAAGGAGGAAATGTTGTTTAATGTGTTTTCTGATTCATCCACCCAAAGTTCTTGTATGTAATTTGTTGATGGTTTTACAGGAGGATACAAGGAGATACATTTAGATTTTAACCCATTAGAAATGGTCATGTCTCCTAACCTGCAATCAATCAATGCTGCTACAGTAGCCAACCATGGTCTACCTAGGATTATAGGATATCCTAGATTCTTTGTTTTGGGTTACAAGACCATGAAATCTACTGGATATTCCCAAGATTCTATTATCACTTCAACATTTTCTATAGTCCCCTCTGGTTTCGTTATCGACTGGTCCACCATTTGAAGAATGGTAGTTATGGGTTGCATTTTCATAAGAGATAATGCATGGAGAGTATCAGTTGTCATGACATTGATTGATGCTCCCAAATCTACCAAGATGTTAAGAATTTCTTTTCTTTCAATTGTAACTGTCATCACTGGGCTTCCTAGATCTGTATATTTTAGAACTAATAGTTTTTCTGCTAATAAATCAGCAACTTTTCCATCAACATGACTGGTTTTAAGATATTTCACTTTCCTCTTAGGTGTCTTAATATAAATGTTTTTGATGATCTTATTTAATTTAGGTATATCCCTAATAGGTTGTAGAAGGGGTACCTCAATATTGATCTTTTACAACTCATGGACCAAGTTTGAGTCTGGTTTAGTATTAGTTTCTCTTAGTCTTTCAAGAAAAGGAACTACTAGTGTAGTAATGTTTATTTTGTTTATTTTAGGGCTCATTTTGATTTTAGCTTCTCCAATGCTTAATTGACATGACTCAATCTTTTCATTTTCATCAAAAATCTCAAAAATGAGAATTGGAGGTTTTTGTATAGTTTTCCCTGATCTCAAATGTATGTCTAAACACTCAATAGCTCCAACATTGATTGTTTCTTCCTGTTCATTAACATAAATAGGTGTTGGTTATTTATTTTTTGGATTTTCTATTGGTTGTGTAGGCATTGAGGGCTGATTGATTTGTCCTTGTTGCTAAATAACTGGGGGTGGCATAATGGTTTGCTATTGAAGTGGTGTTCTTAGTTGGTTGAATTGTGACTGTGGGTTCCACTGTTGATTCCATTGTTGATATGGCTATGGCATCCATTGCTACTATGGTACCCATTGTTGTTGTGGCTGTGGCACCATCCATGAAGATGTTGGCATCCAATCTTGTCTTGCCCATAGATTTTGAATTGATGGAATTTGAGGTTGATTCCAAAATGGTGAAAGAAATGAAACATTTCATGGTGCCATCCATGGATTAATTGTATTTCTTGCAATAAACTGTCTTTAACCCTAGTTTTGTGAGTCAAAGTTTTGTTTTTGAATATAATTTACTTCTTCAGTGGACTGGACTTGTGTTTTCATTTGATTCTTTAAAATAGGTAGAAGGGTGCAATATTTAGTATCATGATCTGTTGCATCATAGATCCCACATGATAAAACATTATTTTTATCTAGGGGGTAGTCTCTAAGGGCGTGTTTCTATCTGTACTTAGGATAGTAGATTGCTAAGGGTTTTATTGCATTTGTTTTAGCTTGAAGGCTATCCAAAGTATTGTTTAGTGTAACCAGGATATCTATTAATTTCTCCATTAATTTATCCACTTCATTAGATTTCCCCAACTTTTCTTTCCTAATTCCAGGATTTGTTCAAGAGTAATTAGTTCAAACCTCAAAATTTTGATTGAAAGTCAACTTATTTATATCTCCTCTGCCCATCAGATTTAAGGCATCTCTAGTGTCTTCATCCAGTTCTTTCAAGAAAACCAATTTTTAAATGTCTTTAGTGATTGGATAATTGCTTCTTTTAGAGTGAACATGAATCTATCCAAATAATCCTCTAAAGATTCATCCTCATTCTATTTGATTTTGAAAAAATCCTCTTTTCTTTCTCACACTCGGCAATAATGTTGGTATTTATTCAAGAATTCTATTTCCATGTCATCCCATGTTCTAATAGAATTGCCAGCTAAACCCATGAACCACCTCATAGCTGCATCTTTAAGTGTAGAGGGAAATAGTTTTAATTTTTGGCTATCAGTTTTGTAATCATAGGTTTGACATAACACCTTAAACTCAAATAGGAATTGATCAGGATCTTCTATAGATCATCCCTAGAAATTGGGTAGATTAACTGGTGAAATATTTTTCATATAAGTTTTATCATTAGGATCTACAATAATAGGAAAGAAAAAAGTCCTTCCTGGTTGTGAAAATTATTGATTTCATTGGAGAGCCATTTCTTCTTTTGATGATATTTCAAAGCTAGGATGATCTTTCCATTGAATGTTTATGGTTTCAGTTATGGGTTGTTCCAAGTTCTCAGAATTTTCTTTAGCTATGGATCTTTAAAATGCTTCTTCTAAGTCTTTAGAAATCTCTAAATAATGTCTTCTTGTAAGAGATTGATCTTGAAAAATTTGTCCTATGGGGCTTGGATGTGGCAATGGCCTAGTTTCTATCCCAGTTTTAGAAGATTCTTACAAATAGGTTTCACTTGTATCTTCTAGTTCACTACTCAGAGATGTTGAAGGAGTGTCCACTTGTGTTCTTGGTGGAAACTTTGGAATAAATCATCCTTTAGAATCTCTACGATGGTACATTAATTTATTGACTGTTTTGAGATTTTTTTATGATTTTTTAAAAAAATTCTATTTTTCACTCTAGACCAAAAATTATTACCTTACCAACATCTTGTGTTCCCTAGCAACAATGCCAAAAATGATGAGTGTCATCTATCTCCTCATTTAATCAATATTCAATTGATGTCTTATCATCCAGAGCTGGTGTCCAAAGCTATCTGTAGTAAGGTATGGGATGGTAGATATAGAAGGCTACTTATGGGGGTGCTTGTTGATCCTATTCTAACTTTGAATAAAGAAAAGAATGTGTCCTAAACTATGTGATTCATGCTTTTTATATATAAAAAAAAAGAAATCAAATCAATCCACTCTTTTGCTAGAAGTAAAAGATCACACTTCTATTTTACTTTTGTAGGAAAAGTAAATTCGCACTCCTACTTACGAAAGGAAATTTGCTTCATACTTCTATTGTAAAATAAAACATACTTTGCATAGAAAATAAATGAAATAAAAAAATGCTCTTTTTAAAGTATGAATTTGTTTTGATGTTTTTATAAATAAATGCAAATAGTAACAAGATTCTAATTAATTATAACAATGAATTAATAAAACAAAACATAAAATCGTACATAGTTTCTGGTTCTAAGGAGAGTAGGCCCTTGTTCCTCTTAGACTCAGGAACAAAGATTAATCATTGCTAAATAATAAAGTATTAATTCATAGAAATGAAATGATTACAATCTGGATGAAACCTATATGCTTTTGTAATATCCGGTTCTTGATTCTCTATTTTCTCCATATCTTCTATTATATTCATAGCCAAAAGTCTTACACTTTATACTAATACAATAAACTCAAAATAAGATGCAAAAGAATAGGACTCCTTGGTTGATCCCTTCATCCAAAGATAGGAGATTGGATTTTTAAGAGATCGAATTATTTTGATGGAATAAATATCCTATCCAATAATAGTCTTAAATTTTGATTACATACAAGTTTATCAAAAGCAAGTCCTTCAAAATAGCAGGCGATTATTTTCCTTATTTGATTCTAGCTGGAATGGTTCTTTCTTATCCTATCTGGCCTCCAGCTTCCTGTTTGTGGCTTTGTCTTTACAAAATTCTTAGAATGGACCCTACAGAGTCGGGAGGAATGAGCCTACGGATTCCATAGAAATAAGCCTACATAGTCCATAGAAACAAGCCTATAGAGTCCGTAGAAACAAGCCTACAGAGTCCATAGAAACAAGTCTGTAGAGTCTGTAGAAACAAGCCTACAAAGTCTGTAATTCTTCTAGATGGACATAAAAATAGAACATTCACTATACATTACCTATGTCTTTTTCCTAACTATTCTTCACACCAAAGATCACTAAAACATGCTATGTATTAGACATTAATGACAAAGTAAAGGTTTAGTCTTTGGTTCAATATAAATAAGACAAATATCTATTTTCCATGTAATAGTTATCTAAGAATCTAAGATTTTCATAAGATAATATCCTTCAAGAGATGGATTAAGGGAAATATTATGTCAATAATGAGCCATATTCTAAGCTCATCACTTACCAAAAAGCAAGTATGGGTCCTTATAGACTGGTATGTACCACATCAAGATGATTCTTAGCTTTTTAGGAACTCGGCTCAAATAGAACCCTATGTTGTTTTTTGGCAAGGCATCTAGGGAATAAAGGTAAAGAATGAGATATTTGAGGAAGTCCATGTACCATGGCCTTAGAGCTATGCTATTACAAATAACTAGTAGAAAGGTGCCCATATCAATCATGCTATAGTGCAGTGGACTCTATTGTAAAGGCAAAGAGAGAAACAACATAAGATGAAATTGAATATAGGGCAAATAATCGATCCTTTAAAAAATATCTAGTAATGACCTTACCTTCACATAAGAGGATACAAGATTTTGTGCCATTCTTGATCATGAAATCTATCTTAACTTCTTGATTCAAGAGTTGACTTATAAATAAGTGATTTGTTATCAATATAGGGACATAATATACCTTTGTGAGAGTACATGTTCTCATACCAAGAGGAATGGTGATAGTTCTAATTCCTTCTAAAACATACTCTTTATCATCTACAATTTAAACTTGATCTCTAGTGGGTTGATTCGTCAGTGAATTAAATAGTTCCTTGCACCTTGTCATATGCTTGTTAGTGCTAGAGTTGATCAACCAAACATTACTCATTGGTGATGAGGTTTGGGACATAATAAATTTTTTCTCATATGTGATGTCATAATCTACTTTTATGGGTACCTCCTCTTTAGATTCATCATCCTATGGATGTTGTGACACTACATGTCCACATTGCTTCCATCATTGAGGATGTATTTTTTATTTATGTAAATTATCTCTACTAGATTACCCTCTTGACTAGTTGAGCTTTGTGTCAAGGCATTATAGTAGTAGCTATCAATATCATGTGTATTGGTGGCATAAATATGATACCATTTTTTTGCCTTCTCAAATTTATACTATTGTTATGAATACTTTGGTGGTCTTTTAGAGAAATTTATACCACATTTATTGGAAATCAAGGATTTATCCTCAAACATGTCTTGCATGGACTGGATAGCTTCTTCTTGTTGAAGAAAATTTACTATTTCTTCGAAAGACACTACTTTCTTTGTGATGTTTAGTTTCATGACGAATGTGCAAAATTGAGAGGAGAGAGCTCTCAATGTGATCAAAACTAATAGCTTATCCTTAATAATTTCTTTAAGTTTAATTAATTATGCACATAGTTTTGATGCCCAACATAATAAGTCCTCAACTTTCTCACCATCTTTCATATTGAGATTGTGAAGCTTGGACTAGAGATGGATAATCTTTGTCTAGTTTTCCACCTCATAAATGGTGGATAAAATGTCCCATGCCTCTTTCAATTTTTTTCATCTTGAATATGAGGTTAAAGCTCACTAGTGACATTAAATGTTATCAACATTAGGGCTTTTGCATTTGACTTGTCATAGTTTTATCGCTCATCAACTCTGATAGGATGGGTCACCGCACCAGTGATGATGCCCTATAATTCTTTGAATTGAAGAATCAATCGCATCTTCATCTTCCATGTGGAAAAATTTGGCCCTTTGATAATTTTTTAATTGGACAAGATTAATTTGGATTTAGACAAAAAAAATTATTTGTACAATATTTCACAATGCTAACAAAATAGTATTTATTACTTTAAAATTCTTTATTAGAGAGATGTACCTTATCAATAACACTTTATTTTCTATATTCACCATGCTTATACTATGTACATATATTGGATACCTCTATGGAATCTAATAATGATTTTTGAATCTTCAAAAAAAAAATCCACACAATTGACCATTGATTTTTAGTGTGCTTAACATATAGTGCTTTGCATACAACTTCACTACAAACCTTCCTCTTACATAACTTTCATCGTGCTTAGTTGTATGATCTAAAATTTACCACATAAGATCCTCTCACATAGGAGATTCCATCCATATATCAATCTAATCCTAAAACATTCACACGTGTGAGATATGACATCAATAAATAGTTTACTCGACTCTATTTGAACATAAAAAAACATTGTCAAAATGCTTAGTAGCTCAACTTTATAAATGCATATATTTTATCATGTGATGTGAAATTTGGTGCATAATAACTAGGCATAAAATTAATCAAACCCATATGATTGACTTTTCTTGACACATTCACACATGTGAGATAGGACATCATCAAAATACCTACTCAACTTTTCTAGCCACACGTAAATTTGGTTAAGTATGGGAAAATAATGTTAAAATGATTGAGATCCCAACTTTGCACCTACATATCTTTGACTGATTTTAGGCACATGAATTTAGATTTAGTGCATAGAAACTAGGGACTAGTGTGATCACAACCATATGATGAACTTCCCTAACTCATCCACACATGGTAATGATGATGTTATCAAACTACCTACTCATATTTTTTGCCACTAGACCTAAAATGTCTAGATGAAAACTATGGATTACCATATGAATTCTACATATGCGCACAAACTCTCCAATCGCCCTTGAACATTTATAAGACTCCTTTCACATGATCAAATCACCCTAAACATCTCTAATCATACTAAAACTGAAGATCAACTAAGCCAACTTCAATATTTATAGAACAATCACATTGCACACTTTGTCAATGTCACTTAGGCTTATCAAAACACTTCATCCACTCATTAGGACACCTCCATGACATCACCATGACATTTATCTTCAATCACTCTCATAATAATAACTTTATCCCCCTTTGACGAAATGACAAAGTGGGCACCAACCAATCCTTAAGACCTAAAAATACCATCAATAGAAAAGGACCATCTTATAAAGATGATACAAACTCCCCCTTACCTTAAGCTAACCTCTTCTTGCCTAGAAAACTTCCTCTTTCTCTATGCCAACACTCTTCTTCAACCAAGCACTGCAACCAATGAAGAAATAACACACAAAAGAACTGAAATATGATGGAACTCACCACGAAAAATTTGAGATGGACTCCCCATAAGATTTATGAGACATTTCACATTTTAAGCATCTTCAGATCTCCACACACCATTAGGAACCAACATACAAGCTTACTAGCCTTCTCTTTCAAACCACCTCAAAGACCACAACCAAAATGTAATACCACATACCAAATAATAAACATGCTCTAAAAAAAAATGATAACATACTAAAAAATACTCATGTTTTTCTCTTTTGGAGAAACTAAAAAAAAAAGCACATCTTCAAGACTAGGCCTATCTAGACTCCTTGTAGCCCTACATGGAACTTGTAGAGCCCACAAATTTCTATAGACACAAATTCAAGACCTGAAATTTCATATCTATATCACTCTTATATGTCCCCTCAAGCACACCAATTTTCAACAACTAGATCATGCTATGAAATATACTTACTTCACAAACCAACTACCCAATTAGGCCTCCAACTTCACAAAAACTTGAATAACTTGAGAACCAAAAACCTTCAAATCTATATGAATTTTTATTTGACAACCCATTTGTCCCATTCAACATATTAAGAAGACTCAGACCTAAACTCATAAGGTAGACCACTTTTCTAGTAGAGCCCAAAACCCTAGAATCTTAAAACAAACAAGATCAACACAACACTTTCCAATCAATGTCCACCTCTAAAACTTCTTATACAATTGGAGACAACCATTATACACTTTTGGACCAATATTTGAGCTTCCATCCCATTGGTAACATTGACTTCCTATAGCCCATTTTAGGACCTACAAGCTATTAAGCACAAACTGGGAAATTTGAGATCTAACAAAAATCTCCAAATTGACTTCAACATACCTTCAGATCACAAAACCACCTAGAGCATGCTATAAAAAAGTCAACAAACCTTTCTATGTAAAAATATCATCTTGACAAATCATAAATCCTCCTTTGCCATTTAGGAACTTTCAATCTGACCTTGTAAATTGCTCCTTATACGGTTATCAACATCATGACATCACCACATCATATTTTCCACCTAGGCATGCTTATTCCAACTAAGAACACTCAACTCTAGTCTTCTAGGACCATCTCAAGAACACCATAGCAACACTTGCTTCTCCATTGAAAAGAGTCTCTAAATAATCATAAATAAAGACATCCTTTGCACCATAATGCTCTAAAACAAAGTGAAGCTAGGAATGGCCCACATCTCTTCAGTAACCACTAGAATCCTCTTATAGTTATAATATTTATTGCTTTTATTCTTATTATATTTATTCTAAACTATGACAACTAGTCCTTTTCTATATGACTCTCCTTCTCTTCTAAGATAGAATTGACAACACATAGAGTAACTATGGAGTCTTGACATACCTTTTCATTTGAAGAATCAACCTTGCATCTTGGAACCTCATCATTAGGGACTATCAATTGATGTTATTTATATGAATATTTCTTAACAATTATAGGATATTCACTTGGATCCATATACATCTTATGACTTACCTCAACCAGTACCTTGGTCTTCTCCTTGAACTTGGTCTCTTCATTTACAACATGAGTAATCAATTAAAGCTCTTAGTACTCTTCACATTTTAAAGCACTCTTCACCATAACAAATAGATTACTTAGACCTACATACTCATCATAAATCACACTTACCACCTTTAGCTTCCATGAGTTAACTTGCCTTCTTTGTTGCACTCTAGGATCCTAATTACATTTATTCTGACTTAATGGCCTTTGTTTGCAGAATCTAAAAATGTGACCTCTATATTCATAGTTGTATAAAATCATAATCCTTGATGGAAACTCAGTTTGTTGTACCTTGTTTGGATAAAAACTATCAATGTGTCCAATGTCATGATAACTAAAACAATTTTTTATTTTTAAGAAGACTTACCTTTCCTTTCCTTATTTGGACATTGCTTAGCGAAGTGTCCTTCACTAAGATAGTTGAAACACGTAACCTTGCTCACACCTTTTGATTGATGAACCCCATCATAGTTCCATACAAATTCATTTTTAATAGGTCTTCTACATTCTCTAGCTCTATGCCCAAACTAATTACAAGTATAGCAGTAACCATTGAAATTTACATACATTATAGCATTTGGTTGTCTAATCTATTTTGTATTCATTCTACCAATACCTTTACTCATTGTCTAACAATTTATCCTTAAAGGCTGATTATCCATGTTCACATTAGTCCTCATTTTATCTTGAGTTGTAGTCTCTGGTTCTTATTTTTATCCAAAACTAGTCTTATCACTTTCATGCTTTTGATCATTCAAAATGTTGTCTAGATCACTTAAGATCTTTTCAAATCTCAAAAATGATATTACCTTACTAGATACCTTCTCTAACTTATATTTCAATCACTAATTTTACTTTCATACCTTACATATTCATCTTCTTTAGCTTTTAGGCTTATAGACAAGATTTCTAATTGACAATTGAGATGTTTGACCATATCTTCATGCTCCTTGGCATCTTCATCCATTCTTGCCTCAAATTCACTAAATTTCTCCTCAAATTCATTGAGTTTATATTTCATATTCTTATTGATCTTCTTCTCAATCTTTGATTCTTCATGAACATTAGTCAATGTAGTCTCATAGTCCACCTTATCTTCATCATCATCTAAATCACTCCAAGTAAACCCCTTTTGATGTGAGTAACTACCTTCCTCAGCCATGAATATATCTTCATCTTCAACAAGACCATCATATTCATGATCATCCTCTGAGTCACTAAATTCACTCTCATTTGATGAGCTATAATCTTATTTGGTGTAGAGACTTTTCTTGTCCTTGAAGTACTTCTTATTATCAAACCTTCTGAATCCATTTTTGATATTATCAGACCTAAAAGATCTCTTACAATCATCATGACCCTAATCATTTTCTTCATAATCATCCTTCTTATACTTATGATGGCACTTATTAGCAAAATTTCCTATCTCACCACAATTGAAGCATTTGAGGGGTAGTTTACCTGTATACTTGCCTAAACCTATTCACAATTTCCTTGAAATCAAATTAATTAGTCCATCCTCATTTATATCATAAATATCATCCTCCTTGAGTTTCTTACCTTGGTACTTCTTCTTTGTATTCATTTCAATATTTAAATTTACTTCTTTCTTTGGTCGTATATCATCATTGTTTCTCATTTCATAGGCAGTAAGGGTGTAATGCAATTGATCAATCTTCAACTAAGTAAGATCATGACTTTATTTTATAGCAGATACTTTTAGATCAAACTTGGGGATAGAGACCTTAATACTTTTTAAACAATAGTAGCCTCTTCAAGGTTCCCTCCAAGACCTCTGATGATGTTCATAATCTCATCAACTTTCTATAGAAAGGATGCCATTGAATCTTCTTCATTCATCTTGAGACTTTCAAATTTCTTTCTGTGAGTCTACAACTTAGCAAGCTTGATCTTTGAATCTCCTTCATAAATGATCTAAATTTTGTCCCACATTTGTTTAGCATATTTAAAATGGATTAACTTAGTGTATTCAGTCTCTAAAATACCACAAGTAATAATATTCATTACCTTGGAATTGTTTTCAAATAACTTCTTATTTGCATCACTAGATGGAAGAATAGTAGGAGCAACATAACTATCCACAATAGATTTCCATACATAAAACCCTAGGGACATTATGTATGTCCTCATCCTTACACTTCAAAATACATAATTAGATCTATTGAACATCAGTGCTTACGTAGTAGAGAAACCTCCTAATGACTACCCATATTGTACCTTGGATCACCTTCAATCTATTAAGCCTTTACTAAAGGACCTACTCTGATACCAATTATTAGAGGTACAAATCCTAAGAGGGGGTGAATTAGTGAAGCCAGATATTTCAATTATAATTATAGTCCTTTTAAATTATTAAGAAATCAACATATATCAACTTGATCAAGCAACATTAACAAGAAAGCTCATTCATTTAATGTACATAGAAGATCAAACACATAACACATAGTTCCTGTGGGAAACCCTCATGGGGAATAAAACCCACTCTAAATCCTAAAACACATGGACTAATTTTCTATAATAAATTACAAACAAGAGACTAATAAACTCCTTTAGACCAAAAAATCTTTATCATATCTTCCTGACCAAAGGTATTTAGTGAAACACTTATTTCACAAGGAGAAACTACCCCTACAGAAGATCAAATCCTTTAGACCCTCCTTTGAACACTAACACCTTAAAAATTATGTATTCAACACCTGATCATGGATCTATTTTATCTAACCCCTACACAAACTCTCTCTCTATCTCAAATAGGCCTCTCACATAGGCATGCCATAATCTCTCTCCTTCACTTAAACTATTCTCATTTTCACACTCAGATCTCTTTGCATATCCTCAAACTACAAGATCACTATTCATACATTATAAATATTTCATATAGGTCATACACACATTCCTCACTCTGCTCTACTCATTAACTCATCCAACTGGGCACTCTACCTCTCCTTCACTCCACAACTCTCACATAGACCTTTTACTTATCTCACCAAAATCTTCTTCAAGCCCTAAAACCATCATATTTAGTTTCACTATATAGAGAGAAATCATGAATTAATAAGATCATAATATTTCTTTTTAGCCACAACAAATTCCTTCACCCATAAGGCATCTCACATGGGTCACACTTAATCACAATCCACTTTCAAATAGGCTTAAGTCACTTTTAGGTCCTATAGAGACCCATTCAGCTCTTTGACACATCTTCGAGCAAACTAAAACATAGGAACACCTGCCAAAATCATGGACCCATTCAACATGATCTATAGGTCCTCCTTAAGTGCCAATAACTATCACAGTATCCTCTTCCTTAAGCACAATTTGGTCAAACAATATTATGTACACACAGTCACCATGAATGAATACATAATTGACTTAGAAACCTTTGTTCATACTACATACAATTGGTCAAACCTTCATAATTAACTCAAATAATCCTTATGGAGTCTACAACATTTTCAAATAGCTAATTCATTATTAAACACTAAAACAACATCTACATAAGCTCAATTACTCTTCTCGAGTCACTTGTAAAACGCACATGAACACATAGTCAACTTTAAAGCTTAATATCTTTGTCTACACACACTTCCAAATCTTAAAATCCATATTTCTAGATTTGTATTGGATTCTCTACCACTTTTATTTTTATGCCATGAGAAAATTTATCTTTGATCAAAAGCTATGGTCTAAAAAGCATAGACTTATTTTTCCCTTTGTTAAATTTAAATATTCAAAAGCAAATGGTCATAGTTAAATTTAAAACACTATGCTCACATCTTGTGTCTTCTTTACTTAGATTAAACATGCACTGTTGATCTTTTTCTATCTTTAATGCATATTGCACCAATGCCCAGATGTTAAACATCTTACAGTTGACCTTATCTTATGCAATCTGGAAACTTTGAATCAATGTGCTCTATCAATCTTTTATAAGTAGCTCAGTCTTTAACAAACTAAAATAGCTATCACTTTGACCTCTTGAATTTATATGCACCATTGATCTTTATCTATATGATCACCCACTCACCATTGATCCTTAGAAGAATCTTGATCTTTATATTTTATCAACATTAAACATACAACATCTAGCACCATCTTGTTGATTCCTAACATCTTGGAGAAAATACACATCATAGATCTCTTCAAGACTTGCTTGAACATTACCTTGTCCAAAAATTGACTAAGTATGGGGACCATTATAATCTATCTGAGTAGCCAACTTTGAACCTCAATAACTTCTTCTGCACTTAGACGCATGATCTAAAATTTGGACCATATGATCACCTTTCAGAATAGAATCTAACTATGTATCAAATTGATCTTCAAACCTTCACATGATTTAGATATATCTCCATTAAAAATCCTTATCAAAAATTTATGTCATAGAGTCAACTATGCTTAGAACTTACCTATGAGGCCAATTTTTCTCTTGCATAACTTTCAGTGTGCTTAGTTGCATAATCTAAAATTTAATGCATAATATCTTCTCACATAGGTGATTCCATCCATATATCAATCTACTCTTGAAATATTCACACATGTAAGATATGATGTCAAAAAACTAACTACTTGGTTATATTTGAACATAGAAAACATTGTCAAAATGCTTGGGAGCTCAACTTTGCACATGCATATCTTTTGTCACGCTACATTACATGACCTAAAATTTGGTACATAATAAAAAACCACAAAACTAAATAAATGCATATGATAAAATTTTATTTACACCTTCACATGTGTGAGATATTACATCATCAAAATTCTTACTTAGATTTGCTAGCCACATGCAAATTTAGCTAAGTACGGGAAAACAATGTCAAAATGCTTGAGAGCCCAACTTTACACCCACATATTTGACTGCATTTAGGTGCATGACCTAAAAATTAGTGCATATTACGTAGGTAATAATGTAATCATAACCATATGACCAACTCCCCCTAACTCATCTACATGTGGCAATGATGACATTAGCAAACTGCCTACTTAGATTTTTAACCACTAGACCCAAACTATCTAGATGAAAACTATGGACTACTAGATGAATTTCAATTATGTACACTATGCACTTTTCTTTGCCCTTTGTGAATCTACAAGCCTTTCTCACCAATCCCAATAGTAATAATCTTATTATCTATGGTAGTGACTAAAGATTGTTATCTTTGAAATTTTACAACAAAATCAGATTTTGAAGTGATCTCACTAATTGAATGTAGATTTTGGTTCATATCAGGCACATACCTAACATTTTTATATGTATATCAAACTGCACCATTAAAATTGATCTGAACATTACCACTTCATAAATGAGTTTTACCATCTCCCAAAGATACAGATTCATTACTATTATAAATTTAAATAAAATATGCATACCATTCCTTATGGTATTTATAATGGTGAGATGCCCCTGAATCAAAGTACCAAGCTTGATCCATCACAAAATTACCAGTGGAAGCCATGAAAGCAAACTCAAGTGATGTTTCCTTGCCTTCACCTTAGCTACATTCGCATAATGGGCTTTCTTTCTGGGGTTAGCCATACCCTATTATCTTTTCTTGTAATATTTCTTAAGATGACCAAGTTGCTTATATTAAAAACATTTCCACTTATATCTCTTATTAGAACCACTTACTTGTGAAGTTTATATCAAAAAACAATAGTTTTACCAAATTACTTACCCTTTTTTTATTAAGAATGCACTCTCTATATAAGTATATGTTGACAACATTGTCTACTCCTATCATCTCTCCTTCTATAATAGCAATGTGGACAATTTTTTAAAGTCCAAAATTTGCCTCTCAATAAACATGTGAAAGGACTCCATAAATGACTCAAATGAAGGTGGAAGATTATGTAGAACTATTGCAATCAAATATTGCTCATCAATAGGCTTCTACAAAGCCTTCAACTGATCATTGATGTCTTTTATTTGCAACAAAAATTTATAAATGGAACCACCATCCTGCATCTTAGTGGAAATAACAAATTCTTCAAATACAATACCTTACTGACTTCAAAAGCTTGATATTTAGACGTAAGATTAGTTGACAAAGCTAATGCACTGGTCACATTTCTAATCTCTAAGATTAAATTATCTACTACTGATAGTTTTAACAACATTTGAAATACTTACTAGTGTTCCCTATTTCACATTAAGAAACCAATTCATTAAATTCATCCTTAACATGTGGATATTTACCAAGAATGTGATCTACCTGCAATTGTTTGAAATAATTTGGTGTTAGGTTATTTTATCAATAACTAAAAACACTTATATACACTACACTAATTTAAAAAATTGAAATAAACTATCGTGTTCATGTAACATACTAGAAATTGCAAATGTCTAATACCAATTAATTGTTTGTTTTGCATATCGATGCATTTCACAAGTTCTTGGCATGTGTTGTGTCCAATATTTATTTTTAATTTCTCAAAAAAATCCATTTACAATGGATTTATAACTACAAAAATAATATATTTCATTTTAAAATTATAAAAAGATATTAAAGTAGAAAGATAAAAATAAGATCTTAAATGAATGCACTAGTTAGTGCAAGCATTCAAATATTAGTTATTCAAAATTTTACTATGGTCTATGGGAGGGCCATGTTGATAATGTTTTCCAATAGAGTAATCAATTGGGACCATCTGTCTCTTCCTAATAATCAAATCATTAGACCACCTAGTTGAATTCCTTTTATGAGGATGTTGATTCATAATATTCAATTCACCCTCCCTATTCTATGCAATCTTCTTTTCATGATTATCTATTCCTTCAACTCCCAACCTTTTTTATGAACCCAATTTTTCTCAGTCTTCATTGAGTACTCATTCTCTATAGAAATAAATGCTCTTTCATCATATTTAATCAAAGCACTTTTGGAGGTTAGGTGGAAATTATTGTTTGAAATGATAAATTGTTGTCTTTGTTGCAAAACCAAATTAAAAAAATAAGATAGGTTAAAAAAAAATACAAAGTTAAAAATTAAAATGAGCTTTAAAAAATAAAAATATATCATAGCACACCTTGGCCATGTTTTTTTGTGTGATTGTCTAACAGAAGTCAATTCAAATGTGGGATCAAATGATAATCTTGTAGAATCTTGAATATGACAAATAATTTTTGTACTTGTGGAGATAGGTAGAAAATGTGTAAATTCCTCTACAATATCTTTATGATCATAAAATAGTGATTTGACCTACCAAAACAATTCAAATTATCAAATTCTTTGCAAAGGAATTGTAGCTTAAAAGGATTTAAAATTAAAATCACAATCATGCTCTTTTTTTAATAAGGTATACCTCCTGATATATCATTGATTTACATGTTTCCCTTTGCATACATATCTAGTATAAGCATAAAGCTCTTGTAGACATATTCTTAATTTTGAAAGCATGTCTAGTCATTATAAATTAAAATATCATAGGGGAGGTACATAAACTTAAAATCTATAAAAATGAATATTCCATTCAATGCTTATATACCAATTCACCATTTCTAGAATAAATCTAAACATTTTGAAATAGAAATATATATATAATGTAGCTTTCATATGCAAAATTATTATGATTCCTTCTACATCTCCATGATTACCGTAATCTTTTTAATATAATTTATGGCTCCGTTAAACCCAACTTGTTGT
This sequence comes from Torreya grandis, assembly GCA_037957365.1. NCBI lineage: Eukaryota > Viridiplantae > Streptophyta > Pinopsida > Cupressales > Taxaceae > Torreya > Torreya grandis. The sequence continues at coordinate 501,576 of JARHVA010004013.1, read as the reverse complement.
TCCTTTAGTGAAAATTCTTTGGAAGAAAATAAAATTTAATAGCCTTTAGGTAGGACGTTATTAAAATTCAAAACAAGATGATAATGACCTTTAAACAAAACTTTCAATTTGGTGATAATTTAAAAGATATCATATCTATAAAATAGCCAAAAATGATATTTATATTATTTCAAGATATATTGTTAAGTAAATCTTTGGAAGATCATCTTTATCCATTGATTATACTAAATAATGATTTAAAATGATTACATACTTTTTTAATATAAAATTTTATATGATATGAATAAACTCTAGGAATTGAAAATATGAAAATAATTATATCCACTTTTTGAAAAAATATTATCACCTTCTTATCATTGTTGAATTATGACCTTTCAAGAACATTCAAGTATATAGTTAAAACCCGTTACACAGTCATATACAAAACCACCAATCCAAAAGCATAAAATCTAGCAGATTTGGAGCCTAAGTCCATTTTAAAGAGTTGTAAATGTATATATATGTACCTATTATTTTCTATGGAGGCCCCATTACAGAACCCCTTGAAATTTTTAAAAACTATTTTTCCTTGTTCTGTATAGCTTACCCAAGTATCCATAGCATTTAAAATCTACTATCAGTAGACCAAAAAGTTCACTAGGTATGCACATACATTTGTTGATAATTGGGCATACACCCAAGATTTCAAATGAGAACAACAAAAATGTAGTCCACACACATTCCATGTAGATAGAATAGTACCCTAGTTAGTTATTGAATAAATTATAATAATTGAATATATTTCCTATTTTGGTAAGTCAATACCTTAGAAGTGTGGTTAAAGAAATAATATTAGTCTAAATTTTATTCTAGTTTATAAATATGAATGAATAATGACCTTTGTTAAGGTAATACTAATAATTTATTGAAAGGTTGTAGAAGCTTGGAAACATTTCTCCTAAATAACCAAGAGGGAAGTGTGAATGAAACTGGCATGATAATAACTGTGAGAATATTTGTAATTATAGACTAAAACTTAATAAGATCACCATACGTGGGTTTTTTTTAATGGAATCATTTTACATTTCAAATAATATTGATTTAGGATATCTCACCAAATAAGGGAAATCATAAGCTAAGTAGTTATCAACATGTATAAGTAATCCTACAATAATAAACATGGAAAACACAACCCAAAAAATTTCAAAGATTACAATAATTATTCATTCAATTGGAAACACCTTACACATTATGGGGATTATGCATTGATCAATTAACCAAAGTAAATGCATAAAATTTTCACTACATTACAAGGATAATACTACTTTGTGCACATGGAATTTAGAATTTGCTCAAAAGATATAATATAAAACATAGTACATGGCATATTTTTGAATATGTATATTAAATAGAGTATGATATTTTATTACATAAAATGCATTATACATTATTTGAAATGTTAGCTGTTGATTAATTTTTTAGAATTGTTATTCACAAAATGGCATTGACCTTTTACCAAAATAAGAACACATGTAATGAAATAAAGTGAAAATATCAATTATTTATATTTATATTGGCCCTATGAAAAGTATGCCTATTCATTTTTGTCCTCTTTAGATGAGGAAAAATAGTAATAGATGATGTATCATGCACATCATGTTGACCATCCCCATCATCCTAATATCTTGTTTGATAAACTTCTGGGGGTTTTTATTGATAAAGTGTAGGAAGGTCAATGGATTCATTATGTGTAATAATAATATTATCACATGTCCCCTCATGCTCAATTTCAATTGCTCCCACTAAGGAGTTTGAGTGTTTTGCTTCCTATTACACAACATATCTTAGTTAATTAAATTATCATAATATCTATAGTTAAATAATGTTTTATATTAGTAAAAACTATAATAATATTTTCTTATATTCATGTTCAATGATCAATTTCTCCCCTTGATCTAACATATTTTATCGAAGGCATTGGGAACCATAAATAAAGCTTATTTCATACCTTCCTCTGAAGATTCCTTTTGAAAATGGTGAACCTAAATGTACAAGATAATATAATGTATAAGGTAAAATTTTAAATCAAATACATGAAACTCATAACTTTACAATTTATTCCTAAAAAAAGATAAAAATAATAAAACTATTTACCTACCAAGCTACCACAAATGCTATTGTACCCACCAGATCCTAATTTATGAGACCCAATGCTTGAAAACCTAGATTGTATTGCATGTGTTAAGTCTCAAAGGCATTGTTTACCTCCTTCTCAAGTAGATGGCCCATAGTTTGGATTTTTTCTAACCTTCTTCTTGTATTTTACATCTTTAATAAGTTCCTCGCATGTTGCTTGGTCTATAATCCAAGCTAGTTAGGGATATCTTAGGTCCTTTTTTAACTTAAACCTTAATTTTTCTCTTTTGAAATGAAAATATTTCTTTGAATTATCCATTATAACATCCTTGTTTAAACTAGGATTTCCAAACTCTCTTATGACATCTTTAAATAATTCATCTTTCTTATAATTGATTTATCTTCTCTAATCTATGTGGATGGTATTCCCGAATAGGCTTTATACATGATGAAATAAAATTTGGAAGAATTTTGACCCCATTTCATCTTTACAGATATTTCCTTTTGAATTTAGTAAAAGTGTAACTTCCTTTTTTCACTTTGTGCTCACCATAGATATTGTTATAGTCTTAGGGATTGAATTAGGTGCCTATATGGGTATATTAGGGGAAGTAGTGATCATTTCTTATATGTATAACATGAATATTAATTTGTTAATAAAGTAGCCAAAATCATAAAAATATTTATAAAGTATGAATATACTTTCATAAACACTATATACGTAACAAAAACATTGGACTAACAACTAAAAAGCAAGTATTAGTTAGGATTATTGTGAATTCTTTAAAAAAAATACTAAGATCTAAAAATTCAAAAGCTTCAAATTTTAAAAAAATATGCCAGTTATGAAAAAAAACAATTGCTTAATTAATATTATTGTAATATTATTGAATATATACCTCTTCATGTGCAACATATTTCAATAATGCTTTCTCCCATAGCTGAATTTGTTTAAGTACTTGTTGTCTACCTTAAAAAAAATTTGGAGAATCTAGTAGGAGCCTTAATAGTTTTGACTATGATTCTATAAGGCTCCATAAGAAAACTTTTTCTGGCGTTGTAGTGAAAATTTGGATAGAGTCCTTTAATCACATTTTTGAAAAAACACAAAGTCACATAAAACAAAACAAATTAATAATTAAAAAACACATGCAAGTTACATTTAGCATATACCAACTTCACCAAAAAATAAATAGAAACATATAGAATACTTTATTAGAATACTTTATTTTGATTAAGTTTTCATATATCAAAATAAATTAGTAATATTCAAATTGAAAAAAATTATAATCATCTTCACATTTTTGTGTTTACTTCACATAGGTAATGATTATGTCAAACTTTTAAATGTTTAGATTGGGTTTGAGTGTGGTGAATGCTCCTCTCCCTATAAAAATTAAACATGCCCTTCAAATACATTGTTAAAGAGCACAAATTTTTAAAATAAAAAGAAATAATGAAACATGTCTAATTGACAAATATATATATGCAAGTTATATGAATTGACATTGGAAGAAATAAATAACACACCACTGAAAACATATCAAGTACATTCCAAATTCCTTTTCATGTATTAAAAAAACATAATCAATACTCTATTTTATTTTTTTGTTAAATAATGTTGTGTCCTTACAAGGTCCATAGTAAAGTGAACATGATGATCAAACTATTGGTGTAGAATTTTATCCTACAGGTTTTGTCTACATGGTTCATTATACTTGCTTAGGGTCTTAAAGGCTATTTGGTTCATTTGGAAAGATTAGTCCCACATTCATTGGAATGTGAGGTTTCACTATCTCTCCCACCTATATATGTACCTCTCTCCCTTTGTATTCTATATCCAAATTTAATGAATATTTTGGCTTTCTCCATTTTGATTTGTCTCATGCAATTATCTTTTATGCTTTCAATTTGCTACAACTCTTTGGTTGTGTGCACTCACTTATTATCTCATGTGACCATTCGACCTTTGTATTCTCCTTATCTAGATAGGGATCAAACTCCAATATGGTATTAGAGCCACCTGTGATAAACATTTTTCTATTTATTCACTGCTAAGATTTATATGAAATCTTGAGATTTATTACATGAGAAGGATCATAGATATGTATTGTTTTTCATTAAGATCTATCCATTCCTTTTATCATACATTTGCACGCTTTATAATGTTGGAATATGGAAGTTGTTTGGAGATATAATTTTCTTTTAGTTTGATAAAATTCATGACATCTTGGAAGAAGGCATTTTTTACTTGAGAAAACATAGTTTCCATCACATTGTCTTTTTTGTGGCTTCCTAGTTCAGACCTAATATTTAATTTGCATGCCTAGTTTTCCATCTGCCTATTGCAATTGTTATTGCTTTTGAACCATAGTGAATCATGTTGAAATTTTTCTAGGTTTGGTGCACCTTGGTCTTATATTTCTGGTTCATTTTGAATTTTTTAATTTTGGTAAGAAATGCAAAAGTTATGATGTTTTTAGTAACTTCTACACAAAAAAACTCAAATCTTATAATCTAAAGATTATTATTGAAAGTTTCTTCCAAAACAAGATAAGTCTACTCAAGTTTGCCCTAATGTTTATAGAATGTTAAATTATTGTTTTAATGGATTGATTTAAAATAAGGGAAAATAGGCTACTTTTATTTTAATGCATAATTAATGCATAAGAAGATTGGTTAACTTTAGCATTGTTAGTGGATTTTTTTTTTAAACAATAATTTATGGGCAATATTTAAAAAGAAAGTGTTATTCATTTTTTCACTTTCTCACATTGTGATTGCTTCCTTGGACACATTATTGGCTAATTTTTTTGTCATCTTTTATTTACAAAAATTTGTCTTTTTGACACATGCACTAATTACTCTAGAGGCACTATCGACTAAGTCTGACATCTTTAGACCATGTGTTTAAAAAATTTGTGGGGCTCACCATTTCATATTTCAAGGGGGTGTGTTATTCCTTTTTTTTCCCCTCATTTCATTCTACTTGTACTCTCATTTTTGTAACAATTTCAACTTGCACTACTACTACATCTCATTTCTACACTAATGGATTCAAGTTCAATCAACCCACTAACTCCTTTTAACTATCATGAATGGAAAATAAAGATGATAATCATTCTAAGGAGTAAGGGTTTGTATAGGGTAACCATGGGTAATGAAACTAAACCTATCATATATGTAGAGATAGTTAAGTGGTATAACTATAGTGATGAAGCCTATGGGCTATTATGTCTTTCTATAGCACCTAATCTTTTATTTCACTTAAATCCTATCAAATCACCTCATGATATATGGACCATTCTAGGTAAATTATTTGTGTAGTGAGATGTGATGAGAGGTCATGAGCTTGAGAATTAACTCATTATCCTAAGCCTTGGTAACTTTGACACCCTTCAATATTTCTTCACTAAGTTCAAGTCCTTAAGATTACAGTTGAAAGAATGTGGGATAAAGAAAGAAGATGGCCAACTTGTTATTTCTATATTCTCTAAACTAGGTCCTGACTATTCAGTATTTGCCTCTACTTTTCATGCCACTAAAAATTCTCTAGGCACTACATGGAAAATTCCCTCTTTAGATGTTTTTATTACCAACTTAACTAGGGAGAAAGAAAAGTTGATCTAGATGGGCACATTGAAGTCCACAAAACCTTAAGACCTAATTTATAGGAATGCAAAGACTTCCAACAAAGAGAAGAAGAAGAATAATCAAGAGAGGAATAAAGAATCAACCTCTGCTAAACCAACACTGAAGCCTCCTCTTCTAATGTTAAACCTAAGAAAGAGAAGGTTAAGTGTGTCTACTTATAGGGAAAATGGGCATGATGAAAGTAAGTGCATCAAGAAGCAAATAGATCACCTATTTCATCTCCTAAATAAGAACCACATATGTGTTCTTGAGTCCATCAAGTAGAATTCATCTACCCAACATTCTACTAAGGCAAAGGGCAAGGGGAAAGAGAAGAAAATGGTAATAATCTTGTAGTAATTGCAGTTTCAACATCTTCATGGGTCATTTACTTATGTACTTCTCACCACATGGGCTCTTCACTAGTTCAGTTTTCTTCTTTAGAGCTTTGTAGCATGTCTTATATCATTTTGGGTGATGACACTTCTATACCTATTGTAGGGAGAGGGTCTATTGAAATAGAAGGAGGAACATTTAATAATTTTCTAAGTGTCCCTTCCCTTTCAACCAATCTCCTATCAATGTATAAAATCACTCATTCTACAAATGCATGAGGGTTGAGTTTTTACTAGATTTAATTATCATTAGGGAGTTACATAATGACACTACAATGGTAGTGGGTAATGTAGATCACCAAGCTAGGTTATACACCTTCTCACATTTTTCACCTAATTATCAAAGTGAATTTAACAAACCAATGACCAATTAAGCATAATAAATGAAATGAATGTTGATTTAGGATTCCACATAAATAATTTAGCCTCATTTTGCATTATTTTATGTTTGTATATTTTTATTAGAAATTCATTTAAAAAATGAGGCCTTAATTTAGAGTAATCAAAACAATGAAGGATTATTTGGGACTATGCACATGTAAATTACCTATATGTTTTTTAATTTAATGTTCCTAGGTCATTTTTTGGCTGAATTTGACAAATTGAGGCCCAATTTGGTGTGATTGGAGCAATGAAGGTCAATTTTGGATTATACATAGAATTGACCCATTTTTTTCATTATTTCATGTTTGTAAATAGTTATTAAAGTAAAATTAACAAGCCAAGGCCCTAATAGGTTTATTTGAGAATATGCACACATACTTAACTCATTTTATTTATTATTATGTGTTATTAAATCATTAAAAAGTCAAGTCCTTAATTAAAATCTATTGGAGTAGTGAAGGCTCATTTTTTTAGGTATGTGAAAATAAATTAACCCTCGTTTTATATTGACATAAAATCTGAAACGGTTCGCTAAAGATGGTTTATGTAAATTAAGTTAACTTCAGTTAGAATCAATGTGACACAAGAGTTAGTATTTATTAGAAATAGTTATCTTGTACATTCATAAAATAAAATAAGTAGGTGTGCTCATTCATATGATTCAGTACACCATACATAATAATACTCTAAATTCTCATTTACCTATATTTATATAATAACCACTGAATACAATTTTTGGATATCTCTTTACACTCTACTTTGTAACCCCTTAATACTTAGCATTTTTGTACTTTAACTATCTCCATGCTATATCTACTCTATTACAATGTTATGATATAAATATTGATTTGATGCCTTATAATTCAATATTCATGTCTATGTGATACATGTCATTTCTTCAATCAAGTCATCATGTGTTATTGCAAGGGTCTAATTCTTATTACATTGCCTAGTCAATAGAAGCCTTTGTTTTATTGGTCTATAGTATTATTATATTGTTATGGTAAAGTAAAAGGCTTCATGATATCTATGGTCTGGACCTTAATTGACTAAGAATACTAAGAATACTTTTCATTATTACATGTTCATAGGTTGTTATTAGACTAAATTTGATAAACAAAGGCACATATTAGGTGAAATCATAGTTTTGAAGGTTTATTTTAGGTTATGTGTACATAATTGGCCCCTATTTGTCATTATTTTGTGTTCATAGATCCATATTAAAAATAATTTTGACAAATCAAATACTTAATTAGGAGAAATAATAGTAAAATAAATGTTGATTTATAGATATATGCACTTTATTGATCCTCATTTTTGTTATTGGTGTTATTATGTCATTATTATATTGAATCTGACAAAAAATTACCATAAATAATATCAATTGAATAAATGAATGGTAATTTTTGAGTATGTGCACATAATTAACCACAAATTTTCATTGTTTGGTGTTCATAGGTCATTATTAGATCAAATTTGATAAACCAATGCCCAAATTAAGGGTGGTAAAATCAACAAAGAATGATTTTAGGTCTTATGCATATAATTGAACCCCATTTGTCTTTGTTGTATGTTTGTATATCATCATTAGACATAAATTAAAAAATCAAGGACCTAATAAATAGAAATTATAATAATTGAGAAATATATGAGTATATGTGCAAATGCTTGACCCATGTTTGTCATTATTCAGCGTTCACTCTATGACCTAGGGCATAAGGGTGACTTATGGGGAAAAAATTGTAACACATAGGGGTAAATTTTATACATATGGCCCCCAATAGGCCTTCATTTCTTCAATCTATCATAGTTATAGATTTAATTTGTTAATTTAAAAATAATAATTAATTGTAAACACAAAATAATGAAAAAATAAATTAGTTATTTCTATTATGTCCAAATTTGCCTTTATTTTATTGATCACACTTGATTTGAGGAATGTTTTTTAAAATCCAATCTCATAATGACTTATAAACATATAATATCAACACAAAGGGTTAATTATAACCAAATAGTCTAAAAATATCCTTTATTTCTTTGATTCCTCCTAATTAGGGCCCTCATTTGATGAATTTGGTCTAATAATGACCTAAAAACACCAATAATGAAAAATAAGGGGAAATAAATTTGCATATCCCCAAGTTGGCATTGATTTAGCTAAAACATATACCCAATTAACTTTGATTGATTTTATTTATCACTTATTATTGCAAATTATAGCTCATATAGGGATAATCACACTCTTCATTGACTTTAATTAGTCATTATTTGTCATAATTATCCCTTATTAATATAATAGTTAGTTTATTTTGGGATATTTTCACCCTATTAACTATAATATTCACTATTGATTAAAATGGTGCAATATAAATTAGATTTGTGTATTAAAGCCATGAAATATGCACTCAAAGCTCCTAGCCTAATCCAAATCACAATACCTCAAATTGAAAATAAGGAAAAGATCTATTTCAATAATGCCATAGTGCAGTAGATTCTACCGTAGAGGTAAAGAGAACAACAAAATTTGATGAAACTGGATCTAGGGCAAATAATCAATCCTTAAAAAAAGCTCTAGCAATGACTTTACCTTCACATGAGAGGAGACAAGATTTTGTGTCATTCTTGATCATGAACTCCAACTTAATTTTTTGATTCGAGAGTTGACTTACAGATAAGTGATTTGTTATCAATATATGGACATACAATACCTTTGTGAGAGTACAGGTTCTCATACTAAGAGGAATGGTGATAGTTCCAATTCCTTCTAAAACATACTCTTTATCATCTGTAATTCAAACTCGATCTCTATTGGGTTGATTCATCAATGAATCAAACAATTCCTTGCATCTTGTCATATGCTTACTAGTGCTACAGTTGATTAACAAAACATTACTCATTAGTGATGAGGTTTGGGACATAAGAACTTTTTTCTTATATGTGATGCCATAATCTAATTTTATGGGTACCTCCTCTTCAGATTCATCATCCTGTGGATGTTGTGCCACTACATGTCCACATTGCTTCCATCATTGAGGATGTATTTTTTATTTATTGAATCATCTCTACTAGATTACCCTCTTGAATGGATGAGCCTTGTGTCAAGGCATTATAGTAGTAGCTATCTATATCATGCATATTGGTGGCACAAATATGACACCATCTATTTGCCTTCTTAGATTTATACTATTGTTATGAATACTTTGGTGGTCCTTTAGAAAAATTTGTAATACATTACTCATAAATCAATAATTTATCCTTGAACATGTCTTGCATGGACTGGATAGCTTCTTCTTTTTGAAGTAAATTTAGCATTTCTTTGAAAGACACTGCTTGCTTTTTGATGTTTAGTTTCATGACAAATGTGTGAAATTGAGAGGGGAGAGCTCTCAATGTGATCAGAACCAATAGCTTATCCTTGATCATTTCTTTAAGTGCAATTACTTATGCTCATATTTTTTATACCCAAAATAATAACTCCTCAATTTTCTTGCCATATTTCATATTGATATTGTGATGTTTGGATTAGAGATGGAGAATCTTTATCTAGTTTTCCACCTCATAAATGGTGGACAAAATATCCCAAGCCTCTTTCAATTTTTTTGTATCTTGAATATGAGGTTAAATCTCATTAGTGACATTGAGTGATATCAACATTAAGGATTTTGCATTTGACTTGTCATATTTTTATCAATCATCAACTCTAATAGGATGGGTCATCGCACCAGTGATGATGCCCTATAATTCTTTGAATTGAAGAATCAATCGCATCTTCATCTTCCATGCAGAATAATTTGGCCCTTTGATAATTTTGGAATTGGACAAGATTAATTTGGGTTGAGACAAAAAAAATTATTTATACAATATTTCACAATGCTAACAAAATAGTATTTATTGCTTTGAAATTCTTTATTAGAGAGATGTACATTATCAATAGCACTTTATTTTCTCTATTCACCATGATATACTATGTGCATATCTTGGATACCTATCTGGACTCTAATAATTATTTTAAAGTCTTCAATAGACTTTTCCACACACTTGGTCATTGATTTTTAGTGTGCTTAACATATAGTGATTTGCATAGAACTTCACTACAAACCTTGCTCTTGCATAACTTTCATCGTGCTTAGTTTCATGATCTAATATTTAGCACATAAGATCCTCTCACATAGGGGATTCCATCCATATATCAATCTCCTCCTAAAACCTTCACCCCTATGAGATATGACATCAACAAACAACTTACTTGGCTTTATTTGAGCATAGAAAACATTGTCAAAATGCTTAGGAGCTCAACTTTGCACATGCATATATTTTTTTGTGCTATATTGCATGACATGAAATTTGGTGCATAAGAACTAGGCATAAAACTAAACAAACCCATATAATAAAATTTTCTTGACACCTTCATGCGTGTGATATATGACATCATCAAAATGCCTACTTAGCTTTTCTAGCCACATGCAAATTTGGCTAAGTATGGGAAAACAATGTCAAAATGATTGAGAGCCCAACTTTTCACCCATATATCTTTAACTAAGTTTATGTGCATGACTTTAGATTTAATTCATAGAAACTTGGGACTAGTGTGATCAGAACCATATGACCAACTCCCCTTGACTTGTCCACACGTGGCAATGGTGATGTCATCAAACTACCTACTCAAATTTTTTGCCACTAGACCCAAACTATCTAGGTGAAAACTATCAACTACCAGATGAATTCTGCATATGCACACAAGCTCTCCAATCACCCTTGACTATTGATAGGACCCCTTGAACATGCTCAAATCACCATACACTTCCTTAAACATCTCTAATCATGCCAAAATTGAAGATCAACCAAGCCAACTTCAAGCACACTAGAACAATCACATTGCACACTTTATCATTTTCACGTAGGCTTATCAAAGCACTTCATCCACTCACCAGGACACCTCCATGACATTACAATGACATCTCTCTTCAAGCACTCTCACAATAAGAACTTTATCCCCCTTTGACACAATGATAAAGTGGGAACCAACTGATCTTTAAGACCTAAAACTACCATCAATAGGAAAATACCATCTTAGAAAGATGATACAAACTCCCCCTTACCTTGAGTTAACCTCTTCTTGCTTTGAAAAATTCCTCTTTCTCTATGCTAGCATTCTTATTCAATCAAGCACCACAACTAAAGAATAAATAAAACACAAAAGAACTAAAATATGATGGAACTCACCAATAAACATTTGAGAGGAACTCCCCTTAAATTTTATGAGCCATTACACCTTTTGAGAATCTTCAGATCTCCACACACCATTAGGAACCACCATACAGGTTTACTAGCCTTCTCTCTCAAACCACCTCAAGGACCACCAATAAAACATAATACCACACACCAAATAAGAAACATGATCTAAAATAACTTGAGAACATACTTTTAAATACTCATGGCTTTCTCTTTTAGAGAAATTGAACAAAAATCACATCTTCAAGACTAGGCCTATCTAGACTCCTTGTAGCCTTACCTAGAAATTATAGAGCCCAAAACTTTATATAGACACAACTTCAAGACCTAAAAATTCATGTCTAAAGCATTCTCATATTCCCCCTCAAGTACACCAATTTTTAACAATTAGATCATCCTATGAAATATACTTCCTTCACAAACCAACTACCCAATTAGACCTCCAACTTGACAAAAACTTGAATAACTTGAGAACCACAAACCTTAAAATCTATATGAAGCTTGATTTTATAACCCATTTATTCCATTCAACATATTAAGAAGACTCAAACCTCAACTCATAAGGTAGACCACTTTTCTAGTAGAGCCCAAAACTCTAGAATCTCAAAACAAACAAGGTCAACACATCACTTTTCGTTCAATGCCCACCTTTGAAACTTCTTTTAAACATGGAGACAACCATTACACACTTCTAGACCAAGATTTGAGCTTCCACACCATAGGGAACCTTGACTTCCTATAGCCCATTTTAGGACTTACAAGATATTAAGCACAAACTATAAAACTTGAGATCTGACAAAAATCTCCAAATTGACTTCAACATACCTTCAGATCACAAAACCACCTGAAACATGCTAGAGAAAGTTCAAAAGACCTTTCTATGCAAAAACATCATCTTGAAAAATCACAAATACTCCTTTTCCATCTAGGAATGTTCAATCTAACCTTACAAACTACTCCATATATAGTTATCAACATCATGACATCATCGTAGCATATTTTCCACCTAGGCATACTTGTTCAAACTAAGAACACTCAACTCTAGTCTACTAGGACCATCTCAAGAACACCAAAGTAACACTTGCTTCTCCACTGAAAAGAGTCTCTTAATAAGCATAGACAAAGACATCCTTTGCACCACAATGCTCTAAAACAAAGTGAAGCTAGGAATGGCCCACATCTCCTTAGTAACCACTAGAATACTCTTATAGCTATAAGATTTCTTTATTTTATTCTTATTATATTTATTATAAACTATGACAACTAGTTCATTTTCTATATCACTCTCCTTCTCTTCTAAGATCAAATTGACAACACATGGAGTAACTATGGAGTCTTAACATAGCTTTTCATTTGAAGAATCAACCTTGCAGCTTGGAACCTCATCACTAGGGACTATCAATTGATTTTAATTGTATGAATCTTGCTTAACAATAGTAGGATGTTCACTTGGATCCATACACATATTAGGACTAGCCTTAATCAGTACCTTGGTCTTCTCCTTGAGTTTGGTCTCTTCATTTACAACATGAGTAATCAATTAAAGATCTTATCACTCTTTACCTTATAAAGCATTCTCCACCATAACAAATAGATTACTTGGACCTATAGACTCATCATGACTCACACTTACCACCTTTGGCTTCCATGAGTCAACTTGCCTTCTTTTTTGAACTTTAGGATCCTAATTGAATCTATTCTAACTTAATGGCCTTTGTTTGTAAAATTTAACAATGTGACCTCTCTATTCACAATTGTAGCAAACCATACTCCTTGATGAAAACTCAACTTTTCATACCTTGTTCAAACAAAAACTATCAATGTGTCCAATTTCATGACAACTAAAACAAACTACTCTTTTTTAAGAAGACATACCTTGCCTTTCCTTATTTGGATAATGCTTAGCAAAGTGTCCTTCATTAAGATATTTGAAGTACTTAACCTTGCTCACACCTTTTGATTGATGACCCCCATCATAGTTCCATGCAAATTCATTTTTAATAGGTCTTCTACATTCTCTAGCTCTATGCCCAAACTGATTACAAGTATATCAGTAACCATTAAAATTTGCATACCTCATGACATTTGGTTGTCTGATCTATTTTGTATTCATTTTTTTAGTACCTTCATTCCTTGTTTGATAATTTTTCTTCAAAGGTTTATTATCCATGTTCACATTAGTCCTCATCTTGTCTTGAGTTCCAATCTCTAGTTCTTTTTTGTATCCAAAACCAGTATTATCACTTGCATGCTTTTGATCATTTAGAATGTTGTCTATATCACTTGAGATCTTTTCAAATCTCACAAATGACATTAACTTACTAGATACCTTCTCTAACTTAGATTTCAATGACTTGTTTTCAATTACTTACCTTGCACATTCATCTTCTTTAGTTTTTAGGCTTGTAGATAGGATTTCTAATTGACAATTGAGATGTTTGACCATATATTCATGCTCCTTGACATCTTCATCCATTCTTGCCTCAAACACACTAAATTTATCCTCAAAGTCCTTGAGTTTAGATTTCATCTTCTTATTGATATTCTTATTAATCTTCAATTCTTCATGAGCATTAATCAATGTAGTCTCATAGTCCACCTCATCTTCATCATCATCTGAATCATTCCAAGTAGACCCCTTTTGATGTGAACAACTACCTTCCTCAGCCATGAATAGATCTTCATCTTCAATAGGACCATCATCTTCATGATCATACTCTGAGTCACTGACTTCACTCTCATCTGATGAGATACAATCTTATTTGATGTATATACTCTTCATGTCCTTAAAGTACTTCTTCTTGTTATAAAACCTTCTGAATCCCTTCTTGATATTATCAAACTTGAAATATCTCTTACTATCAGCATGACCTTGATCATGCTCTTCATCATCATCCTTCTTATACTTATGAGGGAACTTATAATTAAAATGTCTTATCTCACCACAATTGAAGCATTTGAGGGGTAGTTTACCTGTATACTTGCCTGAACCTATTCATAAGTTCTTTGAAATCAAATCAATTAGTTCATCCTCCTTGAGTTTCTTACCTTGGAACTTCTTCTTTGTCTTCATTTCAGTATTTAAATTTGCTTCCTTCTTTTGTGGTATATCATCATTCTTCCTCATTTCATAGGTAGTAAGGGTGCCATGCAATTGATCCATCTTCAACTAAGTAAGATCATGACTTTCTTTTATAGTAGATACGTTCAGATCAAACTTGGGGGATAGAGACCTTAATACCTTTCAAACAATAGCAAGCTCTTTAAGGTTCTCTCCAAGACCTTTGATGATGTTCATAATCTCATCAACACTCTACAAAAAGGATGCCACTGAATCTTCTTTATTCATCTTGAGACTTTTAAATTTCCTTCTATGAGTCTACAACTTAGAAAGCTTGACCTTTGAATCTCATTCATAAATGATCTACACTTTGTCCCACATATCTTTATCAGATTTATAATGTATTACCTTGGTGTATTTAGTCTTTAAAATACCACAAGTAATAATATCCATTGCCTTGGAATTGTTCTCAAAATAACTTCTTGTTTACATTACTAAATGGAAGAATAGTAGGAGCAACATAACTATCCACAATAGATTTTCATACATCAAACCCTAGGAACATTATGTATGTCCTCATCCTTACACTCCAAAATGCATAATTAGATCTATTGAACATCATTGCTTGCTTAGTATAAAAACCTCCTTGATGACTACCCATATTTTACCTCAAATCACCTTCAAATTGTCAAGCCTTTATCAAAGGACCTACTCTGATACCAATTGTTAGAGATACAATCACTAAGAGGGGGGTGAATCAGTGAAGATATATATTTTAATTAAAATTATAGTCCTTTCAAACTATTAATAAATCAACATATATCAACTTTATCAAGCAAAATTAACAAGAGAGCTCATTCATTCAATATACACACAAGATCAAACATATAACACATAGTTCCTATGGGAAACCCTCATGGGCAATAAAACCCACTCTAAATCCTAAAAAACATGGACTAATTTTATATAATAAATTATAAACAAGAGACTAATCAACTCCTTTAGACCAGTAAATCTTTATCATATCCTCCTAACCAAAGGTATTTAGTGAAACACATGTCTCATAAGGAGCAATTATCCCTAAAGAAGATTAACTCCTTTAGACCCTCATCTAAAAACTTCCACCTTAAAACTGAAGTCTTCAACACCTGATTATGGATATATTTTATATAACCCCTACACAAACTCTCTCTATCTCAAACAGGCCTCTCAAATAGGCATGCCACAATCTCTCTCCTTCACTTAAATTATCCTCATTTTCACACTTAGATCTCTTCACATGTCCTAAAACTATAAGATCACTATTAAAACATAATAAATATTTCTTAAAGGTCATACACAAATTCCTCACTCTACTCTACTCATCAACTCATCTAGTTGGGCACTCTACCTCTCCTTCGCTCCATAACTCTCACATATGCCTTTTACTTATCTCACCAAAATCTTCTTCAAGCCCTAAAACCATCATATTTGGTTTCAATATATAGAGATAAATAATGAATTAACAATATCACAATATTTCTTGTTAGCCACAACACATGATTTCACCCTTAAGGCATCTCACATGGATCACACTTAAGTACAATCCACTTTCAAAAAGGCTTAAGTCACTTTTAGGTCCTATAGAGACCCATTCAACTCTTTGAAACATATTCAAGAAAACTAAAACTTCCAATAGCATGGAACCATTCAACATGATCTATAGGTCCTCATTAAGTTCCAATAACCATCACAGTATCCTCTTGCTTAAGCATAATTTGTTCAAACAATATTTTGTGCACACAGTCACCATGAATGAATACATAATCAACTTTTAAACCTTTGTTAATACTAGATACAATTGTTCAAACCTTAATAATTCACTTAGAACATGTGTATGGAGTATACAACATTCTCCAATATCTAATTCATCATTAAACACTGAAACACCATCTACATGATCTCAATTACTCTTCTCGGGTCACTTGCAAAATAATCATGAACACATAGTCAAATTTGAAGCTTAATATATTTGTTTACAAAAATTTATAAATATTTAAATCCATATTTATATATGTTCCTTAGATTCCTCTACCACTTTGCTTTTTACACCATGAGCAAATTCATCTTTGATCAAAAGATATGGTCCAAAAACCATAGACTTGTTTTTCCCTTTGTTAAATTCAAATATTCAAAAGCAAACAATCATAGTTAAATTTTGAACATTATGCTCACATATCATGTCCTCTCTACTTATATTAAACATGCACCATTGATATTTTTCTATCTTTAATGCATAGTGCACCAATGCCCAAACATTAAACATCTTACAATTGACCTCATCTCGTGCAATTTGGAAACTTTGACTCAATGCACTCCATCATTATTTTATACATATCTAATTATTTAACAAAGATAAATATCTATCACTTTGACCTCTTGACTTTAATATGCACCATTGATCTCTATCTGTATGATCACCTGCTCACCAATGATCCTTAGAAGAACCTTGATCTTTATCTCTTCTCAACGTTAAACATAGAACACTTGGCACCATCTTGTTACTTCCTGACATCTTGGAGAAAATTCACATCATTGATCTCTTCAATACTTTCTCTAACATTACCTTGTCCAAAAAATGACTAAGTATGGGGACCATTTCAATCTATCTAAGTAGCCAACTTTGAACCTCAATAAGTTCTTCTACACTTAGACACATGATCTAAAATTTGGACCATATGATCACTTTTCAAAAGAGAATCCAACCATGTATAAAATTTCTCTTGAAACATTCACATTAGTGAGATATGTCACCATTAAAAATCCTTATCAAAAATTTCTATCATAGATCCAACTATGCTTAAAACTTATATGTGAGGCCAACTTTGTTCTTGCATAACTTTCGGTGTGCGTAGTCGCATGATCTAAAATTTAGTGCATAATATCCTCTCACATAGTTAATTCCATCCATATATCAATTTTATCTTTAAAGCTTCACATATGCAAGATATGATGTCAAAAAACTAATTACTTGGTTATATTTGAACATAAAAAACACTGTCAAAATGCTTGAGAGCTCAACTTTGCACATGCATATATTTTGTCATACAACATCACATAACCTAAAATTTGGTGCATAAGAACTAGGCACAAAACTAAACAAACCCATATGATAAAATTTTCTTTACACTTTCACACGTGTGAGAAATTACATCATCAAAATTCATACTCAACTTTTCTAGCCACATGCAAATTTGGCTAAGTATGAGAAAACAATGTACCTCCTCTATGGATTCATCATCTTGTGGATGTTGTGCCACTACATTTCCATATTTCTTTCATCATCAAGGATGTCTTTTTTATTTATGTGAATCATATCTACTAGATTACCTTCTTGATTGGATGATCCTTGTATCAAGGCATTATAGTAGTAACTATCAATATCATGATATTTGTGGCACAAATATGACACCATCTTTTTTCCTTCTCAGATTTCTATTGTTGTTATGACTACTTTGGTGGTCCTTTCAAGAAATTTGTACCACATTTCCTAGAAATCATGGATTTATCCTTGAACGTGTCTTGCATAGACTAGATAGATTCTTCTCATTGAAGTAACTTTACCAGAACTTTTAAGGACACTACTTTATTTGTGATGTTTAATTTAATGACAAATGTGCAAAATTGAGAGGGGAGAGATCTCAATGTGATCAAAACCAATAGCTTATCCTCGATCATTTCTCTAAGTGAAGTTAATTTTGCTCATAGTTTTGATACCCAACGTAATAACTCCTCAACTTTCTCACCATATTTCAAATTAAGATTGTGAAGCTTAGATTAAAGATGGAGAATCTTAATCTGGTTTTCTACCTTGTAAATGGTGGATAAAATGTCCCAAGCCTCTTTTGATGTTTTCACATCTTGAATATGAGGTTGAACCTCATCGATTACATTGAGTGTTATCAACATTGGGGGTTTTGCATTTGACTTGTCATATTTTTATCAATCATCAACTTTGATAGGATGGGTCATCACACTAGTGATGATGCCCTATAATTATTTTAATTGGAGAATCAATCACATATTTGTCTTCCATGCAAAAAAAATTGGCCCTTTGCTAATTTTGGCATCGAATAAGATTAATTTGGGTTTAGACAAAAATATATATTTGTACAATATTTCACAATGCTAATAAAATAGTATTTATTACTTCAAAATTATTTATTAGAGAGATGTACCATATCAATAGAACTTTATTTTCTTTATTCACCTTACTTCTATTATGTCCATATCTTGGCTTCCTCTATGGATTCTTCCAATGCTTCCGTAATCTCCAACAGACTTTTCCACACACTTGGCCGTTAATTTTCAGTGTGCTTAACATATAGTGCTTTGCATATAACTTCACTCCAAACCTATAGTTTTATTTTACACTCTCTTATCCTAAAAATTTATGATGTTTTGGTTAGGAATTGGTTTGCTCTTCAATAATTAATGATAGCCTTTCTATGCTCGGTTAGCTTACCACGTTGACTGCATGTCTCTCACTTCTACAGCACATGTCGATCAACTTCTAGTCAATATTTTTCTTCTATACTTTTGACCACTTCAGACTTAGCCAACTCTCTTCTACTTCATTTTTAATGTGTCTTCTTTGAGTGAATCTTCAATGTCGTTGCTTATTCAGCTATGTTGCACATATGACTAAATTCAAACCTTGTAAGCACACTTATGCACATTGATTAGTTTTTTAAATGCTCTACTAAATGTTGATAATAATCCTTGGGTTTGATACTAGATAAATTCAAGTGAATTCTTGATTGATTTATGCAACAAAGGGAATAAGTGAATATATATAGTGCAAAATCCATTACATAATTGTAACTACTAGATCAGTATGCTACCTAACCATTATTACCTAAATGACTAAAATATAAATAACAATGTTAACAAAATAATATAATAGATAATAAATGACTACATTAAAATTGATTATTTTGTTGGGAAGTAATTTTATCATTATCATATGAAACATTACTCTTCATATCTTTACCTTTATATTGATTTATAGAAAATGATGGATGAGTTTTAGTTGTGTTAGAATTATCCTTTTGATTAAAATAAAAAAATTATCTAGTGTTTACACTATAATAATTTATGGTTTTGACATCATTCAAATATTCTCCAAATCCACACATGTTTATATTATCAGCTAAGTCAATGGAGATAATATCCTTCCCTTGAATAAACTTTTTATAGTTTTGCATAACTATACAAGTGTTAATATCATGATCTAATTCACAAACACAACAATAATGAACATTTTGTTCATTTTTTATTTTTTTAAGAATCAAATATTTACTAATGTAGATTATTTGTCATTTGATGGTGACCTACTCATGTTTAAAATTATAAATGGTTTTTAAGATTTATGCACTATCACAATTTGAACCTATGGAAGGCTCTATCGGTAAAACCAACACTTTTAGTTTATTTTCATATTTAATATAGAAAACTAGAGTTTCATTGTAATCTTAAATAACTTTGTATACTAAATCCATTTTATGTTTTAGAGGCAAAGAATTACAAAAATATAATCTAGACAAATTTTTGGATGGTCTAACATCATGAGGAATATTTTGACACAACTTAGTGCATCTGGTTATAAAATGATAAAATGTTTCACCTAGATAAATAGATATATTAACTTGTTCCTTGAATATATCTAAATCTTGTTTAGATTTCTCAAAAAACAAAGTTCTAATCATTCTTCTATATATTTCCAAGTATTAATAAGACTTGTATAAAGACTAATAAAATATTAATAAGCTTTACCTTCTAAAATTTGTTAAAATACTCTAAAATAAACATTCTCATTCACAATACTAATAGTGGAATAAACTAACTTGAAATCATCTATACTATCTTCTGCAAACTCACCAGAGCTTCTTGAGAATTTAGGAATGTTAAGTATCTTAAGTGAAGGTGATTTTCCTAGATGATCACCAATATTAATAGGATTCCTATGAATCCAAGGATTAATTAGGAATTACACTACATCATCATCAGAATCTACCTCATTATTAATTATTTATATGGTATTTTTTATTTTTTTGGAGACCTAGAATTAGATCTCGAACTCGCCACTCTACTTATTATTCCATTGGAAGATTCAAAATTTCTACTACTTGTCTAAGATAATTAAATTTTGTAGTTGTACTAGATTTAGTAGAAAAATTAGAATTTGAAGGAACATTAAAATCATCATAAGGAATATTTTCATAAAGATAACATATTCTATGAGGAGGATTAGCAATTAAAAACATGTTTTCTATTTTAACGAATTTGATGATTTTCTATTAGAATCAGCAAAGAGAATGAAATGATATATTAACTAACATACAAAAAAATACAATGGAATCCTATTATATAGGCACAAAAATAACACTCAAAAAATAAGGAGGTGGATGGAACCAAAAACCTTAGGCAGTGTAAAATAGCTAGGCCCATCAAACCTACCAACCTAAGTGGTTAAAACCATTATAGTCACAATCATAGGGAATATACCTTAGCAAATAGCTTAAGGTAATACTATAATATGATAATACCCTCCCTTAATGACTAAACTATAAATAAGACCAAGTTTGTCCCTAAATTTTATGAATTTATCTAAACTAATTGGCTTGGTCATTACATCAGTTGGTTGCTCTATAGTGAGACAGTAGAAGAGACTAATGTCATCACTCATAACTAACTATCAAATGTAATGATGGTGAGCCTTAATGTGTTTTTTCCTGGCATATAATACTAGATTCTTCACCATCTTTAGAACACTCTAGTTGTCACATAAAATTAGATTAGGCTTTGATGACTCAAACTAAAGATCCTACAAGATTTTCTTTATCCACCTAGTTTCACAACCTGCACTACCCATAGCTTTATACTCTACTTTTGTTGAAGATCATTGTATTTTTTATTTTTCTCTACCAAGAGAAAACCCCTGAACTAAGAGTGAATACATAGCCTATTATAGATTTTCTTGAATCTACTGATCCTACCCAATCAGAGCTAGAATATCTTGAAAGCTCAAAATCTACTTCCTTCCGCACCTTGTGGTAAGTCTTCCTCTTTTATTGCTTCCATTTTGATAGAATACCACTTTGGCTTCTTTGTTTGTTCTATCAAAACTTCATAATGACATACAATAATTCCCTCCTTAGAATGTGATTCCATTGATGAACTAGAATCCTGCTCAACTTTCACATCACAACTTATAATAGAATCATTAGAAGAAAATAATGAGTCAATATTTGAAACTATACCAATTGTTGTGAAGCATGGCATATGTTCATTTACTATGACATCTCTATTTATCACAACTTTTTTAGTAGAAACATCAAGTAATTTGCAGGCCTTTAACTACTCATTGTACCCAATAAACATGTATGCTTTGCTTTTTGCATCTAAGTTACTTCTCTTTTGAATAAGAATAACTACAAAAGCTATACAACCAAAAAATATAAAAACACTTACATCTAGAGTTTGACCTGACCAAGCCTCCTCTGGAGTCATATTCTCCAATATTTTTTAGGACTTATGTTGAGGATGTACACCACCATATTCACTAATTCTACCCAATATCTATATGGAGCATTTATGCTTCGGACCATACAACAAGCCATGTCCATCACCATCTTATTTTGTCTTTCCACAACTCCATTTTGTTGTAAAGTGTAAGGGGTAGTGTATTGTTTAAACTCCTTGAACTATTTTGAGATGAAATCACTCCCATTATCTATTCTAAAATATTTCACTAACCATCCTACCTATTTTTCAACCATAGCTTTCCAAGTTAAAAAGTTAGAAAAATAATCAAATTCATTCACTAAAAGGTATACCCACTTTTTCCTAGAGAAATCATCAATCAGTAATAGAAAATAATAGGCTCCAAAAGGGGTAGGTATCTATATTACTCCCTTAGCTCTCAAATATTTACTAACATCAAATGTAAATCTAACTTAATTTTCCAACTGACATCCAGTACATACATGATGACTATCCTGAATAGAAGGAATCCCCTTAACCATCTTATTCTTGCTCAATGTATTCAAATATTAGAAATTCCAATGTCCATACCTTTCATGCCACAGTGAACTTGTGTTATCAACCACTGCAAGTGCACTTTTATTTACCCTTTGTGAATCTACAGGACTTTCACACCAATCCCAATAGCAATAATCTTATTATCTATGGTAGTGACTAAATATTGTTGTCTATGAAATTTTACAACAAAATCAGATTTTGAAGTGATCTCACTAATTGAATGTAGATTTTTGTTCATATCAGGCACATACCTAACATTTTTATATGTATATCAAATTGCACCATTAAAATTAATCTAAACATTACCATATCCCTTCACAAATGAGTTCTACCATCTCCCAAAGATACAGATTCATTACTATTATAAATTTAAACAAAAACCACATACCATTCCTTATGGTATGTATAATGGTGAGATGCCCTTGAATCAAAGTATCAAGCTTGATCCATCATAAAATTACCACTGGAAGCCATGAAAGCAAAATCGGATGATATTTTATTTCCTTCACCTTCATCTACATTCGCATAATGAACTTTCTTTTTGGGGTTAGCCATACCCTGTTATCTTTTCCTATAAACTTTTTTAAGATGACTAGGTTGCTTACAGTAAAAATATTTCCACTTAGATCTCTTATTAGAACCACTTACTTCTAAAGTTTCTATCAGAGAACTAGTAGTTTTACCAAACTACTTACCTTTTTTCTTGATGAATAATGCACTCTCTATATAAGTAGATGTAAACAACATTGTTTGCTCCTACCATTTCTCTTTCTACAATAGCAATGTGGAGAAATTTTTTAAGTCCAAAATTTACATCCTAGTAATCATGTGAAAGGACTCCATAAATGACTCAAATAAAGGTGGAAGATTATGTATAACTAGTGCAATAAAATATTACTCATCAATAGGCTTCTACAAAGCTTTCAACTGATCATTGATGTCCTTAATCTACAATAAAAATTCAGAAATGGAGCCACCTTCCTACATCTTAGTGAAAAATAAAAAATTATTCAAATATAATACCTTATTGACTTCAGAAACCTAACATTTAGAAGTAATATTTGTCCACAAAGCTAATGTATTGGTCATATTGTTTATCTCTAAGATTAAATTATCTGCTACTAACAATTTTAACAACATAAGAGCCTCATGATGATGTTTATCATAGTCATCGGTAGTAGTGGAAGGCCTTTGCTCTTTACCAAGAATTATTTGATCAATATTATGATATTCACATATCATTAAAACCTTGTGACTCCATAAACTAAAAATTTTTCATGTCAATTTTTGTGAATCTAGGAACAAGAGGTGTTGTAAACTAGCCATTTTGACCTAGTTTTTCTAAAAAATACAAATACCGAAAAAATTATAATGATTTTACATAAAATTATTCCTACCCATTGATCCAAATCATGAACTGGTCATACCTCCAATTTTTATCAAAAAACTCAACACTATTTGAAAGATTTTAAACTTTTCGTCTTTAAAAACACCAAAAATAGACAAAAAAAAATTAAATCAAGATATCTACAACTCTAATTTCAAAATTTTCTCAATTTTCAACATAAATATATAAAACCCATAAAAATGGTGAAATTTTCAACCGATTTGTCTATACGATTATCTCCCAACACAATTAAATGTGTTCATCTAGACAAAAATTTAGGTAAAAATCAATTTCTAAATTTTTAAAAAATATAAATTTATTTTTTTTAATTTAATTGAAACAAAATGTAGTTAATTTATGAGTGGTGGAATAAAACTTAATATAAAATATGTATAAGAATTTCATCCAATAAAAATGACCTGTGCAAATGGCCAACCTACAAATCTTCAAGCACTTATTCCATAGCCAATTCTCAATAGAATTTGATTTTGTTATATCCTAATGGCTTCTCCCAGTGAAGATAAAAGTATAGAGCTGAAAAATAGTTGAAACAAACATCAATTACAACTTTTTATTCCCTCCAAGCATCGTATGGTGTATGGCCTACATGGGAGAGTAGAGAAAAAATTAAGGCTTAAGAGCCTCCCCTGTGGCCGCCTTTCTCTCTGTCATAGTGTTCACAGAAATTTTCCACCTTTTCTCTAATTGTCTAGATTTCTGGGTAGTCACAGGGAAAAAAATGGATTTTATCCCTCCCATGGCACTCCATTGGGTGCTTCATGCTCCTCCTTGATGGGTTTGCCCTCTCTTCCTCCACAGGGTTCCTCCCAAGCTTCCTAAATTGCAAGCTCTAAAACCATATTAGAACCATCAAATAGAATGAAATGATATATTAACCAACATACAAAATAATACAATAGAATCTTATTGTATAGGCACAAAAAGAACACCTAAAAATAAGGAGATGGTGGAACCAAAAGCATTGGGTAGCATAAAATAACTAGGTCCATGAAACCTACCAACCTATATGGTTAAAACCACTATAACCACAATATAGGGAATATACATTAACAAATAGCCTGAGGTAATACAATAATATGCTAATATTTATTCTATAACATGGAATTGATTTAGCCTACTAATATTTATGTACTAATCAATTTCAAATGGTGACTCTTATACTTATCTAACAAAGGCACAAAGTGCCAAGTCCCTACGGGAAGCAAATATTAGTTTTGATGGTGTGACAATAGTGTTTGAAGTCAATGGTTATGTCAAGCATTAATCTTAGTTTTGATGGTGTGACAATAAAAAATTTAATCTTAGCTTTTGTAGGAGATAAGCATGAATCATCATAGCTTCACTCCACCTGACACCACGACATGTAAGATACACTATAATGCTTCTATTAAATGTGCTAAATAGACAGCTGGCTGAAAAGGGTTTCAGAGACAACTAAAATTATTGAGGGATAACTCTCAAAATCCTAGCCATTTCTTTGGATATGTTATTGTTTTTTCTTATATGTCATAAGAAGAGGGGTACTCTTGAAATAATTGAAGAAAGCTAACTACTAATTCCTTTATATGATAGAAATTTAATCCAGCTACCCTCAATTCCAATTCTAAAATCTAAATGAGCCGAATCTTGGGCAGTAGAATGACCTACATGTATAAATTATTAAATCAATATTTTGACCTGAAATTCTTCCTAAGTGACAATGATAAGCACATATTTTGATATGTGAGAAATATTTGCTTCTTCCTTAGAATTCGAGATATTGACATATTATGCTAAATTAGAAATAGTGTAACTAAAGGATAAAATGTTTTATTTATTGTGAGTGAGTTGGCATTAGAAACAATGGCATCAAAACCCAAGAATATAGATAACATCCCCATGGAATTTTAAGTTATAAATACTCTTAAAGTGATTTTTGTTTTACAGACTACATATTGCTGAATCCTCTCTCCCTCATCAAATAATGATTTCTGATTTTTCATAATTTTTTTATGACGGATTATTTCTTCTCAAAGCATAACATCCTAAATCTTTTAAGTATATATGAGGATGTGAACATGATTTATTAGAGTAGAAATTGAGTTCAAGCCTATTTTCCAGTAGAAAAGGAACCAACCTGCAATTAGAATTAAGCGTTTGTTATATAATTTGTACAAAGAGCAATCTAGCCTGGGCCCTAGACCTAAGTTTACTAGTGACTATGGTGTGTATGTATGCATGTGTGAAAGTGCATCAATTATACATATGTATGTAAAGGATACCTGGCCTCCAAACAAAAGCACAACTGCAAGCTTGCCCTCACATATGGCCTCAAGTCCCATATTCCACCATCTTTCCCTTTCTTTTGGAGTCCTTTCCTCAGTAGTCGAGACACTTGCCTCTGGAACTGGTTCTGGACTGGGTACAGGCCGATCTTCAAAAAATAATTTAACAATTAGAAATTTCGTATCTTTGAATGAGATTGGGTGTGATGCATAATATTTTGCAGTAGCAAACTCTATGAAAAGAGAAAACCCATATTCAAACAAGATAGCAATTCTAAAATTTCACCTAAAAACATAAATGTGAAGATATAGTTAGATTTTTAAGTCACTGCTAATAAATATGCCAATTTGGTATGTTGAACACAATGAAGAAATTAGGCTCAAAAAATTGGTTTCAACACAAGCAAAACTACAAAAGATGATGGAGAGAGAAAACACAATGGCATTTGGCCTTAACAGAATGAACAACAGGCTTAAACAGTCTGTAGCAATGGAAGCCAAGGCTCTTGACAGCCGCATAGAAAGAGCCATAAATCCTGCTCTCAGAGTTTTGGAAAATTTTGGCCATGTCCAAGAGCTTCAAACAACAGTTGCAGGCATGTTGCAACAACAACAAAACTAGGGTGGTAGATACTCTGCTTCCTCCACTTATAACGATAGAGCCTTGGGCCATCTTTTCACCATGAATGCACAGTGGTACATTTACACTCTCACAAAGAATACTGAACTAGGAAAGATTGCAGGCCTTACACAGGATCACAAATAATGTGGCTTCAATAAATTATCTAATATATTTATATAATGATGTTTGGAATCTAACATTTGCTTGGTTCCTAACAAACATATAAGCGAATAACATGGAAAACATTTTAAACAAGTAGCAGAATGAGCTCGATATTTTGATCAGAAATAAGCTTGAGGACACATCATAGAGCATCTAAAAACTGAAGGATTAAATGGTCTTAAATCCAACATTAGTTCCATAGTGAAACAAAGGCTGAAACTTTTTATGACAGCATTTGAGGAGACTTACCGGAGACATCAATTATACTACTATGTCCCAGATTAAAAAAATTCTGAACAGATTAGAGCATCTGTTTCTCAGGTTCCTTGTGTTATGGCCGCCATTCCTAAAACCTAGCTCAGTGTCATGGAAAGATTGTTGTTTTAGGGCCTTCAAGGCATCCACATTCCATGCACCCAGAATTTACATTAGTTAAAATTGTTTATTGCTTCAAACAAACAATACAATGTTTTGTTGGCATTGTGGCCTATAATACCAATGACATCCACTGCGAATTTCGATCCCAACACATGGTGATCAAACACACCGCCTTCATGTATGATGGCATATGTCTATCTCTGCTCATAGGGATTGCAAATACACAAAAATGACACTGAACGGAAGGGAGATCCACCATGTACCTGCAACCAAATAATAAAAAACTTTGCATAGGAACTACAAATCGCCTCGGACTGCTCATCTGCTACATTTTGGTGTGCCATAGCTTCATTGGCATTCACGGGAGGTGCACGTTGATTGCATTGAAAATTTCCCATAACATATAAATGTTTCATCCAATCAAATGTAATAAATTAATAGTATTTTATGCCTGAGCTATGTAACTTGCATCTTACCTTTACATATTTAATTACATGTTTTTCAACACAGAAGACACAGATATATCATTGAATAAAGAACAAAAGATTAATGACAAGTTAAAGTGTAATGAAAGGTATTAGTCCCTCCCTTTAGGACTAATTATAACTTCAAGAATATGAAATAAATCATAAGGTCTACTAAAGATATAATTATCTAGTTATGATTGAATGATTCATTTAATTTGCATATTTGGATATTCACAATTTGTATGATTGGTTATATCAATAATCATGTATGTAATGTATTTATTTCTAGTTCCATTTAGGCACATTTTAGAATTAATAATAAAACTCTATGTATGTGAAGTCACGTGTACTATATGGAAGTGGTTAATGTGATTGTGATAAGAGATCTTACATTATTTTATTATTCATGTCTGTGTGTGTGTGTGTGTGTGTGAATGTGAATGTGAATGTGAATGATGTTATTATATATATGATGATGTTTCGTCGATTTCATTATTATTTTACATGAATTTTTTAATGGGTAATTAAAGTTTTCAGGTGACAAATGGATAATAGAAAATATGGGAAAGATAAAAGCTGACCGAATAATCATCCCACACAATTGTTTTTAATTGTATAAGCATTGATTACATGTATACCTCATGTGTGTTCCACCCATTTAGTGTTTTTATGTCTCCTTGGAAACCCTTAATTAAAATTGAAATTATGTGTAGACACCTTAATTTTTTATGCCTTTCTACATGATCCCTTGAAAAATCAAACCTTGAGTGAACCCCTTCGCCTTGAAATTTTCCAATGCCTTTATGAGACAAAATTGAGAATGTTAAAAAAAATGACTTTTCTTACTTTTTATTAGTCGAAAGAGAGGTCCAATGATATTTAAATCCAAGGAAATGTTTAAATGTGTACAAAATTTAAAATTATCGTTCTCTATACACATCTTTGAAAGCTGTAGAGCTATATCGAAAGGGTTTTAAAATACAAAAATCCCCTTCTTCTTTAATTATCCAAATCTACTTGTTCTCAAGGGCATTCTGAGCTATAATATAATTTTAGGAAAATTGACAATGTTATTTTAGAGGTAGGAGTTGAGGACAACATATTTATAAAATTTTAGGTTTCAATCTCAAATGTAAGAGCCATATTCTTTAGAAAATTTAATTTTTTGTTGTTGTTGTTGTTGTTGTTGTTGTTGTTGTTGTTGTTGTTGTTGTTGTTGTTATGTTAAATATATTGTGGTAATTGTTGTTGTCCACTTACCGAAGGTACCTAAATCCCTTTTTTAATTGTTGGATACTTGACCTCTATGAACCCAAAAATGTCTTATTTGTCCTTGACGAAATCCATGCTTATATTAAATGTGTAAGGATCATCTCTTAAGATTGGGGGTTGATGAGGGCCCTATGCATCTAATGACTCATAAGGTTGGGAGGTGAGTACCTCCCCCTCTTGCTTGGATGTTTTGATATTATGCTATGGAAAAAGGGTGACTAGATGTTATGTTTTTGTGTTGTGGAAATAGAATGCTTGTATTTTGTTGTTGTGATATATTTCTCTTGTGTTTCCAAGTCATAAATGATGTGAAAATTGAATTATGTTGATGAAAATTTCTTTGACTATCATGTAAAAAAAATATTATGAAGAATAAATGTTGTATCAGAACTTGAAAAGAAATCAAACTTGTATTAATTAATTGTTACAAATAATGGTATTTAACTTTAGTGATTACTATTTTAGTATTAGATGCAATATTGAAGTTCCCTGCAAAAATAAAAATATTTTACATCAATGTCTTCTATTTTATTAAACCTATTCAATGATAGTTTGAAATGGTCTTGATAGACATTGTTTATTCAACTCTTTTTTATTCATTTTATTTCATTGAGAAACAAACTCTTATAGATAAACTGCAATTATATATTATCTACCAAAAATAATTTATGTTAATATATTTTTTTATGTGTATGTTAAAGTATTATATATTATCTACCAGGAAGAATTTATGTTATGAGTTTTTTTTTACGTTTGTGTTAAAGTATTATTAAATACAAAGACCTACACTTAACAAACTATATTTATGCTTGAGTTTAAACTTGTAACCTTACCAAGATATTAAACTAATTATTCACAAGGTTTGAAAGGTTGTACTATAATAATAAATGATGTCTATGTAAGTAATGTATCGTACTTGATTAAGTTTAAAGTATCAATTTACATCGGCAATATTTTTTCTTGCTGATGTAAAGGGTAACAAATTGATTATATCATGTTACAAGCAAAAGCGTGGAAAATGTACATTTATGAGAGCCTTAACAGAAATTTGCATCCTCATTGCGGTAGACCGACTGACATTGGCAAATACAGAATAACCCCTAGCCATAAAATATCTGTGTCCCTGGAAAATAAGAACTATAATAATCAAGCTAAGACATAAGGCCAGTAATTATTTTGGACTCATTTGAGGTGTGATCCCAAAGAAAAATATATAGGTTATTAAAAACCATAACAGTGTTTATCAGTTTTAGTTTTAAAAAGGTGCTTCAGAGAGGATGAAATTGGAAAAAACGCAGAATTCATATATTGGCATTGCTTATTGAGATAGCTTTCCATAACATGCATATGCATATTGGCACTTCCCCATCCTTCTTTTTGATGAGTGTTCAGGACTTTGTAGATGCTTAGGAGCATGTCTATCAATTGATAGTTACAGATTACTTAACAAGAGCTTGAAGACAGAAACTGCATGGAAGTACAAGCCATAGAACACCGAGACACCGTAGCTCTGGCCAAAGAAGTCATATCCATCCTTCTCAAACTTCTCCTCTCTCAGTCGACCTGTGGGAAACCATAAAATTGAATTAGAATGGAGGAGATTTGATAGTGGGAGGGCTTGAAAGAAATGCAGCCCCTCTGCAGGATCATTCTCCTCAATCCAAAGATTTTTTATCTGTGAATCAGGTTCAAGCTTGATATCTTCCATACCTGCAAAGGTTCCTTCCTCCATCCTCTAAATTAATTGGGACTGTGTTTTCCCCTTATAACCGATTCTCCAACCCAAGCCGAGCCCAAGGTATCAACAATATTTAAGAATGAACCTCTATCTAAGTAAGAGTCAAATACGACCACTCTCTTGTCCATAACATTCAACGTAATAACTCTAAATTCAACCGTACGATATTTAAGGAACCATTCCAAGGAACCAAATGATGTCAAGATTTTGAGATGCAGCCTCCTCGTCTATGCATAGCAGCAACATTTGAAACATAGACAAACAAAATGAAAATAAAAAATCAAGTCGTAGGGCGGGAGCAGCAACGGGGGTAGGGGCGGTTTGGATCTCTCTTCTGGATGGCGTGCTAGAATGGAGAGGAGAAAACCAAGAGTGATCTCTCCTCCATTCTCTCCTTGCTAGTTAAAGCAACGTTTTAGGAACTAAATAAATGCTTGTAAGAGAGAGCGGGGTTGTCTTATAACATAGTTTAGAGTTTTCTTAAAACTTTACCGGACAAAAAGTTGGGATCATTTTTATCCAAGAGATGAGAATCCAAGTTCCCTTCTTTTGTGGATGAGAATCAAAGTTCCCTTCTTTTGTGGATGAGAATCCAAGTTCCCTTTTTTTTGGATGAGAATTCAAGTTCCCTTCTTTCGATTGATTATGTTTAAGGATGTGTGTTTTTATAAGATATAAAAATTGTCATTAAACATAAATTAATAATAATATGTGGTGACATCTTATATAATTATCAAAATCATATATGATGTTAATCATTTTAAATTTGATTATTTAAAAATATTGTGTATGATTATACATTCTGTTAATATATTAATTATGTCCACATACACATATATATATTATTAATATATTATATGGGTTGTTAATTTTTTTAAATTTGATTATTCAAAAATATTATATATGAATATAAGTTGATTTTGTAATAAACATATAATTAATGTATTAATAGAATATCTTAGAATAACCACTTAATATCGAAATTCATCTTACTCTTTGAAAATAGACTCCTTATTAAAAATTTCATATATACATACATATATAAATATCATATTTAACTTTGCATTCATTATATGATATAACAAAACCATTTTCAACATCTAACTAGAAATGTGGGGAGAAATGACACAACATAAACTTTCACTGTATGTGGTAAAATCACTCTCAATTGTGATAGGCACATGTAATCCTTCTCATATGTATTTAACTGTACCGTTTGTAACTGAGAATCATTATATATATATATATATATATATATATTAATTAGACCATTTTTGCGTAAATCTTTATTTAGTGTATATTGTTTTATTATGATGAGAAATTAGTAAGATTGGAAAATTTGCATGTTTGCATATTATAAAATATGTTCGACCATCCAACATATGTATGCTTGCATGTAGTTCTGCCAATTATCTAGTGCAATGTGTTTATATGTTCCTCTAGGCACATGAAATCATATAACATTACCCTTGCGATAATAGTATTAAGACAAAGGAAGGAGGACCGGAACTCCCTTAAGGCTTTTCTTTATTTCTTGATTTTAAAGACAAAGGACTTCTAGTTCGATAGACTCTCAATGTCATATATATTTGGAATAACTTTTAGTTACATGTGTAGAGGGTACAAAAATGTTTAAATATAATTATTTAATTGTACATTTATGTGTAGGTTAGATATAATTATTGTAAATAATTATTAATCTAATAATTTTATATATAAAAGTTGTAAGTATTGTAATTATGAGACGATGGGATGTAATTTAATTTTGTTTTCAATTATTAAGTATATCAAGGATCATTAATTTTTAATGTATATTTGGAATGAAAAATTATCAAACTCCTATTAATTATATAGTAACTTTTTTTCTATCTATATGACTTTTATTTTGATTTAAGTAACAAATTATCTATGATTCAATTTCATGACATTTCACAACATATAATTATTTGAAACCAAAAAGATTTGCAATGATTGTGGCAACCACACCACAATCCTTGAGTAAAAAACCATGAAAAAACTATAAAAGTCATCCATGAAGGTGCAATGAGTGTACCGATACAGAGTTGATACATATATATTTCTCCCATTCACACATCCATTTTCATGGTAGAAAGGGACAATAGACATAATAGTGGTATGTACTTGCCATAGAATACTATAACCTTTAATGGATTGATATAATGACACATGATTCAAATCCAGTACACACTACTTAGTAAGAAAAATAACTTAAGTATTGTTATGTACTTTTATATGGAAGAAATATTTATATTTTTATGCAAAATCAACTCAATTTTTTTAATCTTGTTATACAATCATATTTATAAGCCTTAGAGTTATATATTTTATTAGCTTTGATACTTGCCACTACATAATGAAACCTGCATATAAAGTTGAATTAGTGGTACAAGTTTTCAAATATTTTTGATATAATTACATTGATTTATACATATTAACACAACTTTTTTCATGTGTTTTTAAGTTATTATCTAAAATGTTTGTTACAAAATCAAAATTCTTAGGCAAATATTATATACTTCTAATACTCAATGACCAAAGAACCTATTAACGTGTTCATGAAACATAAAGGGATCACTGCTAATAATTATAATGAAATAATAATGACAATAAGATGATATAAATACTCTCTAATGTCTCCCACTAAATATTATTTTATAAATTCCCTGACTTTGAAACTAAATCAACATTAATGTTGAATTGTAATTAGCTTAAATTCGATATGAAATAAAACTTTAAATCCAGATTTAAATCTGGCTTATATTCATGGTTAAAAATAATCTTAAAACTGCATTAATTTTGGTGTTAAATAAAACCTTAAATTTATCTTAAATTTGGGGTTAAAGGTAACCATAAAGACACATTTAAATTTTGCTTAACATTAGTGATGCTAGGCTATAATTTTATAGGGTCTAAATTAAATTTAGAATGAAGTCAATAGTTTGACTTTAAGTTAGACTTTAATGGTTTGATTTTGAATATGGAGAACTTTCATTTTGTGAAGAGATTTTGACTTGAAGGTGATTTATATTCAAGTATTGGGCATACCAAATAATGAAATATTTCATGATTTTTTCTGTGTGATGTTTGAATAAGAAGGTAAGAGTGCATATTGTGGCATAAACATAAATTATTATCCTATATGAAAAAGGGAACCTTGTGTTGAAACATGAGTACATTGTTACGGAGGAGGTTAAAAAGATACATTGTTCAAGGTCTTTTGGATGTCTTCTCTTTAAAGATAATTTTTTTTTAAGTTTTGATCTACAACCTTATCATAAAGTACATAAATTGATAAAATATTTTAACTCCATCAAGGGACATTAATAAATGATACAATTTTTCATAAAAAGGTGATTTTTTTGAAAGTGATAATAATAATTATATATGATTTTACCACTAAAGGTTCACAAAAAATAGGGAAAACATTTAAAATTCTCCAAACACATACGTTTTGAAGTTATTATACTAAGTGCTCTCCTTGTCGAATTGGAATTCAATGTCCTTGTTAATTCTTATTGAAATAACTAAAAAGAAAACTTAGTTTTTATTTAAATATGAAAGATAATTTATTTGATGCTTCTTCCTAAAAATAATAATTTATTTTGTTACTTTATGTTATTCTCATTTATTTTAAATGTCCTTTATTTTTAAATAAAATGAGTTGACAACAAAGTTTCAAATAGCAAGAGAGAGAAAAGATTTCAATTTTATAATAACAATTCAAAAAGAGAGAAAATGTCATTATATATTTATTTCAATATTACCTTTAATTCACCAATTAATTAGAAGTTTTTAAAAGAGCCAATGGAATAGATAGTTAATGTAAAATTTCTTCACCATTTCTCCAGAGACTAACTAATGGAATTTTTCCCCTCATCTAGGATTTACAAAGATATTAAATAATCTTTTAGGGCCTGTTATTAAAAGTTTCCATAGGGGGAGTGATACTAATTCATTATCATGATTATTCAAAGTTTAAAGTTTCAAATTTCAAAGCTGTAAAATTCAAGGTTTCAAATTTGTAAAAGGCATGATACTTATTCATGAATATTTTAAAATTTCAAAGTTTAAAGTTGAAAGTTCAAAATTTAAAAGTTGAAAAACACATGATAGTTCTTCATGCATAGTTCCAAAGTTCAAAGTTCAAAATAAAAAATACTCATTTCAATGCAAGTCTATGAGTAATATGGTCATGATTGAGGCATGAACACTCTTCATTATGTTTTTTTCATTCAAATAGAATCTACATCCATCTACATAATTGTGATTCGTGTTTGTGTCAGCAACATACATTGAGGTTCAACAACACTTAATGGTATTGGCATTACTTTTTGAAAACCCATTGTGTGGTCCCATATTATTTTATGGGTGATCTATGTTTGAGTCTAATGACACTTGACAACTTTGGCATCACTTCTATAAAACCCATCATGGTTTTACATTTTTGGGCTAGTACATTATGTATTATTCTTCATTCATTGGGTTGGAATATTGTATCTTTTCAACTGAAGATATTTATTAGTTATGCAAAATTGATACTTGATCAATATCAATTTGTCATTGCTTGAAATTATTCAAGTACTTTAACAAGGGGTAATAGTTATCCATCATTAGTTATAGTTTACATGTACATTTTGTTTCACCTACATAAATGTTTGTTCCTCCCTTTATATCATTTAAATTTTTCAATTTTCAAAGTTTAGCTTTTTCAAATTTTAAAATACATAAATGACAACTTCATGAGCTATTTTAGGGTTCACTTAATTGAGTGTCTCACATAATTGAAGTAATTGATCAAACATAAAGTGTGTTATACACATTTTTATTCAATTTTTTATCCTTTACTCTATAAATTTCATTATTAGAATGAAGGGGGAATGTAGACACATAAATTTAGTCATAGATATTTAATAATGATAATTCTTGACACACTCCAAACCAAATGACTTACACACATTTACCTGACTCTTATTTTCCATTTATCTATACCAGGTTCAACGCTCTAGCTTCCATTATTCATTTCACAAAACTTTCAATGATAAATTCTTAAGCCACTTGAATTAATTATTACACCATCTCTAGTTCAATAAAAGTGCCATTTATTCTTCTAGACAAGTCCCCTCTAGGAAAAAATCAACACACTACACTCATGTCCACTTACGTTGTTTGAGTTCCACACCAATTAATGGCTAGTTTATGTAATTTAAAACATCCTTTTAGGTATTCCTACACATTTCATAAGGTCATATAAATGAAATAATTAGAATATTTTCCCATAAATAAATGTCAAGATTCATTTATTTTTCTCACTTGATATTCACTTCCCTAAAGAATTCACATTATTGAACATTGAGAAAGTATGCACTATTCTCTTCAAATTCAATATCATTCACAAGTAGCAGTAGTAATCGAAGTCAAAGTCACTTAAAATCAAGTCAAGAGTTATCATTTACAAGTATGGAAGATATTGTTTAGTTTCATAGATATATTCAAAGGAACACAATTTCAGGTTCACTCTAGGTGGGATAGCAATATTGGATACATCAATCAATCATCTAGGGGTGATTGAGGTCAGAACAACCCATTACACTCCCCTATTTTCTTACAATTTTTCAACCTATCAAAGTGTTCTTAGGATTTGAAATACAAGATAAGATAAACAATGATATCTATGTGGTATAACATAGGTTGAAATATCTCAAAAAAATTTAAAAACATAGGCACAAAAGATGCAAAAATATTTTTTCTAACACATTCAACTAGGTCAAGTCTACAATCAATGGAAATTAGTGCATTGTGATGTTGTCCAAAGAGTAATGCTAAGGAATGTTCTCTACTTATGTCTTTGATCTTTAATTTCCAAAAATGTTATTTATGTATTTTCTTGTTATTCATTTATCATAGTCAATTGGGACAAGTTCTCAATCAATGGACTCAAACACATTATGTTGTGGTCCCCTTATAACCTACCTATTTATATTTTGTTTATGATCATGCCCTTGTGTTTAAACTTGTACAGTAATATCTTTCACTTATTTTCATAATCATATAATCAAAAGAGTTAACATAAATATGTGTGCAAGATAAGTATATATATTCT
The DNA here is from genome assembly GCA_037957365.1 of Torreya grandis. Taxonomy (NCBI): domain Eukaryota; kingdom Viridiplantae; phylum Streptophyta; class Pinopsida; order Cupressales; family Taxaceae; genus Torreya; species Torreya grandis. The sequence goes on along the minus strand of JARHVA010004013.1, from coordinate 464,242 downwards.
TAGTACTTTTTAAAATGATAGCTTTCCATATTTAACATTTTTTTCAAAATAGGAATTTTTTATTATTGTGAATTTTTAACATTCTAATATTCTCTAGTTTTACACCTATAATAAAATAATATTTTTTATCAAAATGGGAAAAATTAGTGATGTATTTGACTTGATATATAATATATATTTTAATTATATACAATTAAACGAAGATTAAATGAATGATTATGTCAAACATATTTAAATTTTCCTATTTTTTTACTTTATATCTTTATCATTATACTTTATAACTTAGTGAAATTATTTTATTAAATATTTTAATTTTTTTAAAGTTCAGTTGTGATATTCTTCTCACTATTGATTATAAAATTAGGTACATTCTTTGTAATGGTCACCATAAAATTTATATAGTTTATTTAATCTTTGTTATTTAATAATAACGAAACATTTACTCTACATGATCATGATTTTGTTATTTCCAAAGCCATGTTTTTCATTAAAAGTGGTTTTTTAGGAAATTACATGGACAAGCTATGGTCAGGATTAGCATTATAACAAGGTAAGATATGTCCTTTAAATAACACAAATAATTAATTGTGTTTCCATTGTATGTTATATTATTATATTGATTAATGGAATGTAATCATTGGTTTCTTGTAAACATAGCTTTTTTAATTCTATTTTATGTTACCTTCAACTAAATGGATTTAAATTTAGAAACATTTGACAAGCACATATTTATAAAATATATTTTTCAAAACCATGAAAATTATCCAAATGGGTTGTTATGATATGTGGGTCTAAAAGTTCTCTTGTATAGTTTCAATAGTGAATGGAAAAAATATTTATTCCTCATTAAGATTGTATTGCAAACTAAAATGATTATTTATTGATATTTTCATGGACTTTGAATAACATTGCAAACATTTTGAGAAATTCTATGAAATTTTTGAACAACGTCAAATAGGTTTGTCTATTGATACTAATTAAAATAAATTTCTTCAAATAAAAATGGAATCCTTAGGAATTCTACTTGAAGGAGCAAAGATCAAAATATAAAATCATATTCTTGTAAAAAATGCATAGCTCCCTAATAATCTATAAAATATGGAGCAATGTGAAATATTTATATAAGTTATTTTTGGAAGAAAGAGTCCCTTGATGGGTGGCTTAGGTAGGGTAATATGAAAACTCTTTCATTAAATATATTGTAGACTCTTCATTTCCACTACCTTGGTGTCATAATTATTCACCATCATCTTTATGCACTATATCAAACACTGACCTTAATTTATTTTATAAATCCTAAATCATTAATATGACTACCATTTTCATCTTAAATCTTGATATCATTTTTTTTTAAATGCATTATCACACCATACCATAATCCTAATTTTTTCTAATGCATCCCTATTCATCCCTTCACTATTCTACATCACCACTAAATAATTAATCCATTAATCCAATTCCATAATTAAACTTTCCCAATCCTACTAAATGAAAATATAGATGAATTAACTAAATCAATCACATTAATTAATTCATTTATTATAATAAAAAAATCCATGGAATGTTAAATTCCATATTTTCTAAGAATTAAAAAATCCAAAAGTCATTAAGTTATCTCCAATCCCCATGTCAATTAACAAATTCCAATGCAACCTACAAATTCAAAGTAAGGGATAAGAAGTGAATTTATCCACTCTTCATAAATCTAAATTCTTATACACTCAAATCTCATCATTTATTCC